>JAVRXN010000010.1:10537729-10955463 GCA_033556935.1 Timema podura
ACGACGCCGCCCTCCCCCCTCATCTACACCATCACTTGACACCCCCTTCAGTATCAGATTCCACCCCTTTGCAATAAACAATTCCCCACCACGCCCTCAGCAGCAGCAGCGGGATTGCTGTATATCCGCAGAGGGCAGTGACCCTCCATCACCGCACTTTTCACGACGCCGCCCTCCCCCCTCATCTACACCATCACTTGACACCCCCTTCAGTATCAGATTCCACCCCTTTGCAATAAACAATTCCCCACGACGCCCTCAGCAGCAGCAGCGGGATTGCTGTATATCCGCAGAGGGCAGTGACCCTCCATCACCGCACTTCCACGTACGCCACTTTTCACGACGCCACACTCCCCCCTCATCATCACCATCACTTGACACCCCCTTCAGTATCAGATTCCACCCCTTTGCAAGAAACAATTCCCCACGACGCCCTCAGCAGCAGGTAGACAATCAAGAAACTATCCTCAATCCACAACCAAGCTATTGGACCCTTTATAAAACACCCCGCCCCATTCCTACTATTAGGAGCCACCCCCATAGACCTGTGTGTGTCGTCAGACCAAAGTCAAGGGGGGTGATTCCATAGTGGGTATGTGATCTTTTTTTAAAACGCTTTAAGAGGCCGGTCAACACTCGTTTACCCATCAAAACATGGCAAAACCAAATAAAAGATTGTGACAAAACCGTTCTATGGATTTGAAATCGGTTTTCACCAATGAAAAGGTATTTATATTATCTATAAAGAAGACTCTGTATAACTTTTACTAATCATATAAATTAAATTATACAATGAAAACTATCACATTTTCAGCCTCACACAATTTTGCTTATAATGACTTCATTAAGTGATATACTCAAAATTGAATTTTACTATATAAAGCAGAATTATTTTTACTTCACTTTTCTTAGATTATAATTTTTATTTATGGTTCTATTAGTTTTTTATATTTTTTAAATGAATAATTACTTTAACAAGATTAATATGGATGCAAGTATTAATGTTGAAAAAAGAAGAAACCACAAGGCTAGATAATATTTTTCTCCTGATTTTAGTTATTTTTTTATAATTTATTAGTTTAATACTGAGCTTTAAAAGATTATTTAAAGAATTAAAATTTTAAAAGTTTGGTGGCCGTAGTGTAACGCTGCTTGTTGGCAAACAAGGAACTATGTATACCTGCTGGCAACTGTCTACTGTCTTTCGTCTGCAGCGTTGCCACGATCGTTTTCAAAGAGAAGAAGAGAGAGATCATTTCTTCCAACATTTTGAATCTTTAAAATTGTGTTTCAAATGTTTTAAATCAAACATAGGAATCAATGAGTGTGGTTGGCGTTCAATCTGAACCACAGGTACGTTTTAAATTAAAAATGTTATCATTATTGTAAAGTGTTTTTTCAAAGTATTTATTTCAATTATTAACTTTCTTCTATTCACCATGTCTTAGCACATGTTTGGGCTATCCGAAAAAAAATATCACAAACGTGAAATTAAATTAACTTTGTATTGAAAAAATGGTAAACAAAAGCCAACTTCGTCTAAGTGCACCGCAAAAGAAGCGACGTAAAATTATTTTAGAATATTTAAAGAGAAAGTAAGTTAAAATACTATTTTAGACTATTTAAAAAAGGTAAGTTAAAATACTATTTTTGTACACAATATATTGTCATTACTTTATTTTGGCAGTGAGGTTATTATAGTTAATTGATAAAAATTATTAGACCTAATTGTAGAATTCCCACACCGGACGTCACGTGGCCTAGAAACTTAGGCTTACTTCGACTATATTTTCGGTTACGAAGAGATCAAGGTTCAAATCCCAGCGCACTATGGATAGTTTTATTTGTAAATATTTGGCACCCTCTCTCCAAGCAGATACTGGTGCATTTCCTTTGGAACTTTGCCTCCACTCCAGTGTGTTATTAAAACAAGTATTTAGTTACAAGTCTACATTGATGGTCGAGTAGTTTAAGGCGTTTGACTCGCAACACATTGGGCTGTTTTTAACTGAGTTTGAACTTCTAATCCCAACTGGGTGAGTTGGATATATCTTACTGATAATAAATTAAACAACCACTGTATTCAACGCACTAATTTGAAAAAGTTATCTTGTTTTCTAAATAGTTCATACAAATATATTGTATTTACTTTTTTCTAGATAATCTAATGAAATATTTCACCTTGTAGGCTTGAGACATTGTACTACTGGAAATCTGTATTATCATAAGGATCAAATGTATTTTTATCAAAAATACAACTGCATGAATAATTTGGAATAGTTTCTCACATAATAAACCAATTTATACTATTTATGAGTGTAATATAACCACAATTTAAACCTTTATATCTTCTGTGCTGATCTAAACGAGCGTATCTTATTAATTCTTAAATGTATATTTTCAAAATAACTAGAGCAAAGGACTATTTTTTATGTGTATTTTTTGAAACTGAATAAACCAAATCTATTTTTTTTAATAATTTGGTTTCGGTTAAACTTAGGTCATTCGTGTGATTTTTTTAGTCACATTATTATAATTTTAAAATAATTATGATTTACTAAAGGCTAACTATGTATCTAGAATGCCTAGATTGGTTAAGGTTGGATAAAATACGTTGAGTTTTTTTTCTCGTTTTTTCTATAAACGCTTGTTCCTAGCCCTGAGAAAGAAAAATAGATTTTTATTTTTCCTGAAAATACTATTTGTATACAGAGTTTTGTTAAAATTGGAGGACATTGACTCCTTATTTAAATATGTTTCTACTATTGTAAACTTGTTTACAAATAATCATTGCGACTCGTAGTTTGTGTCAGGGCTAGCGAAGCTTGAAACTTGACAAAGATACTAGTAACAAACCAGAGCCCCTAACAAAAATATTTTAGGCAAAGTTCCTCCCAGTTTATGCCAGAGAGACCAAGTATATAATAATTAATCTATTAATGTAGGGATGAGGAAGGAAGATTTTAGAGATAATCTACCCGCATTCGCCTTCAAGCTGAGTGGGACAACATATAGGGACAAAACAGCTTCAGTAGACCCAACTGGGATTCAAACCCCAATCTCCCCGTCATCATTAGGCCCGTTTAACACGATAGTGACGTCTACTAAAGAGAGTGAGACCGATAATGGCGTGCTAACTTTGACAAAAAAAATTTTTTTATTATTACGTCTGAAGATGATAAAAATAGTTATATATATATAATATGAAATTTTATTATTTCTCGCTACAAAATTATGGGGCAAAATAAGATCAAAACTCAAAAATATTTGTATCTTATTGGGTGTTTATGCGTGTTCAAAACTTGGTCAGGTTCCATTAAATTAGTTTCTTACACGTCAAAACTTCTATACGAGTTTTGACCGAAATGTCAGCTATGGCCAATTCACACTTTGCATTACTAGCACTACCCAAGGATAAATAAAATGACATAAATATTTCATTTTTTAAAGAAGTAGTTCAAAAGATAAAAAGAGATAAAATGATATTCTGAAAATTGACACCTGGACACGGGAATCGAACCCGGGACCTTTGGCTTAATACGCCAATGCTCTAACCAGTGAGCTATCCAGGATTCATCAAGTGCCCAGGGTCATTATTCACTCAAATTTTAAGGAAGAATATGATATCTAGATGGAGTAATCCTCACTAAAAGCATAAATAATAGCTTCGGCTATTTTATTCTTAATATTATTATATGTTGGTTCATTGAGTGCTAGGAAAACTTCTCATTTTGACATTTTTATTAATATCGATAGGTTTAGCACACTTGCTACTAACGGCCTAATTTAATTGGTAACATCATAAACCATACTTATATGTATATATGTGTAAATATGTAAAACTGATATGTTAAAATACTTCAATATTATCAAAGTAGGCCCTTACAAATATTATTATTATTATTATCATTATTATATTATTAGCACCGCGTCTTACAGGTCTTTCAGGTCATTCAGGTTATACGCACTTACGCTAATGTGTAATGGTGGGGTGATTGTGAGATGAAATGGAGGACCTACAGTTTAACGTGGGATCCGAACCACGGTGGAGGCCTGGCATTCCTCACATTCACAATTTGTGATTAATACACGTCTTGTCAGAGGTGAAGGAAGGGTTTGACAATTAGATAAATCTGTGCCGGGACCGAGGATTGAACCCCGAACCCCCAGCACAGAAGTCTGACACCTTACCCCTAGACCACCAGGTCACCCTTTACAAATAAGAACCACGATTAGCGTGGAGAGAGGAGGAGAAAATCACAACAATAAATCACTTGTCAAAAACCACCCTCATTTCACTGAGCCAAGATTCGTAGCCTCCTCGTCAACAACTATAGAGAGCTATCTGCTAATTACGCGATAATACGTTTAGGAATAAAATATTAATTATACCCTCTCGAAATTAGAATTTGGACCTTTCCGTAAACAGAGGAGCTTGACGTTCATTTCTCATCCCCAACGATGCGTGTAATGAGTCACACTATAGTATTTGTAAATTATTTTGAATTAAGCCAATATATGTTTTTAAATGACATTCTGATGGAGCGATTGTGTAAAGATAGAAAAATGACACACGAACGGGGATTTGAGCCCTGGTCATTCAGCTCTACTCGCCAACTGTTTTGGATTATCAGGGATCTCTTTGTCAGTTCCATCACCCACATAAACCTCCAAGCGTACTAGTGTAGATAAATACCAACAATAATTATTATTACAAGGTAACTCTTAGTCATGAATAATAGAATATTTCTTTTGTGTAATTTATTTTGATTGCTTTAATTAAATAATATTACCAATGTATTGTAATTGTTGCTTTTAATCATGTGTCGGGAGTAATATTTAAGCAATGACAATTTTTTTAATGTGTGTTTATCCAATAAAATGTTGTTTTAAAATAAATCACCATTTAACTATTATTTCATGTTTTTAATGTAATAATGTATAGATACAAATAAAATTGTATTTATTATTCAATTAATGTTGTAATTTAATGTGTATTCTCAGTTCTGGCATGGTACAGTTTCTAATTTCTAGGAGACTTGTTTATCACGTTAATATTATTATTGTTCTTATTGTATTGTGTACAACTACTTGTCTGATAAATTCCCATTTAAATGCATTTATAGGGTAGGGAATAGTAAAGTAAATTTTAGAAAAATCTAACAACATTTGTGTGAATATAGAGTGGAAAACCTTATAAAAAAACTCTTTGTGGGCATACACCCAGCCGGTATTTAAAGCCCAACCTCCCCGTCACTGACAAACCAGACTATACCCCAATTTGATTACTAATGGCCATATTATGTGAGAGCCTGAAAACTTCCAATTTGTGTATGCTATGGCCAAGATGAATTTCAATGGAAGGCTTAGCCAGTTGACAAATGCATTGCCTTCTATTTGGGACAATGTTAGGTTATTGCCCCTAACAGCCCTCGTCAAGGCTTTGTACAAGTTTGGATTCCGACTCCTTTCAATACGCAGGTGATTGCTACCTGAGATAAAGGTTTCTTTGCCAACTCAGGCTCAATCTTTGAAAGGGTGAGGGGTAGAGGTGGGCTCTAAAGTGCCGATATCTGTGGGAACACTGTAGAGTTGACTGAGCCACCGAGACAAAGTAAAATTCCATTTCTTTTTAATGTGTGATCGTAACTCAATATTTAAATACTTTAACGGTTTGTAGGAAATATAAAAACTTCCTTTAATTTATATTATTTGTTTAGTGAATTTATTTAATAATACAACTAAATTGATAGTCCTTGTTGCAATACAAAACCCTAATTTGTGACAGTTGTTAAATTTTATAAAAAATATATTAATGGTTTGAAGGCAATATAAAGCTTGTTCATTTATTTTTAATTGTTTGAAGGGGTTTAATAAACACATTATCTCTAGAAATTAAAAGCGTTACAACTTATGAAACCGGTTCATTTAAGGGATTTAATAAACACATTTTCCCTAGATATTTAACTTATGATTTTTGTAGGGTGATTTTTAAAAATTCCAATTATTTTGAAAATGTCTATAATGATTTTGCTTAAAATGTATAGACCTATATATAGTATTTATGGACTGCTTGGCCTAAAAATGACAAACTAAGCTGTATACCTTTTTTGTTTTCTAAATTTGAATATTTAAAAAATAGCTTGAGTGACCTGGATCAAAATTGGTATCGGAGGAATTCTTTTGCATCATCAATAACACATTTTCTTTATTTATCTAAAATAAATTAATCTAAGCGTAGTTACTCACGACATTATATAGAAAGTTCGAATTTTTTTGGAAATTAACCGGGAAAATTGAATTCAAAATGAAAATCAGGGATTAGTTTTTTCATAATCTATAAGAATAACCTACTTTTTTTTTCACTAATACCAAATAATTTCGGGTAATTTACAAATAATTTCTTTTTGAAAATTAACATTTTGTTAAACATATTAGAACAATTTGATTTAAAGTTTATATTTACAGATTGGTTATTGTGATCAACAAAATTATGTGTTTATTTTTTATGAATAAAACATAGTACTTATTAATTGGTCATATACAGAAATATTAATATAGAATAATAATTGATTTTTCACCTTTTGGACATAACATTTCTATTTTATCTCCAGAATATATTTTTCACTATATTTTATTTAAATTAACTAGACCCCCTAACAAACTTTGTCTCTATAAAATAATATTAATTTAATAATTTTATTACATGTGACAAATAGCTTGTTTGTCTCATTAAAAAAGCATTTCTATTTTATCTCCAGAATATATTTTTCACAATGTTTTATTTAAATTAACTAGAACCCTAACAAACTTTGTCTCTGTAAAAAAACATGTTACAAATAGTTTGTCTGTCTCATTAAAAATACTACAATTAGCCTTATAAATTACATTATTATTGTTATTTAACCGGAGCTCCTCAAGCAGGTACACTAAAAATGGAAATAATTATATGAATAATATTTAAAACAATGTTTACATGTCTTTATTAGTATCATTCTCTCACACAGAGTTTGTATCATTTTAATATATATATTTATTACCTATGAATCTTAGCATGTGTCCTGGTTTGTTCCCAATAAGGTGTAAGATATACACGTAAATATGTATTCTAAAACTATCTCTTTTTTATATACATAAATATTCCAAGTGTTGTGTGAATAAATATTATAAAACTGCTATGTTCGTGTTTTAACTTCTACATCCCCTCTCCTATCCTATAAATACAAGTTTATTTAGCTTAGAAGCTCGGTCTCAAACATTATGGATAAAACAATTGTTTCTAAAATAATTAAATACTTTTACTTTACTTTCTCTTTGGGGGTAACAATATAAGGTCACAGCAATTATAATCTATAAATGAATATATGTGTGTGTGTGTGTGTGTGTGTGTGTCTGTGTGTGTGAGACACCTTACCTTAAACCCCATTAGTTAAAATTATAAACTACTCCCATTTACCATTCGGCATTTAATATTTTATTCTGGCATTGTTGCCACGTGTATATTGTTATCTCCTTCCTGTCACAACATATTCTAGGGATTTAAAAAATAATAACAACATTTTATTGCTAGTTTTTTATTGACAATCAACAATTAATTAATTTAAAACATTCATAACGTGAAGCCACAACAACAACAACAACAACATAGAGTAATTTGTTTTTACAAGTAGGTCTTGTGACCAATACAAGTAATTTAGATTAGAGTGCAACATGAATTATATAATTGTGATAGCAAGAAAAAACTATATAATCACTATTTTACCTAATAAAAAAACATCAGGAGAGAATATCATTTTTACCATCTAGAAAATGAGTAGGAGTCACCTCCAAAATAGTTCAGGACACGCTGAGAAGCGCTAGAAAGCATATTAACAATGTCTCCAAAGTTTTTACATAGAAATCTTACTCTTCTCACACCCTCAAGCACAATAACGTTAGTTGGCGGTCTCTTCCGATAGCTCAACGTTATAACTTTTGTTTTTCTCAAGTTCGTTTAAGCACTTGACACGATTGTATTCTTCTTTCTCGATCCGTTCTAACGCAGTGCACAATACCTCCTCGTCCCAACAGGTATACTGGTGAGCTGTATTTTGAGGTGTTTGATGACATTGATGTTTGTGTTGAATAAGGTTGGAGAGCTTTCCGTAGGCCCCCTTACAAATACCGCATTTAAATGACATAATGGCCATTGGAAATGTAGCGAAAGAAATATCCCTGGGAGAAAAAAAACACTCTCGCTCAAGCGGCAGCGCCCTGCGTTCCCCCTCTCACGTTTTTTCAAAATGTCTACCATTAGCTCCGATGACGCCAGCAGAGTGCTACGACAACGCCTAGATTTTAAATTCACTTTTAAACATCACATTTTGTCCTCCCAGATATATCATAGAGCGTGCTTTAGATTTAAATCGCTTACAATCCAAATAATAGGCAGACTTTGGAAGTAAGACGTTATCGAAACCGCCCAGACCGATTATGTAGTCATCGGGTGTTTCATTAATAATTTTAACATTTGAATAAGTTTTGTACATTGTTAAACCCTCGAGATTTACGGGTTCTTCAAACTTTACCTCCTCCTTCGTTGGTGTTGGGCACGCGGGTGACTCTTCTGACTCTGTCGGCGGGCACGCGGGTAACTCTGATGTCTGGTAGACGGAAAACTCTGGCGGTGAGTACTCTGATGTCTGGTAGGCAGACGACTCTGGCGGTGGGTACTCTGGTGACTCTGGTGACTCTGGTGGCGGGTACGCCGGTGACTCTGGGGTGGGGGCGGTGGCTGCAGCGTCGTGAAAGGTTGTGGAGCTCGGAAGGGTGGTGGAGGCCTGGGCAACACGGCCACGACGTCCCCTTGGCGGAAATTGTAAACAGCACATGTCATATCACACAGGTATGTCTCCTCGATACTCTCGTAGCGTAGTACTTTAGTCGCTCTTATCGTGTTACAGGTAGAGTCGCAGAACTCGATGTAGCCTCGCTCCTCTCTGTCTTGGCTCACAACTTTGTAAATAACATGTCTATCGCTCACAGCCACACTGTGAATATTTTCTACAGTCATATAGGCACGACCCGTAACCGTATGACCCACAAACGTTAAATTAATATAGCTGGTTCTAAGCATGGTGAGCGTATCCAAGAGCTATAAAATGTGCTGTATGGTTTGTAGGGTCCCACCGTGCACATGTATTAACTACCCGGCTGCCCGTTGTTGTGGTTAACTGTTTAACTCTTAAACGCGTTCAAAGTTCACAATGGTAGGTGAACCTGGTTTTACTCCGGCGCAGGTAAATACCAAATTTTCGTTATTAAGCTCGCACTCGTTTTCATCTGTTAGAGTACCAAAACGACAGGGTAAAAATACACAAAACTCGCCATCTAGATAGGCTATTAGGCGTCTCCTGAACTTTGTATTGACCGCTTTTAATTTATCCACTGAGTACTTTTGATCGACGGTTAGATCACACAATTTTACGGTCTGCACGGCGTCAACAATATTCACCAACTGCTATAACTTGTCCATCTTGAACCGCTCTACAAACGCTTATAAATAGACGACCGAGGCGGCCCCCTATATATCTACCCCTCACGCGAGTGACGACACGTGGTACGATATGAACAGGGTCAGTGACCCCCGTGATCTATTCTTGTCTCGACTTGTCTTGTCAACCCGCCAAACTTGCGCCGGGTTGCGACACCGGGAAAACCCATTGCCGAGGGGGGGGTTGCCAAGGTCAGTGACCTGGCTCACGGTTTCAAAATCAGGATCTATTCCTGTCTCGACTCGTCTGGTCAAGCCACCAAGCTAGCACCAGTCATCCATTGTGACATCATTCAAGCTCGTGATCTATTCTTGTCTCGACTCGTCTGGTCAAGCCGCCAAACTGGTGCCTTAAAATAAGTGTACGGGAGTGGGTCCGAATGCACGAGGAAGTCAGATTTTTAAATTTTTAATTAGGCTATTGTTAACAAAATACCACAGTCGGTCACGGTCAACGTGGTGTGGGATTGCTAGTTATGAATAATTAAAAAGGTAAGTGTGCCCTCATTTTCGTGAAGGTAGATAATGAAACTATTTAGAAAAAACCCATCAATTCATCCGACCATATTTGAACCACATCACGGGCAATAAAGACTAGGTCCTTGGGTAGCAATCTACCGTCACAATGCATGGTCTATGGCGTCACTAGACGAGTACTTTTGATCGACGGTTAGATCAAACAATTTTAAGGTCCGTACGGCGTCAACCATATTTACCAACTGCTGTAACTTGTCCATCTTGAACCACTCTACAAACGCTTATAAATACACGACCAAGCGGTCCCCCAGCAGCACAAATGCGGGTACACATCTTGCCCTGTGACAGGAGGAGGTAGGGGGTTCGAGTCCTTGCAAGGTCGACAAACGCTATATTGTTACGCCAAAAGTCCCGGGTTCGAATCCCGTCAATGATATCTAGCAGGAGTAAGCATAAATAATAGCTTTGACTGTTTTCACATTTCAACCCTCAGCAAATGATGGTACATCACTAATTTTATTATTCTGTCTCTCTCATTAGGGTGGTGTTGGAGGGTTCGGTTGTCAATGACGCGCAAATGTGGGTACACATCTCGCCCTGTGACTCACTTAGAGGGCAACAAACGCTAATTACTTCACATTTCAATCCCTGGCAAATGCTGTTACACATTTAACCTGGTCAATATCAGCTCTTATCTCACGCTTGCCTGTTGTGCGTGTTTACCGAGGCCGGTTTCCTCCCTTATCGTCCAAAGTTTGTGCCTCTGCTGGGAAGTAAAACGTGGTTCTAAATACCGATAAGATTAACTTCTTGGCTATTAGTAGGGAGGTAGGGGATTGAATCCAGGTCGACCATGTCGCACAAATGCAAGTATATTTTATATCTTCCTCAACCCTGATATTACTTATGTTATTTATGTAGTTAAATATTTTCACGTCAAAATATAGTTACGAACATTAAATTCGATATTACTTATGAATTAATGTAAGAGTTATATATCATTATTATCACCACGTCTTACTACCCGCTCGGTTATAAGCACTTACGCTAATGTAGGGTGATTGTGAGATGAAATGGAGAACCTACAATTTAACGTGGAATCCGAACCACGGTGGAGGCCTGGCATTCCTCCCATAAGAACATTAAATGATATTTTCTGTCATTATAAGTGGCTCGAGGAATAAAACGGCTGTTTCTTTTTTTACTTTATTCTTGGGTAGCAATCTACCTTAACAATGCATCGATGGTCGCATGGTCTAATGTAACATTAGACTGCCGGTGATTGACGTTTGAAGCTAATGCGATTACATATTCTACCTGGTCAACTAGCAAAATGGCGGAGGAGCAGGAAGTAAAGCAGTTCTAACAGACATTAACCGTGCTAACCATATCGAGGTTCGAATTCCGGTGTGCACGCCGTCTATATGTCAGGATCATCTAATTATGGCTGAGGTAAATCGAATCCCTGCCATGTAAACTGCAGATATTTCTTAATCATCCCCATGGCTCATACCTACATCCGCGCATGTCGATGGGCGATATCATACAACCAATTTTAGTAGACTTTTGCGGTGGGAAATAGATGCCACTAACTGAGCATTCCAAGGCCCCATAAACAGAGTTGTGTCAATGCTCTCTATTTGTCGGAAAAACCCATTACCATATAGGGGTGGAGGATTACGACATCATTCAGGGTCGTGATCTATTCTTGTCTCGCCTTGTCTTGTCGACCCACCAAACTGGCGTCAGGTTGCGACACCGGGCAAACCCATTACCAAATAAGGGGTTGCGACACTAGGAAAATCCATTACTACATAGGGGGGATTTGACACATGCCTTGAAGGAGGGGGGAGTGAGGGAAAATGTGAAAGGGGGGTCTCTTGGGGGCAAGCTGCTCGGTGGTCACACTCATCGCTACGCTGCCGTCAAGAGAGTTTCGTGCTCCGTGTTCCTCCCCATACCACGGGAGGAGCACCCCAATACATAATTAAAAAACTCCAACAACCCGTCCCAATCCTACCCTGATCAAAAAACCATTTGTTCTCAAATAAAATATACAAGTATCAACGGAAAAAATATATTGAGTACACATTAATAACCATCGAGCACAATAATAACAATTAATAACAAGTACCAACATGTTTGGAACAAGAACCACATGTCTGGAAAGGGGATTAAGGGCAGAAGGGGAGGGGAAGAAGGGTAGGGGGAAATTACGTAATCATCACAATACACACTCTCTCCGGGGTCAAATTGCCCTGATACGCCACCCCAGCAACTTATAGATTCAAATTATTTTTCTGGAAATAGTTTTTAATTTTATCTCACATTAATTATAAATGTAAATTAAATTCCTGTATAGGGATTGATTTCTGATACACATTTACACGTAAACAATAATAATGATATCTTAAACTCAATGTAGAAAATCTTGACTTTACCTCCGGTACATATATATTAAGGTATAGACAATCTTCGTCTTGTGCAAAGGGAGTCTTTGATGCGGAATTTGTAAGTTGTACACATGATGGGGCAAACTTATTTGCGTAGAACGTTCTGTTCCATGGCGGTGGTGGTTCAGGAGGCTAAAACAAAATTATGATTATGTAACAAGAGGAGTAGGCATTTTAAAATATATTAACTAGTGAAAAGTAGCTTTCTTCAAAATTATGCTTTGTTCATCAAGACACTTTTCCATAATTCACTCGAAAGACATTTTTTTAATTCACACAAAATGTGTAAATAAACATCATCTAGCAGTTTAAAGTTATATTTAATAAGTCAAGCTTTAATATGTAGAGTTAAATAATGGAGGTATTCTCAAAATAGATAACAATCCCATTAAGTTATATCTTACTATTTCCTTCCAAATTAAACTCAATGCAATAACTTCTCAGAAACTATCTATAAAATATAAATATACTCTACATATTAGAGTGTTTCAATACTAAGTACTAGTTTTTAATTTATTGTTAATAATTTTTTTTAAATAAATTTAAAATTACAAACATAAATTTTGAATGAGGAAATTTAAAGCAAAATAAATGACTGTTTTGGAAAAGAAAAAGCTCGAAGTTACAGTTTTTACTAAGTATAAACCAAGATACCAAACTATGATAATATTTTGTAGAATATCAGGGCGTTTGGAGACAATAGGTCCTAACATTTCTGAGACCTAACTCTTTTTTATGTATAGCACGTATTTTATTGAAAATAAAGTGGCTACTTAGATCGTAGAGCTTTAAAAGGTTGAAATAACTTATTAGGGGGTGGATGACTGAGGTTATAATTATTTACTGGAAATATTAAAATAATAAATCAAGATTACTATTAAGTAAATTCACGATTTTATATAAGTGTGTCAATGCATAAAGGTTTTTTTTTAATGTTCATATTTTGTTTTTCTCTGTGTAGGTACGCATGGAATTACTGAGCTCTGAACTTTGGTCTGACAAGTTAAGTGACATGTAAGATCTAGGACTCACGAGCTTGATCGTTTACTGTTCCCTGATGGTCTGGATCAGTTACAAGTTGATTCATCGGAGACTGGTTTTATTATAGCTTTTGTTTTATATGTATTGAAAATTAGATTGTTGGAGGATAGTGACGAATAAAAAAAGTTTTATATTCATTTGTTTCCGTGTCAGATCCTTGACGAAAAAGAATGCTTTTTTTGTACTTAAAACTCATTAATACTCAACCCGATCTTATCATTATATTTGTAATATTTTGTATTGATTTCCACATTGGGATTTTTCTTCTTCTAAATTTCCAGAAAATATTAATAACATTAATATTTTCACATGTACTCACGCCTCTTAAGATAGTTTGTAAATGTTTGTAAAATAGCGGGTTGATTCTGAAAATTCCTTTTTTTTTTTACTTGCACCACCTTCAAAGCTATGCTAAGTTGTTAAATTATGTTTATAAAATAAAAACTTCAAAGTGTGATTAGTTAAATTATGTTTATAAAATAAAAACTTCAAAGTGTGATTAGTTAAATTATGTTTATAAAATAAAAACTTCAAAGTGTGATTAGTTAAATAATTTGATTATAACAATAACTGCGCAGTAAAGCTATTATAAAATCAAGTAGCTAAAGGTACTTAAGTTAACATGTGAAATGTTGAAACTAAATGTTCATAGTTGATGGACTCAATCACACCTTTTACTCTCCTTTGAAAATGTGTGTCACCACCCAGGCTGTCAAAACCCAGGCTGTCAAAACCCTGGCTGTCACAACACCTTGTGGGCGATGTTGTCAAGATGGTGATGAAGGTTATTGGAAGAAAATTGTAAGACATTAAAGAATGCGATTATATGTTATTTAATGAAACGTGCTAAAAGTCTACAGATAGTCTATATTAAATATGATGGCTGGCATGTTAACTGAATATGTGTTGTAGTTTAAAGACTATATGACGTCAGTAACCCTTATTCCTTCTAGTCAGTCCTTTGTTCGACCCTCGCAGGACCCACTGGTTTCACACGCGCTCCCACTTGGCGTCTCTAAGCCACGACCATGGCGGTTGCTTGATTGAACACTCAAAAGAAAACTATTCAAAAAACTATATTACTTCCTAACTTGGAAGGGGTTGGCTTTCCCTCAATTGCTAAGTCCTCTGACCAATAAAAGACGGACTGATCATTCAAATATAGATTATTAACTCTTCTCCTTTCTAACACAAGGCTGGTTCAGCAGTTGAACAACATTCAATACCTCGTGCGTCGACAAGAATCCATTATTTGGGTTTATTGACAATTTACTTCAACATTACGTCACTGTTTACACTACACAACTTAACTGTGTCAACGAGAAATCAACTGAAATTTTTATTACACAATAAAATATTTCTGCTTATTCAGTTTCATTAAAATTCAATCCATTAAAAAGAAATACTTTATTTCTTTGTATCATTAACATTTCTGGCTTTTGAGTTTATGTTTGGTTTCTCCTCTCTTAAATCGCACCCTCTAAAGTGAATCCCTGGGCCAGGGCCCATTTTATTCACCTTTCTCCTTAAGACGAATCTGAATTTAGCGAACCAGCATTTGCTTTGAAGGAGGCTTAGGAACGATTACATTGTGGGAATAATCCACAACCCCATACGCACCCGTCTGGGGATTCTGGATAACCGTTTCAGATTATCAGAGTTAAGAGTGCTAGACAGTTAGAGCATTCCTAGCTCTGTCTGTGTAATTATTTCCATGGAAAAACTTAATCATTTGAACAATCTGTATAAGTAGCTATATAGTTAGTGTATATTTTTATTTATTTCCATCCAAGGAATATGATTATGACTTTCTTTTACTCACCAAACGATACAGAGTGAGTATGATCTAAGTAGTCTACAACCAATTTTAGCGACAGTGTTATTTATACTTAAATATTTTTTTAAAATTGCAATTTTATCTTCCAATGAAATTATTTATTTTGGCATTTGAAAGTCTTAATTTAATTCATTCTTTTTTAAAAAAAGACATCAACATCTACTAAATCTGTGTTCAAAAGAAGAATGCGTGCTAAACGCTTTAAACTGCATGTGTACCATATAATCAGTTTAGTTAATTATTAAAAGAATGTCCAACCCACACTGTGTGGCCCGCCATATCATATTGAAATACTTCAAATTGCAAAAATAAACAACAAATTAGACACTTGTTTTTATTATATTTGGGCATTAGGTCCTATAAATTTAATTTATGGACACCGACCAATTCCCCAAGAACTTACGCGGCCCTCAGCCAGGGAAAGGTTGGGCATGCCAATTTCATGTTTTAAAGTAACAAAGATACATCAAATTTTAATATATATTGGTTGCTTTGAAACATGAAATTGGAACTATGCTATCAACTATTATTTTAATACTTTATAACTAAAGTTTAATGAAGCTATAAAGTAATAACCAACTTACAAAATCTATTACTTACTGAAAATCTTGACTCTCCAATACGTGGTGCTGAATATGGTATACCTAAGTATACATGAATAGGTTCTCGGGAATCAGCATATATCTTAATCTGCAATGTATTCAGGTTGGTATCAGAGTAACGAACACTTCTATACTATAAAAGTGCCAACAAGGCACGTGGTCATTAGGTTCTAGATTCTAGAACACTTCATTCCAAATTAAATTTAAATTCACCCATCCAGGCATGAAAATGAATGATATGTAACTATTAATCCATCAATAATATAATTTGGCTTTTATATTGAAAAAAGTGAAAGTTTCTCTTAATTATTTTAATTCCTAGAACAAACCAATAAATACATAAGAATATGAGTATTTATTTATCCACCCCACCTGGATTGTATGTATTTTAATTGCGTATAACCTGAACAGGTAGCAAGAAGTGGTGTTAAAAACATTAATGGCCAATTTGGAATAAATGTGTCCGACTTTTTCTTGAAAGTAGGGGGGAAATCCATTTAGGAAGCCACACATTCAGAACCACCCGGTCAAGATTCCAGCTTTGACCTCTCCGTCATCGGAAAGCCAAATTAGATGAGCCTGACATCTAGCCCACGTGTTCATCGATGCGGGTATTATGAGTTTTGTTTGAGTATTTTTATGTTTATTATTTTAATTCTAGACTTTACTTATAACAGAAGGAAAAATTAAGAGGGCTTAAGGTGGGTAAGTAGGGAATGGGAGACAAGACCAGTGTTTTTATAGTTTGTATTGCAAAACATGTCTTGGCCAAAATAAGTCAAATATGGCTCCAGTTGCAAAGAGCTTAATTTTCTCCACAAGGTGATATCAACATTTGTTGAATATTTGTCATGAGCAAAGCGGGATTAGATGACAAATTTTTTAAATGAAGAGAAAATATCATTGATTTCAGGACACTCATGACAGATATTCAACAACTGTTGATATCACCATGTGAAGATAAATAAACAATATTTGTACTGAGGCAATATTTGATTTATTTGCGAAAAAAAAATTTGATATAAGAACTGCAAACACTCTAATATGTTCTCGCGTCCCCTATATCTCCCCCTTAAAATGTAAGAAATGTCTTCAAAGGCGTTGAAAGGGGGGTCCGAAGCCTCTGCGATTTATTGGACTCCCCCTTTAAATGAGGTTCACATAAACTGATAAACGCTTAATTTTATAGTTTTCTACTTTTACTACATTTTTATATGTCATCAATCAAATACTAGTAAATATTTGATAAGTCACCTTCAAGATGTCCCTTGTAATACTTCAGATTGTAAAATACCTTTATTTCCCTACATTCAATATGGTACTGGAAAACGAAGGATATTCCAATAAAAAGAGGCAAATATTTTTGCTATCACCTGTAAGATCTTATGAGGAATCAACAAGTGGACAGATAAGCTTATATAAGAGTTTGTAGCTGTTATAGGTAAGTTTATTGCCGTTACCCCTACCCATTATTTCGACATACTTACTTTCTCTAAATATTATTTTGTAGCTATGAATAGTTTGAAACCATACGCAACATTTTAACAGAATTGCTAATTATTATATGGTTGGTAAAGGTTGTGTCAGGAGAATGAGTCGTAAAATAGTAGTGGCCTGTTGCTAGTATAAGATCAAATTAATGTTAGTTATATAAAAATATGTCAAATCTTTAATAACGTAAATATATGCTTGACTCCCGCTTACTAAAGGAACCATCAGCAGAAACTATTCCCTACAAGACATCAAAAGAGGTGAGATGTGTTTTTATTTTTATTATTTCCTAAGTTTCAATACCTATTTGGGTCTACGTATAAGTAAGTAGACTGCTAATTACGCTACTGTTTATAATGTAGAGGAAATATACACGTATTTGTGTGGGGGGAGGAGAGTGGGAAACCATTTGGGAAAACCAACTTTTAGTACACTTAGCGGGGATTCAAGACCTGACCTCCCCGTCACCCTCAAACCAAATTTATTGATCTTGACCATGTTTTCACTGGCGAGGGTAGTTATAATGTCACTGCTGCTAATATTAGTAATATTATATTCGAATATGTGTTTTTTAAGAAAACAATATTATTATTATCATTATTGTTTTATAATTATTGTTTTTACAAAACGCTTTTTTTTACTTTTCTTTTTACTTTCTAACATAAAATTCGACCTCGAGATTATGATGTATATCGACATTGAATGTGCCTTCGAGCCCAAAAAAGTTTATCCGGAAATTATGTGTGTCCCTCGGTTGTCTCTCTGTACCTAGTGCCAAGAGCGAGATGGTTTCACGGACATAGTTCTAAATTTATAATTAGACATCATACGATATTACCTTCAGTCGTTTATTAAATTTTAATTCTATCCCTTAAAATAACTGTTGGTTATTTCTGACTATATTTGAAAAATTTGAGATTTTTTGAAAATGGTTTAATCAATTCAACCTGAAACCGCTGTACGAAATATTACCCCAACACCATCGAATACTGTCCTAGACAGTGGCGGATTTACACATTTGCCGCCAGTAGGCTACTCAAATTTTGCCGCCCCTACCGACCTCTACAATGTGTCAGTTCCTAGATTATTTTTACAATCCAACGATTTAGTTAAGATTGCACAAGAAATAGTTTTTTGGGTATATTTCTGAGCTAATAAAAGCTCAATCGTGTGCTACTAATAAAGCGGGGTAAGGTATGCTTTAATACTACCTTCACAATAATGTACATTCGGTAAACGTAATTAAATAATTTTTATTGCGCTTACTTACAGTTTAAAAACAATATATTCAATTATATAGTAACAATCCGGCTTTTCTTTTGTTTTTGAAGTAAATACGGGACGGGACTTCCCCGTTTGTATCGCCGCTCTATATCTATCTCTCTCGAACTCAATGCCACCAACACCATGCGGCGTATGCCTACAGCACGACCCCACTTCGGCTCCGGCGCACCACGCCGCGCTCGTGCAGTCAGGTTTGGCCAGACACACTTAGCGAACGGTCATGTCACTCGTTCCCGCGCCGCAACCAAACGCGACTACGCAAATTGTAGAAAAATTATCTAAGTGGTGAAACATATTACATGTTGAATTGTTTGTGTGGACCTAATAACATTTAGGTATATAAATATGAATCTTTTTAATTTCTGTTACACAAAAAAAAATTTGGCCCCTAATTTCCCGCCCCTAAAATCTGCTGCTCTAGGCTCCAGCCTACTCAGCCTGTTGGTAAATCCACCACTGGTCCTAGACTCACCATATTTTCTTGGTTGACCAGCACACTGATCGTGAACATCCTGCTTTGACGAAGTCGGCACTAGAATAAATAAAGAGTTTGAATGGAGCGTCTTGTGGCCCTTCGGCTAGGCTAGAAGTCCTAGCGCATACGCGCTACGCCTTCAAAGGTGCCAGGTCGTTATAGAACAATCCAGCCTGTTCGCTGGGGGGAGGAATAATGTTCCTTTCCTCTCCCCTCATTTTTTCCCCAGTACATTTTGTTCGTATACATGGGTTGTCCAAAAAACCAAAACACACACTTCGTCTTATCCTCGCTTGGAGAAGAAACTCTTGATGTCATTAATAAGCTGTCTCTTCTAGTCTAACCACCATGCAGAAATGAATTGTCTCACCGGCACGACGCAGAAGGGTTGCGACCAGTAACTATTGAACGTGTAACTACTCTATAAAACCAATGTTCGGGTTAGGACATATAATTTACTAAGTTTAACTATGTTCTGATTACATGTAAGGTCTACTTATAACTTTTCTATCAAACCTAGGCTCGGGTTAAAATCTTTAGATAGCTTGTTTTATTATATTTTGATAATATGTAGGTTCTACTTGTAACAGTGGCGCAGGGATGAGCTTTGGGGGGGTTACGGGAGTGAACTCCCCCCCCCCCCGAGAATAATTCAGTAGAACTTTTAGAGTGTAAAGATCTTGTTAAGGCAAGATAAAAAGTTCACACCAAGTTAACATAATAAAAATAAAATGTGCCTGGAGCACACACTGAAGAGATTTTGAAAACTCTGATCTACATCAGCTACTGCAGAAAGAAGTTTTTCAATGCTTGGGCTCATGAAAATTATCTTCACTCCACGATGAGGCAACGTAGACTAGATCACCCGTATCTGCTTAATGCATACCCTGAGAGGCACAACAAACAAAACTAATTAGTGGTTGTATAGCTAGTAGCGAATACAGGGCAAATGTGATTGGAAACCTACTTTAATTTTAAGTGTTTCATAATTTTTAGTTGAGCCGCATCAGCTATAATTTTATTTTATTTTGTGTGTTTGAATTCTAATATTTAGCATGCCTAAAATAAATGAGAAAAATGGACAATGGGACCGTTAAAATGTATCCCTCGTTATATGCGATTTCACTTTACGCGTTTTCGCTATAACGCGATTAAAAAAAGCATGGTTGATTGTAAATTCGCAATCATTCTGTGCTGTGGTGACGTCACCTTGTGCGCGCACATACCAGTGAGGACAAAGATCTTTACTGAACAGTTTGGTGTTAAGGGGGTGGTATTGACAACACTGGAGATGCATGGGCAGAAGTTAAACAGCCCTGTATGAAGGAAGTTTGGAAAAAATATTTGGCCTGAAGTTTATAATTCTCATGATTTTGATCCTGAACATGAGTTTTCTAATTCAAGACATGACATCGTTGACATAACGAGATATGTTCGATTTGAGGACGTATACCAGAAAAATGTGGATTAATTTATTTATTTAGCACCCCACTCGAAATTACTCGCCAATGAAGATCATTTAGAAATGTAGAACGGCATATAGGATGAAGAGGAAGATCCCTATGTTGTTGAGCTTATCAAATAAATTCAAACAAAACAAATTGCTGAATCTTTTAAGCACATTGACAGTGCAATTAGAATTAATGAAGAGAATAACCCTAACATGGATAGAAGCGCGAAAGTTGCCAGAGAGATTCAGAATTCTTTGGCTTCCTACAAAGAACTTTAGAGAAAGAGAGAGAGGAAGAATGCTGCCGTCAGCTGAGTCTTGACCATATAATCAAAAAAGTTGAAAATCGTCAATCTAACGACCCAGGGCCTTCACGACAGCAAGAACTTACCATCCCAGGGCCTTCAAGAGAGAAAGAGTTTACAATTCAAGGGCCGTTTAAAGAGTAAGAACCTGCCATTCGAGGGCCTTCAAGATAGCAAGAGCTTACAATCCAAGGGCAGTTAAGAGAGCAAGAACCTACCATCCAAGGGCCTTCAAGAAAGGAGGAGAGTAATAATCCAGAATTGCCAGATCCAGTTAATTTATCATGCGATTGAAGATTAACAGTCAGTGTATCTGTATTATTGTATTAATTTGATATAATTAATTAAAAATTGCATTTGTTTACAAATTTCAGGGGATTGAAGATGGACTAAAGGTGTAGGCTACCTATAATGTTGTACTAGTTAGATAAATTAATAAGAATTGCATTCATTTACAAGTTTTAGGTTTTAATTTACTTTTTTTCCTTTGGAGAAATCCCTATCTCACCCATGCTAAGATCAATTCCCTTTGCACGTTATCGTGTTACGCGATTATTTATCAGAACCAATCACTCGCGTAGTGCGAGGGACAGCTGTATTACATTTTTCTGGTCTTTTTTGAATCTCAAAAATGTTACCCCTATAAAAGCACATGATTATTTTTACCGCCCCCACCCCCTAAATAAAAAGTTCCTCCGCCATTGACTTGTAACTATTCTATTAATCTCAGGTTCGGGTTAGAATATTTAATTTGCTAGTCTTATTATATTTTGGTAACATTTAGGGTCTACCTGTAACTACTCTATAAAACCCGTGTTCGGGTTAGAATATTTAATTCACTAGTTTTATTATGTAGTAGAACTTTTTTATTCGAATTCCAAGGGATATCTAAAAAATTCGAAATATCCAAAACTCGAATCAACCAATGGGTATATAAAGTGTTTGTACACAATAAATAAAAAAAAATGAAAAATTGTAAAAATTAATTCACCGTACAAAAATGCAGACATTATCAGTTTTTGTACTTAAATTACATTAGGTACTTTGGAAAAACCTAGTGATTTTGGTTTGTTGTAGCTTTCTTCTCTGGAAACAATTAAAAAAATCTTCAATTTCATTGATCGCATTAAAAAGTTGAATTTTACATCTGGTTAAGTAAGACTCATTGAATCTTCTCATGTTTTCCATAATTTTAATTGTTTCAGCAACAAATGGTATTGTATCTTCTGGCTGGATATCTGTGTTTTCTTCTTCACCAGAGGTTTCTTGTTTGTTCCCAACCTCTTCAATAATCTCTCCTTCTGACAGTGTTCCGCATACGGCAACATTGTCGTCCATTGTTAAGTAGTCGTTGTAGTAAATATCGGCAGCTAACTCCTACTACCTTTCTGGAACTGTGGGCTGTTCAGTTACATCAACGATTTCCACTTCAGTTTCCTGTGCAGTTTTAGGTTTGAAACAAGCATTGTGGAAGCAGTTTTCAATTGTTTGTGGAGTGATTTGTTTCCATGCCTTACTTAACATGCGATCAGCATCCAAAAGATCCATTTTTGCGGCCAATTTTGTCGAGATGTCATCCAAAGTTTTTAAAACAACTTGACGGTGGTAAAAAGTTTGAGGTTTTGTATCACTCCTTGGTCCATGGTCTGTAACCCTGATGTCATATTTGGTGGAAAGTTGACGATTTTAATGCATTTCAGCAACGTAGTTTTGTTGTTGGCCGTGCAGTTGTCAATGAAGAGCAGAATATTTGTTTTCTTTGTACAGATCTTTGTCCAGTGCTAAAATCTATTTTTCAAACGGTTCACTTGTCATCCAGGCTTTTTGTTAGCCTCATACTGTACTGGTAAACTTTTTACTGACTTGAAACACCTTGGTTTTGCCGATTTTCCTACCATTAACATGGTTAGTTTTTCAGAAACATCCATTTTTGCCCCCACTAAAGCCGTCACTCTTTATTTGCTGTTTTTCCCCCATTGCATTGTTCTCCTTTAAATGTAAATGTTTCGTTCACCAAACACTTGAAAAAATGTCTGGTCTCATCCAAGTTAAAAATATCTTTTGGCTCATAGCCTTCGATGACGTTTGACAAATCACTGAAACTTTCCTTAGCCATTTATTTATCTAGACTGCACTCTCACCACAAACATATTTAAAATAAAGGCAATTTTTGTCCTTCAACCTTACAAACTAACCAGAACTTGCCTCAAAATTCTCAACTCCCATTTTCAGCTAATTCTTCTGCCTTGGCTCGAATTAATGGGCCACCTAAGAGAATGTTAAGGTCGCGCGATTGTTTGAACCACTCTAAAACACACTCGTCAACCTCAGGATAGTCACCGCCTTTAACACGTTTACTTGTTCCTCCATTTTGCACTTTCCAACTTTCCATGATGTTATTTTTTTAAGGTAGATCGATAAAGTGTTCAGCTGTATTCCATATTCGTTTGCGATATCACACTTCTTTTCCACTTCTATCACTTCAACTTTCTTGGCTAAGGTTAAACTTGTGTAGGTTCCACGCTTAGACATCGTAAAAACACGGCAATTTTCACTTGTCAGATGACAATGAACGACTGTCACTGAGAGACAAAGGTGCCAGATTAGGACAAGCAACATAAACCTTACCCCTTCCATGCTGGGCGTCACGTGATGACATTGTAACACAGAAGCGATTAAAACAGAACCAACACATCCCCTATTCTAGGAAAACCGCTTTCATCTGGTGCAAAATTCCCCGCTTTCTCTTTTTCTATGAGCCAATAACTCTTAACTGTATTTGGCATTCCTGGGATTCTTGGATTTAGTTGAAATTGTTAAGTTAGGTTTGAAGTGAGAAGAAACTCGAAAAAATTAACAATATACTGTATAAACTTCGAATTAGCCAAATATCTCCTTCTAAAATTCAAATTAAAAGTTATTTTTAGTGAGCACACTACATAGAGTCATAAATAATAAATTCTAGTAAAACAACAAGATTTAAAAAATCTAGATAAGGACACTTCTTAATAACGGGCATTTTTATAATCCCAGAAGCTGTCCGCTCTTAAGAAATCTCACTGCATTATCATTCTGTTATCTAACCAAATTAGTAAAAGTTTCTAAGTATGCTTTAGATAAAGAACTACTCTTGTTATTGTTTGGCTAATGCTTTCAATCCCATTTTTAATATACATGATTTTAATTACGTTTACCGTATAAGTAAGGCACATAACATAATCTTGAGGTAAGATTTTAAATTTATTTCGTAAATAGCCTAACCTAGATAATAATTTTATTGGCTATAGTTGTGTACATAAAAATCTAATATCTGATTTTAATAAAGTATATAAGATTATATTAAACTAAAATAAATATACAACACCTATGAAACTACTGCCGTACGGCCACTGGCCTAGTTTGGTAGAATATAGGTGATGCTCTTGACGTAAGTGGAGTGAGGTTTGGTCGTGATGTCTGTTTGTATCTTTTGTATTAGAAAATCACTTAACAAATTATTTAAATTAATAGTTTATACTAGACTCCTAAAATCTTATTGTAAACTTTTAACTTACCCCAACAGCAACTCCTTGATTCAACTGCACTCTCGGTTCTTGGCAAAGGCCGTTTCTTAATAAAATTAATATTTCCAAAGCCCAAGCTGTTGCCACAATCTGGTTTTTCAAACCCATTTTATGCTTATGTAGTTTCTCATCACCCAGTAGAAAATAACTAGAGTTCAAAGTACAACATTTGTAAAATGCTTCATTAAACTTCTTATGATTTCGGATAACTCAATCATATTTTACAAAGCTCTTCTTGGGCTGTGGTATTTATATTTGATTTGCAACAAATCAGATGTTTAAGATGAGTTCTAAAGAAAAATGGTAATATTAATAAGAACATCCAAATTATATAATTAGTAATATTGCTGCAGATTGTTTTAGGTTAAACACAATAAAATACTAAACACCTACAAAATATTAGTTGGACACAGTTACACTATACAAAATAAGCTTCTTTTATTAAATATTGAATTATATGTTTTAATAATTAAAATTGAATTAAATAATTATTTCGTAAGATTTTATTTAGCGTTGTTAATAACTAGTTAATTACATACATGATTGAAGCCTAATCAACTTTCAGGACAAAATTTTAAGAGATAATTTTTAAGACTAGATTATAAGCCACTACATAAAAATAGTTGGTAAAAATGTAATAAGAAATAATTACCATCCTTATTTATATAGATAAACACCAGATACAAAAAGATTCCAAGATTAGATTCTTATCATTTATAGTCATTTCGAATGAATGTGATAGCTCTCATCTTAGTTCGTCCATCTCAATTTGTTTTGAGTATGATATAAATTTTAATATTGTACCCGATTTACATAATAATATTTATATATTATATGTTATATTGTATATTGTATATCATAGTAATATTTGTGATATGGGAATTCAATGGTTTCTTAGGCATGACATATTTATGAGAAAAATCCAAAACTTAAACAATCCAATATGGCGGATACAATATAGCAGAGGCAACGTACAAATCGAGTCCTAGAGAGCTGAAATTTGATATGGACGTTGGCGTATCTATTTCTATAATAATATTGCATGCTCCATACCATATAAATTTTGTATACGCAGACAAAAAAAAACTAAAAGTAAACTAACACAAAAAATAAAGATTATCTTGAATAGGGTTAATTAATATTCCGATTACATAGAAAAAAAAATCAAGGCTATATACGTCCTGTCATAGCTCTTTCTCCCACTTCCCGATATCCCAGAAAGCAACACTTTGGCATAAACTTTATGAAGCAACAAAAACTCTAGCTACAAACAACTTGTATGTCAATATACAATATGTCTTTGACGCGAAAACAAGAAGAATACACTTGTAAGAAATAACTTGAACAGCAGTCTGTTATTATGTGTTTAAAACGAATGTGTACTCCATCTACACCAATAAGCTGAAGTAATCGAATTGCTTTTTCTTGGGTGGGCCTGAGGAAGTGGTAAGACAAAACATCACAAAACTTTTTTTTTTTCATTATTAGGGGCAAAGAGCACGTAGTTATTCTACCTGTTGCACCTGCGGGATAGCTGATAGCCTTTTAAAGGGAGGCCGGACATACAATTCTCAATTCAAGCTACCTGTCCCCTTAGGAGACATCAACATCCAAGATGAGGAGGACTTTGGCCGGTACAGCTTCAATCAGAGAAGCAAAACTAATGACTTTGGATGCAGTGAGCATGATGACAAATCATAATTCAAAAGCAGTTGGTAAGCTATTTAAAGTTACAGCAAAGAATAGCTTCCTATTTGGCCGTAAACTAATTTTTACTTTCTCTCTATCTTACAGGTAGAGAAAGTATGGTGATCGTCAAATAAATCGAAATCGAGATTTTGATGAATTTTGACGTTTCATGACTCCCTGAATCCGAAAAAGTGATTTTTGAATTTCCGTCTGTCTGTCTGTCTGTCTGTCTGTCTGTACCTCCAACTAGAGCCTAAACTATTTTACCGATTGAGCTGAAACGTGATATCTAGGGTTTTCATATGGTTGCCCCGAGGGGTTTTTGGAATTGGATATCTACCCCTAAAATTAAGGGTAGTTTACTGAAGGCAAAAAGAGAAAAAGTCGATTTTCTCAAAATCGGCTCTAACGATTTTGATTAAATTTCATTTATAAACATTAATAAATATTCCAAACAAAATGGCTACACTCAATATTTCGGCAAAATGGCTTTAAGGGCTCCGGTCTGATGCGTCAATTAACATTTTTTAAAATAGCTCCGAAAATAATTTGAGATATGAAATTACTTAGCATTACAAATATGTATATATATCTATAATACAGATATTTTATTCGAAACATATTTTTATAAAATCAATAACTTTCAATCCATACGGAATTATATGAATTTTTTTAACTTTTTGTAAATTAAAGTTTAAGTATTGCGACCGTAAAAAAAACTAACCTGAAATGTTGATGGATGTCGACGTCTCATGAGCCCCGAACCCTAAAAAATAGTCTTTGCAATGCCGTCTGTCTGTGTGTCTATAAAAACTTAAAATTAAGGGTAGTTTACTGAAGGGCGAAAAGAGAAAAATTGGTTTTCTCAAAATCTGCTCAAACGATTTTGATTAAAATTCGTATCTAGGCGTTGATTAAGATTATAAATAAACTGGCTATTTTCATTTTCCTATGAAAATGATTTTTAGGGTACTTTACAGAAGCGTTAATTTCCGTATCTCCACAACTATTGGAGAAACTAAACAACTTATCATTGCAAAATTGTAGGACTATTAGAAATAAAAAACTTTTATTTGACATATATTTTTATAAAAGCAACAGTTTCTGAGATATTTGCAAATGTATTAATACAATTTTGTGAGCTTTAGTTGTAAACATATACTACTTAAGTCTTAACGCAATAATTCTCCAATGCCATAGAGTAATTAAATATAAGTATCTAAAAAAGTATGTTATTTTCCTTAAAGCTCTTAGGAGAAATGTTTGCATAGGAATGATCTATCTCCATTTTAGACTCAATAGTCAATATTTACATTTTTTATTGGTCAAAATGTATAAATGAATAATTAAATATCAATGCGATTACTTGAAGATGTGCAACACCTTATAAAATGTTAAAACTTTAACCAGAAATCGAAATTTTAATACGACGTGTTGACCCTTGTGGAAGACATTAAACTGTTTGAAATGTTCTTAGGTGGACAAAGATGCGCCTCTTTTCTCATTGATTCTATATCATTGTATATTATTTTATGCGTGTTCTTATGTGGAGTGGTGATGATACAATGTACATTATTCCGTTCAGAAATCTTACGAGTTTATAGAAAGAGAGAGAAAGTCTGTGCAGTGCGCCGTACCATTTATTTTGGTAGAGATTTCCGTCAATGTTTATCAATGGTTCCTCATGCACATATTGCCACTATAGTGCAAACATAAATGAGGCTGACTAGCAACATGCGCTCACAGGACCAGAAATGTATTGTGAAGATGGGAGATTGACAGCTCTTCAATAACGTTAACCTGGATAAATGCATACTATATGTGCCAGACCAACTTATAGTTAATGATATAGTTAAGAAAACCTTTGGCTGTAGACGAAGCCAGGGATATATTAACATTTTCAAATAATTCTATATTGTATACACGCAGTGGCGCAGGAACTAGGGGGTACGGGGGTAAATTTTACCCCCCCCCCAAAAATGAGGGGGTAAAAAGTATCATTTTTACCCCCCAAAATAATATAGTAAAACTTTGAGATAATATAAACATATTATTGAGGCAAGATACAATGTTCACACTATGTTAACATAGTAAAAATAAAATATGCTTGGAGCATACACTGAAGAGATTTTGAAAACTCTGATAGTGATACCAGCTACATCAGCTACTGCAGAAAGAAGTTTTTCAATGCTTGGATGCATTAAAAACTATCTTCGCTCCATGATGAGGCAATGTTGACTAAATCACCTGAGAGGCTCAACAAAATTGAAATAGTAAAACTGGTTAGTGGTTTTATAGCTAGTAACAAATATAGGGCAAAGATGTAGGGAAATCTACTTTAATTTTCAGTGTTCCATAATTTTTAGTTGAGCTACATCAGATAACATTTTTCTTAATATGTTTGGAATGACTAAAATAAATTAGAAAAATGCACAGTGGGACCATTAAATACAGGTATCCCTCGTTATATGTGATATCACTTTACACGTTTTTGCTATAACACGAGTCAAAGAAATACAAAAATAGTGCGTGGTCAACTGGAATTTCGCAGTCATCCTCTGCGGTGATGGGGTGACCTTGTATACACACATTCCAGTGAAAGCATTGATCTTTACTGTACAGTTTGGTGTTAGGGGGGTGGTATTGACAACATTAGATATGCATGGGCAGAAGTTAAACAATCCTGTATGAATGGAGTTTGGAAAAATGTTCGGCCTGAAGTTTCTGATTCTCATGATTTTGATCCTGACCACGAGCTTTCCAATTCAAGACATGACATCGTTGACATAGCAAGATGTTGGATTTGGGGATATTGATAAGGCAAATGTGGATCAATTGTTCCAATCCCACTCAACAGAACTCACCAAAGAAGATCTTATAGAAATGGAGAATGGCATAAAGAATTAAGAGGAAGAGCCTTATGTTGTTTAGCCTATCAAACAACTTTCAACAAAACAATTTGCTGATTTATTTAAGCACATTGACAGTTCAATTAGAATCATTGAAGAGAATGACTCTACCATGGATAGAAGCACCAAAGCTGCCAGAGGGATCCAGAGTTCTTTGGCTTGCTACAAATAACTCTATAGAAAGAGGGAAAATGCTGTCCGTCAGTTGAGTCTTACCATTTCATCAAAGAAATTTAAAATCATCAATCTAAAGACCTAGGGCCTTCACAAAAGCAAAAGCTTATCGTCCTAGGACTTTCAAGAAAGCAAGAGTCTACCATCCCAGGGCCTTCAAGAAAGCAAGAGCCTACCATCCAAGGGCCTTCAAGAAAGTAAAAGCCTACAGTCCTAGGGCATTTATGCTAACAAGAGCTTAGCATCCCAGGGCCTTCAAGAGAGTAAGAGTCTACCATCCCAGGGCCTTCAAGAAAGCAAGAGTCTACCATCCCAGGGCCTTCAAGAAAGCAAGAGCCTACTGTCCTAGGGCCTTTATGCCAGCAAGAGCTTAGCGTCCCAGGGCTTTCAAGAGAGTAAGAGTCTACCATCCCAGGGCCTTCAAGAAAGTAAGAGTCTACCATCCCAGGACCTTCAAGAAAGCAAGAGCCTACCATCCCAGGGTCTTCAAGGAAGCAAGAGCCTACTGTCCTAGGGCCTTCAAGAAAGCAAGATCTTACCGTCCAAGGGTATTCCGAAGAGCTAAATCCTACCATCCCAAAGCCTTTAAGAGAGCAAGAGCTTATCGTCCCAGGACCTTCAAGAGATCAAGAGCTTACCATCCCAGGACCTTCAAGAGATCAAGAGCTTCCCGTCCAAGGGCCGTCAAGAGAGCAAGAGCGTACCGTCAAGAGCAAGATAGTGATAATCCAGATTTGCCAAATCCAGTTATTTTATCATGCGATTGAAGATAGACAGTAAGTGTACCTGTAGCATTGTATTAATTAGATACAGTGATTAAAAATTGTGTTGTTTACCAATTTCAGGGGATTGAAGAATGACAATAGGTGTAGGCTATCTAATGCATTGTACTAGTTATATAAATTTAAAAAAATGGCATTCATTTACAAGTTTTAGGTTTTTATTTCCTTTGGAGTAATCCCTATATCACTCATGTTAAAATTATTTCACTTGCATTTTCGTGTTACGCAATCATTTATCAGAACCAATCACTCGCGTAGTGTGAGGGACAGCTGTATTACATTTTCTTGTTATTTTTTTAATCTCAAAAATGTTATCACCTATAAGAGCACATGGTTATTTTTACCCCCCCAAATAAAAACGTTCCTGCGCCACTGTACACGGTATTATGATGTGATGTATGCAAATGAGGAGATTCTTGGAGTTCTGGAATGAGAAGTTGTTTGATACTTTAGCGCTGACTACATCGATTGCGATGAAGAAAAGGAAAGGGAAAATTATCAAGTTAAGTTCCTCAACAGTCCTACTACTTCAGGCATGTTTCCACATATACTCTGCAACCTCAGCTTACCGCGCTTCTCTAGGCTATCCACTGCGGGTCGTTCCTTTCACCAAATTTGGGCACTCTTCTGCCCCAGGGCCCATCCGCTTGGCGTGGGTATTCACCAAATATCCCACCCTTTGACATCCATACTATTTTCTAAAAAGGGTCCTAGACCCCGAACTCATCACACCTACCACTAAAGTCTTAGAACTTTAAGTTGGTTGAGGGCAGTGAATAACTTAGTTCTGATAAGTTTAAAGTTAGATTTATCTAACTGCTTCATTAATTTTAGTCCTGGTTGATCTGGGTACAGACAATTGTCAGATTAAAGAAGACGCGCGCCTTCCAACAGACATAGTCGCCAAATATCGGCACCACATTAGACGGTAGACAACACGCACGAACCTTTCATCAATAAAACATTAGTTACATTGAAGTTAACAGAGACCATTTAAAATATCACAACCCTCCATGCTCCGTCAAACTACCCATGCTCCGACGAGGGGAAAACAGGACCTTTCTGTTGGAGAACACAGTAACTAGTCCCCTCTCGCCACAAGACAGAGTCGATCCCCCAACCTTTACCAAACATCTTGTGCGTAACTAGTCGAGCACAAACAAGAGCCCATAGCATGTGTTGTGTAAGCAGTGGCAGTGAGGTCAAGCACGAGCACGAAACTCTTAAAGGAGCTACGGGAGCCCTACACAGACACGGCGCAGTACTGAATTTCAAAACGGGTGCAATAGTAGTGTTGTTACGAAATATTGGTATCAAAACAGGGTTGTCTAATCTCAGCAACCACCCTCACAAGTTCCCTCAAAGGTAAACCAGATTTTATATCTCGGATGAATCTCTCACCTACCAATCGAGAACTTCCTTTTGTACCTCACCGTTGACAGTTGCCAGTAAGACTGGCATTTTCCATAACAATTATTAAATCCCAGAGTGAGACTCTTGACATAGAGGGTGTAACCTTAATCCAGTGTTCAGCCTTCTCAAGAGTGCATGATGTCACGTAATTATATTAAAGTGAAGGTAGTACAAAGTAATTGTCAAAGTGTCATTACATTCAAAATATTTACTAAAAATATAGTAAATCAATAAATATTTTAAAACTAATACTCTATTTAAAATATAAACAGAATAATCTCTTCATTAAACACCTTTCCTGCCCTGCCGAAAGATAGGCTTAGCCCTTAATTCAGTTAGAATAACACAACATACTTGAGAATAGTTGGGCTTAGAGAAGAATTCCGTGGTGAAATGTTGGCATACATCTACCCTTCCCGAATTGTTTGTCCTTTGAGGCATTATTTTTCATACATACCGATAAATAGGTAAAGGCATGGACACAAATCTCACTACAGCCTTTTATGAAAGACTAAAAATAAATGTTAAAAAAAGGGGGAGGGAACAGATTTTGCGTGAAATCCGAAACTACGCCAGTTGGAGTCAGCCCTTACCCCTAATAAATTAATTATTAGAAAGATTTGGAGTTTGTGGTAGAAGTTCTAGAATTGTGTCTAATAATCTAGTGGACGAGCCAATGAAATTAGAGAATAACTCCTCAATTTATAATATTAAAAAACTAATAAAATAATATTCCAAGTTTTAAAATTAGATAAAAGTAGTAGTGTTTAGTTATTTAACATGTGGACATATCTAACAAAAATTATAAATAATTATAATTAAGAAAATCAACCTTTTACAAAAGGTATGTGATAAATATATGTTGTATGTGCCTATATTAAAAAACACAGTTCAATATTTTACATTAGAGTATTAATAATAATTTTGTTTTTACTTTTTAACGCCTACTAATATTAATTTTACATTATTTTGAAATATTTTAGAATTCAATAAATATAAAGTATTACTTGAAAACGTTGTAGCATTGATAATAGATAAGGTTGAAAAGTATTCCAAATAAACAATGCTCCAATATTGTTAGCAATATCAATTATTATATAGGCCTATAACAGAAAATTAACTTAGATATAACCAAGTCATTTTGAAGAAGTAAAAAAATGTGTATTACTTACCAAAAGTAATGAAAGACGTAATCCTTCAAATGAACCAACCTTTCATTAGTTAGAGCGTTGTAATGTATGTTGTCACGCACGGCCTATTGACGCGACCATGGATAGCGAATGAATAGAGGATCTCCTGCATATGGTGGGGGGAGGAAGCACAAATGTAGAACAAATGCCAGATGGGAAGTGAGCGCGATTACCTGGGCAGGAAGTTCGCCAGGGGAACTCTTATTTACAACAAACACTTCTACCAATGATAATGAGCATATGAGTTTATATGCGGGCTTGTGTGCAGATAGAATATAAGTGGATCTGCCTCCCAAAAACATAACTTATCACACTTATTCAAATTGACCATTTAATGTATATTGTATAAACTATATTAATTAATAACAAAATGGTAAGAATGGACGAAACATAGGAAAAGAGCTAAATTATTCATGGTAGCAAGTGAAATAGCCCCGCTTCAAAACATTAAATAAATCTAGAGTATAAATAGTAGAGTCATCAATGAACTTTTAGTTTGTTTATAATTCTTTGCAAGTGCTGTACTGCAGTGGCGGCTTGTGTCCAAAAACAGCTGGTGCAAAAGTTCAAATATTCTAAACTACGGCATACATTATTTATGTAAAAGTTAGTCTACCTATAATTTCATCTACTTACTCTATGGCATGAGGATCTCGAAATATCATTGCTGCACTCACAAAAGTACTCCACCTAAACCTATATTGAGTTAGTTCTATCCAGTCCACCTCATTACACCCTATCTATTTCAGTTCATTTCTAAGGCTATTATTTTACATCAGTAGGCCATATATGGTTCATGGTCATTTACGTTACAAACTAGCAAAATCAAACAAAAATATGTTAAAGTAAAACTAGCAAAAAAATATCACATCAATAAATTTAATGACAAAACATGACACTTATGTGATTTTTACTTTCTCTCTATCTTACAGGTAGAGAAAGTATTGTGATCGTCAAAAAAATCGAAGTCGAGATTTTGATGAATTTTGACGTTTCATGACTTCCTGAATCCGAAAAAGTGGTTTTTGAATTTCCGTCTGTCTGTCTGTCTGTCTGTCTGTCTGTCTGTCTGTCTGTCTGTCTGTCTGTCTGTCTGTCTGTCTGTCTGTCTGTACCTCCAACTAGAGCCTAAACTATTTTACCGATTGAGCTGAAACTTGATATCTTGGGTTTTCATAGGGTTGCCCCGAGGGGTTTTTGGAATTGGACATCTACCCCTAAAATTAAGGGTAGTTTACTGAAGGGAAAAAACAGAAAAAGTCGATTTTCTCAAAATCGGCTCTAACGATTTTGATTAAATTTCATTTATGAACAGTAATAAATATTCCAAACAAAATGGCTACCCTCAATATTTCGGCAAAATCGCTTTAAGGGCTCCGGTCTGATGCGTAAATTAACATTTTTTATAATAGCTCCGAAACTATTTGAGATATGAAATTACTTAGCATTACAAATATGTATATATATTTATAATACAAATATTTTATTCGAAACATATTTTTATAAAATCAATAATTTTTAATCTATACGCAAATATATATATATTTTTAGCTTTTTGGACATTAAAGCTTAAGTATTGCGATCGTAAAAAAAACTAACATGAAATGTTGATGGATTTCGACGTCTCATGACCCCCCGAACCCTAAAAAATAGTCTTTGCAATGCCATCTGTCTGTGTGTCTATTAAAACTTAAAATTAAGGGTAGTTTACTGAAGGGCAAAAAGAGAAAAAGTCGATTTTCTCAAAATCGGCTCTAACGATTTTGATTAAATTTCATTTATGAACATTAATAAATATTCCAAACAAAATGGCTACCCTCAATATTTCGGCAAAATCGCTTTAAGGGCTCCGGTCTGATGCGTCAATTAACATTTTTTTAAATAGCTCCGAAACTATTTGAGATATGAAATTACTTAGCATTACAAATATGTATATATATTTATAATACAAATATTTTATTCGAAACATATTTTTATAAAATCAATAATTTTTAATCTATACGCAATTATATATATATTTTTAACTTTTTGGACATTAAAGCTTAAGTATTGCGATCGTAAAAAAAACTAACCTGAAATGTTGATGGATTTCGACGTCTCATGACCCCCCGAACCCTAAAAAATAGTCTTTGCAATGCCGTCTGTCTGTGTGTCTATTAAAACTTAAAATTAAGGGTAGTTTACTGAAGGGCAAAAAGAGAAAAAGTCGATTTTCTCAAAATCGGCTCCAACGATTTTGATTAAATTTCATTTATGAACATTAATAAATATTCAAAACAAAATGGCTACCCTCAATATTTCGGCAAAATGGCTTTAAGGGCTCCGGTCTGATGCGTCAATTAACATTTTTTTAAATAGCTCCGAAACTATTTGAGATATGAAATTACTTAGCATTACAAATATGTATATATATTTATAATACAGATATTTTATCCGAAACATATTTTTATAAAATCAATAACTTTCAATCTATACGCAATTATATGAATTTTTTTAACTTTTTGGACATTAAAGTTTAAGTATTGCGACCGTAAAAAAAAACTAACCTGAAATGTTGATGGATGTCGACGTCTCATGACCCCCCGAACCCTAAAAATAGTATTTGCAATGCCGTCTATCTGTGTGTCTATAAAAACTTAAAATTAAGGGTAGTTTACTGAAGGGCGAAAAGAGAATAATTTGGTTTTCTCAAAATCTACTCAAACGATTTTGATTAAAATTCGTATCTAGGCGTTGATTAAGATTATAAATAAACTGGCTATTTTCATTTTCCTATGAAAATGATTTTTAGGGTACTTTACAGAAGCGTTAATTTCCGTATCTCCACAACTATTGGAGAAACTAAACAACTTATCATTGCAAAATTGTAGGACTATCAGAAATAAAAAAAATTTATTTGACATATATTTTTATAAAAGCAGCAGTTTCTGAGATATTTGCAAATATATTAATACAATTTTGTGAGCTTTAGTTGTAAACATATACTACTTAAGTCTTAACGCAATAATTCTCCAATGCCATAGAGTAATTAAATATAAGTATCTAAAAAAGTATGTTATTTTTCCTTAAATCTCTTAGGAGAAATGTTTGCATAACAATGATCTATCTCCATTTTAGACTCAATAGTCAATATTTACATTTTTTATTGGTCAAAATGTATAAATGAATAATTAAATATCAATGCGATGACTTGAAGATCTGCAACACCTTATAAAATGTTAAAATTTTAACCAGAAATCGAAATTGTAATACGAAGTGTTGACCCTTGTGGAAGACATTAAACTGTTTGAAATGCTCTTAGGTGGACAAAGATGCGCCTCTTTTCTCATTGATTCTATATCATTGTATATTTTTTATGCGTGTTCTTATGTGGAGTGGTGATGATACAATGTACATTATTCCGTTCAGAAATCTTAGGAGTTTATAGAAAGAGAGAGAAAGTCTGTGCGGTGTGCCGTACCATTTATTTTAAAATCTATGGATAAAAGATTAATACAAATATTTATTTAAAATTCTTAAGCTATTTTAAATGAAAATTCAATTTGTCTTTCTCTGAACTAGGCAAGCCTCATTAACTGAAAATAATGTTCATAATAAAGTTTCTCTAAATTTACATTGATGCAAGAGCTTAAAAACCTTCCTGATGTATGTTCTTCCTTGAGGAGGGAATCTCTATAATATATAATGCTGAAAGTAGATTTGTTTGGAAAAGAAAATCCACTTCCAGATGAGCTGGAAAACTGAAATCTGTCTGGAAGGAAGAGGGATTGACCGTATAACAAAAAAAAATCTAAAGCAGAAAATTTCAAAATGTGGTTCCGGGAACTGGGAAGCGGTTGTGGATATAGCAATAAAAAACCTTTAGATGATGTAGAAAATTAAAATTTGGCCGGAAGCTAAAGGAACCACTACAAATAGTCATAAAAGTCTGGAAAACTTAAATTTTTAGATGTGACTCCAGGAAATATGGGAGGAATGGATGTTAGACAGAAAAATGGCCAATGAGTGTCGAAGAAAATCTAAATTTTGCTGGCAGGTAGGACACCTCGAGATAAACAAATAAGTCTTAAAATTTGAAATTTGACCTTAATGAGTGGAACGGGTGGGGTTGAATGTTTCCAAAATTCACAGATATATCTTTTGAACCAGCAGACAAAGTGACTTAAGATTTAAAATGAAGGGCTTTTTAAGATTTCTACCCCTAAGAGAGTGGAGAGGGGCATAAAGATGTTCGACTCATTGACTCATTCATCACAGTAATTCCCCAACCACTGGGCCTGTAAACTTGAAATTTTGTTTGGCAGGAAGATAGCGGGAGTTCACCTTATTATTATTATTATTATTATTATTATTATTATTATTATTATTATTATTATTATTATTATTATGTCTTACGACAGGTCCATTATTTTTGCCAGCGAAATGAGACCGCCAAAGGTGCCCTGTCCTATGCTTCCTCCTTCATATCACAGAATCTTCTTCTTTCCTTCAAGTCATCTAAACTATTTTATTATTTAACACGTCAATAATCCTTATCAAGAAAAGTAAAATTTGAAAATTTTGTTGGTGTAACTTTTCATCCTTCATTCAGGTGAATTTTAGTGAATTTTCTTGGATAGCTTATAAATGATATCTAACTTTGTCTCTGGCCCCTGTATCCTTGGTTGATTAGAGAGATTATGAACACCCTTAACGGCCAGTAAGATAAGTACCACTAAATATATGGGCTAAATAATGAAAGATAAGTTGGAAAAACAACTAAAATCCCTTTCTTTTTCGCTTATTGCTAGTCCAAATTTTAAATACTATTTTAAAAAGATAGTAAAATTTTAAGTTTTATTAGATGTAAAGTTATGTTCGACTGTAAGGATTTATAAAATTAAAGGGTAATCTTAATGTGTTAAATTATCTTCCACCATTTTGTTTCATACAAATAGAGCTGTTTTACTCCAAATACCCTCATCGGTGTGCAAGCAGGCTAAGGCGGCAACAAAGATTGGTGTAGTTAGCAAGTGGGGGAGAACCCGGTATTCGAATCCCAGCTGGGTATATATAATAAAGGTTTTTTTACTAAATGGTTTTACACTCCTTCTTCACGCAAATGCTGTTATATTTTCTCTAAATTCTACCGTCCTTATAAATAACCTATTAGCAGGCCCACCACGAAAGGGGACTATTAGTAACATGGTACCAGGCCTGGGCTCAAGAACCAGATTAGCAAATTTAAAAACTGTAGAAAATAAAATAAAATAAAACATGAACAATAAGCAATAAAATGCCCCTCCATACTAATAAACAGTGCATGTCCAGGCAAACATCTGAGGTTTCCTCTGGAGGAACTTGCTGGCATTTGTCACAATGGTATAATTGGTACGGTCCAGTCTTGTCCTTTGTTAAGATTTCCTCTGGAGGAACTTGCTGGCATCTGTCACAATGGTGTAATTGGTACGGTCCATTCTTGGCATTCCTTTAGAAGTGTTCGGCAGTTTCATTGAGTCTTTTATGTTTGTACTGAAATTAAATTTGCCAAGTGAAGAGAGTCGGATAGGGAATCAAGCTAAATTAAAATTTAATTATTTTGTCATGTGCCTAACTTTTCAGAGGTCATTTACGGATTCATTTGTGTACATTGCTTTTTATTTGTAAAAGTGACCAACAATTAAAAAAAAGGACCAATCTAAGTCTATAGGTGATGGCATAACAAGAAGAAGGGGGGGCTTTATCCCCTTGAGAAATAGTTTGTGTCCCCCTCCTTCCGATTGGAATAAGCTCACCCTCTCTCCTGGTATATATTTGATATCTCTCTTGGAATAAGCTTTCAAAAAAATTCAATGTGAAGACCACTCCAAATAGCTTATAAGGCGCCTCTAAAGTCTAGTAGGACAAAGCGAAGGGGGCCCATGCTGTGCCCTTGGTACTTGGCCCGGTTTGAGCATCTAGCGGGCCTGCCTATTTGTGTAAATAAGCAGATAGTTCAGACTGAATGTCACAAAATTCAGTGTTCCTGAATGTAGCAGTCATTTTCGTATAACTAATTGCAACCGTTTAGTTTGTGATCATTTCATTCAGGTCATCAATAGTACAATATTTGCTCCCCTAAATTTGTGCTTTAGCGGACCCTAAAAAGAGATGTCAGGAAGTTTGAGGTTAAAGTAGGAGTGTAGGTGACGTGATAAAAGAGCAGTGTTCTTGCAGTATTTATAGTAAACCATGAGACAATAAAACAAAATGATAATGTTAAATATATTTAGGCCTTTATACAATTGTTTATTCTATGTATTGTATAATGTTTTCCCCTGCATAAAGTTAATTAATTTGTCAAGTTTAGTAATATGTCTAACAAACTTATGTATTGAGATAAAGTTGAATGTAATGTTAAACGCCAATATTTTAGATAACAATATTATGATTACTCCAAGTAAAACGTATCAATCTTTGGTGTTTGAATGGGCCGTGAATGTAGTCAATGGCGACAGCGCTCGAGGCCGACTATGTGAAGAGAACGTGCTAACAATAATTATTTTATTTTCTTACGAGTGTTCATTTAGAGCACCTTTGAAATAATACAAAAGCTTCTTTGGTCATCATTGATACAATTTTACCATACTATTAGTGTAGTTTTATTAGTATAGAAAATATTATAAAATCAAATGTAATAGTTGTGTATTACATTACTTGGACGTGTGAGTACGTGAAAATAGATATAAAATTTTATAGCTTTCAGTTATATCCATTCATAAAATAATCGAGGTAAAGGTTTTCTCACCATCGCACTAGGTTATGATTTAGTGCGTTCTATTGTAAGGTATTTTTACAATAATCTTTAGAAGTATCCAGCGTCGTGGTTTAGTGGTCAATGCACCTGGTTACGAGTCTAGATGTACTAGGTTTGATTCTCGTCTGGTACTTTGGGTATTTTTCCCGAGAGTAGAATTACCCCAACGGTCACACAGGTTCGATTAATTAGATTTAAGTTAGGTTTAAGTTTATCCATTGGTTCCACACCCTCAGAATAGCTACCCCCCTCATACTCACTATTGCCATCACCTCATCTCATCGGTAAGAGAAACATGCCTACATGAAAAGGATGTGTAATTATTACATTCGGGCGTCCCCAGGGTAGCGGTAGAATTGTATTGGATAAACTTTCAACAAACTGGGTTACAAACGATATACTCCAGAAGAACGGTATTACTATCTATAGAAGTAGCAAACAATATTTTACCCGCCTCGGTGGCGTAGTTAGTTAACGCGCCAGTTGTCTTGAGCTAGACCACCGAGGACGGGGAGATCGAGGTTCGAATCTCGGTCGGGTGAACTGGGTGTTATTTTTCCTAAATGGTTTTCCACTCTCCCTCTACGCAAATGCGGGTTCACTTCCGTTAAATTCAACCTTCCCAATTCCTAACCCATTAGTGTAATTAATAGTTAAGCGTATAACCCGAACGGGTAGTAAGACGCGGTGCTAAGTAAACAATTTCAGAGTATTTAATTTAAATTATTTTCGCTTAAAAGAACAGCGTTAAAGCTACCAACATATTAAAAAATATACCTTTACATAAATGATAAATAGCTCTGCACATAGTTGTTTTTTAGATTCAGAAATGGGTATCGATTTATTCTAAGTTATAAGTAATTTCCATGATACTATATGCAACGATCCAAAAAAAAATTGAAAGGAAAAAACAAATTTGCAGAAAAAATATGACCTGTAAAGCTGAATCTAAATTTACTTGACATTTTACGTCAAAAAACCTTTTAGCCTCTTTATTTTGATTGTTTTTCTCATTTCGATCTCGTATTAAGTTATTTGGTTTTCATCAAAAGCAGTTAAATTATTATTTCCATTTATAATTTTGGAAATTTTCTATATAAAAATTAATTTTATTTTTTACAAATTTTGGATTTGTTTCCCTTTATGCAAATGTTTATATAATATGTTAAGAAAAATTCATATAAAATGTAAAAACATCATCAATTAAGGTTTTTCCCAGTACATACACCTGTTCAATATTGATGCTGTGGGCCTATGTATCTCATTTGAAGTAAATCATTTCCCTTGACTCATTCTTCTGTATATCTGCAAACTATGTTACAGTTCAACCATGAAAGTTCTACCTTTATAGCACTAATTGTGGTAAACTCTTGCCCACAACTTCATCTAAAATTGCTGTTCTCTTGAGTGAGCTATGTACAAGATACGTCTAAACTAAATAAATGGTACGGCGCACCGCACAGACTTTCTCTCTCTTTCTATAAACTCGTAAGATTTCTGAACGGAATAATGTACATTGTATCATCACCACTCCACATAAGAACACGCATAAAATAATATACAATGATATAGAATCAATGGAAAAGAGGCGCATCTTTGTCCACCTAAGAGCATTTCAAACAGTTTAATGTCTTCCACAAGGGTCAACACTTGGTATTAAAATTTCGATTTCTGGTTAAAGTTTTAACATTTTATAAGGTGTTGCAGATCTTCAAGTCATCGCATTGATATTTAATTATTCATTTATACATTTTGACCAATAAAAAATGTAAATATTGACTATTGAGTCTAAAATGGAGATAGATCATTGCTGTGCAAACATTTCTCCTAAGAGCTTTAAGGAAAAATAACATACTTTTTTTAGATACTTACTTATATTTAATTACTCTATGGCATTGGAGAATTATTGCGTTTAAGACTTAAGTAGTATATGTTTACAACTAAAGCTCACAAAATTGTATTAATATATTTGCAAATATCTCAGAAACTGTTGCTTTTATAAAAATATATGTTATATAAAAGTTTTTTATTTCTAATAGTCCTACAATTTTGCAATGATAAGTTGTTTAGTTTCTCAAATAGTTGTGGAGATACGGAAATTAACGCTTCTGTAAAGTACCCTAAAAATCATTTTCATAGGAAAATGAAAATAGCCAGTTTATTTATAATCTTAATCAACGCCTAGATACGAATTTTAATCAAAATCGTTTGAGCAGATTTTGAGAAAACCAAATTTTTCTCTTAACGCCCTTCAGTAAACATACCCTTAATTTTAAGTTTTTATAGACACACAGACAGGCGGCATTGCAAAGACTATTTTTTAGGGTTCGGGGGGTCATGAGACGTCGACATCCATCAACATTTCAGGTTAGTTTTTTTTACGATCGCAATACTTAAGCTTTAATGTCCAAAAAGTTAAAAATATATATATAATTGCGTGTAGATTGAAAATTATTGATTTTATAAAAATATGTTTCGAGTAAAATATTTGTATTATAAATATATATACATATTTGTAATGCTAAGTAATTTCATATCTCAAATAGTTTCGGAGCTATTATAAAAAATGTTAATTAACGCATCAGACCGGAGCCCTTAAAGCCATTTTGCCGAAATATTGAGAGTAGCCATTTTGTTTGGAATATTTATTGATGTTTATAAATGAAATTTAATCAAAATCGTTAGAGCCGATTTTGAGAAAATCGACTTTTTCTCTTTTTTCCCTTCAGTAAACTACCCTTAATTTTAGGGGTAGATATCCAATTCCAAAAATCCCTCGGGGCAACCCTATGAAAACCCTAGATATCAAGTTTCAGCTCAATCGGTAAAATAGTTTAGGCTCTAGTTGGAGGTACAGACAGACAGACAGACGGAAATTCAAAAACCACTTTTTCGGATTCAGGGAGTCATGAAACGTCAAAATTCATCAAAATCTCGAGTTCGATTTTTTTGACGATCACCATACTTTCTCTACCTGTCAGATAGAGAGAAAGTAAAAAGTAAATATTTGGCTTATAGCTCAGAAACTATTGGATCTATAAAAATATATTTTGAATGATTTTTACTTTCTCTCTATCTTACAGGTAGAGAAAGTATTGTGATCGTCAAAAAAATCGAACTCGAGATTTTGATGAATTTTGACGTTTCATGACTTCCTGAATCCGAAAAAGTGGTTTTTGAATTTCCGTCTGTCTGTCTGTCTGTCTGTCTGTACCTCCAACTAGAGTCTAAACTATTTTACCGATTGAGCTGAAACTTGATATCTAGGGTTTTCATAGGGTTGCCCCGAGGGGTTTTTGGAATTGGATATCTACCCCTAAAATTAAGGGTAGTTTACTGAAGGGCAAAAAGAGAAAAAGTCGATTTTCTCAAAATCGGCTCTAACGATTTTGATTAAATTTCATTTATGAACATAAATAAATATTTCAAACAAAATGGCTACTCTCAATATTTCGGCAAAATCGTTTTAAGGGCTCCGGTCTGATGCGTAAATTAACATTTTTTATAATAGCTCCGAAACTATTTGAGATATGAAATTACTTAGCATTACAAATATGTATATTTATTTATAATACAAATATTTTATTCGAAACATATTTTTATAAAATCAATAACTTTCAATATATACGCAATTATATATATATTTTTAACTTTTTGGGCATTAAAGCTTAAGTATTGCGACGGTAAGAAAAACTAACCTGAAATGTTGATGGATGTCGACGTCTCATGACCCCCCGAACCCTTAAAAATAGTCTTTGCAATGCCGTCTGTCTGTGTGTCTATTAAAACTTAAAATTAAGGGTAGTTTACTGAATGGCAAAAAGAGAAAAAGTCGATTTTCTCAAAATCGGCTCCAACGATTTTGATTAAATTTCATTTATAAACATTAATAAATATTCCAAACAAAATGGCTACCCTCAATATTTCGGCAAAATGGCTTTAAGGGCTCCGGTCTGATGCGTAAATTAACATTTTTTTAAATAGCTCCGAAACTATTTGAGATATGAAATTACTTAGCATTACAAATATGTATATATATTTATAATACAGATATTTTATCCGAAACATATTTTTATAAAATCAATAACTTTCAATATATACGCAATTATATGAATTTTTTTAACTTTTTGGACATTAAAGTTTAAGTATTGCGACCGTAAAAAAAAAACTAACCTGAAATGTTGATGGATGTCGACGTCTCATGACCCCCCGAACCCTAAAAAATAGTCTTTGCAATGCCGTCTGTCTGTGTGTCTATAAAAACTTAAAATTAAGGGTAGTTTACTGAAGGACGAAAAGAGAAAAATTTGGTTTTCTCAAAATCTGCTTAAACGATTTTGATTAAAATTCGTATCTAGGCGTTGATTAAGATTATAAATAAACTGGCTATTTTCATTTTCCTATGAAAATGATTTTTAGGGTACATTACAGAAGCGTTAATTTCCGTATCTCCACAACTATTGGAGAAACTAAACAACTTATCATTGCAAAATTGTAGGACTATTAGAAATAAAAAACTTTTATTTGACATATATTTTTATAAAAACAGCAGTTTCTGAGATATTTGCAAATATATTAATACAATTTTGTGAGCTTTAGTTGTAAACATATACTACTTAAGTCTTAACGCAATAATACTCCAATGCCATAGAGTAATTAAATATAAGTAAGTATCTAAAAAAAGTATGTTATTTTTCCTTAAATCTCTTAGGAGAAATGTTTGCATAGCAATGATCTATCTCCATTTTAGACTCAATAGTCAATATTTACATTTTTTATTGGTCAAAATGTATAAATGAATAATTAAATATCAATGCGATGACTTGAAGATCTGCAACACCTTATAAAATGTTAAAACTTTAACCAGAATCGAAATTTTAATAGGAAGTGTTGACCCTTGTGGAAGACATTAAACTGTTTGAAATGCTCTTAGGTGGACAAAGATGCGCCTCTTTTCTCATTGATTCTATATCATTGTATATTATTTTATGCGTGTTCTTATGTGGAGTGGTGATGATACAATGTACATTATTCCGTTCAGAAATCTTACGAGTTTATAGAAAGAGAGAGAAAGTCTGTGCGGTGCGCCGTACCATTTATTTTATTATGTATCTCAAATAGTTAGCAAAGATATAATCAAATTTGGAAATTCACGCTTATGTAAACGTACCCTCAAAGTCATTTTCACGGGAAAATGAGATATTCAATTTTGTTTGTAATATTAAACAGTGCCTAGATAAAAAAATGTAATCAAAATCGTTAGAGCGAATTTTGAGAAACTTGAGTTTTTCTCTTTTTTCCCCATCAGTAAAATACCATTAATTTTAGGGCTCGAGATCTAATTCCAAAATCCTAGATACCAAGCTTTAGCCCGATTGGTATAATGAATGGTTTCAGCACTAGGTTTAGATGCACGCATGCGCGCGCGCAAACACACACACACAAAAGGCATAGCTAAAAATACCTTTTCGGTTTCAGGGGTTTATGAAACGTTGACATTTATCAAAATCTTGAGTTAAATTTTTTTATGATACAATGATTCTCTCTCCGAGGTGTTGAGAGAGAGAGAGAGAGAGAGAGAGAGAGAGAGAGTAAAAAATACGCAAAAATTGAGTTATTTTTCAATATTTCCTCTCCCGTTAGTTTTACAGTAAAAAGAGTAATCACCAATATTCAACATAATTAAATTATATACTATATAAATACTAACAAAATTAGTGCAATAACGCGCCAAAGAAAACAAAATTAGTAGTAAAAGAAATATTTGACATGCAATCGTGATTCAATTAAATCCCCCCTTACATACACTCTTTCCCGGGATCACATTTAAGATTTAAAATTTCCAAAATTTGATGGTTATTCGGAGCGGTCCTTTTACATTCCTTTAGAATTTCAGTTTTCAACTAACGTCTAAAAGTTCCAAATTTTAAAACTTATTTTGTTATATGAAATCGTACTTCTATTCCGGCCAAATTTAATTTTTTTACAGGAATCCCAATTGAAAATGTTAAATTTTCAGACTTTTACAGATAGGTTTAATTTATATTAGTTTTGGAAATTTAGTAGTTCAAACTTCTTTCTCCAACTCACTCTTATTGCTAAAATATAGCTTTCGTTCACAGCTTGACAATTAAAAATAGTTTAAAACGGGTTGGTCAAAATCGGATAAGAAACGATGAAGTTATTAGCCGGACCAAAATTTCGATACATTTTATTTTGTCTTTTTTGTCAAAATAAAGTCGTCACGCATTGTTTTACCTAATTATAAATAGTTTAAAACTGGTTTTGTAGAAATCGGTTAGTAAACGACGACAAAGTTCATCACTGCCCTGGTGAAAATCTCAAGAGGAAACCAGAGTAGAAAGCCAGAGAAATCCAGAGTAAACCAAGTTCTGGGTTTTCCTTCGGTTAAGAAACAACCAGAGTTAGGGCCAGTTTCATAGTCAGATTTAGTACGCCTAAAGTGCGAGTCGATACTAAATACAGGACGACACCTACCTAGACCAAAATGGAATGGGCCAGTTTCGCATATAAAACTGGCCCATTCCATTCACTTTCAGGTAGGTGACTTCTTGTATTTAGTATAGCACCGCACTTGAGGCGCACTAAATCTGACTATGAAACTGGCCCTTAGTCTGGTTCTTTCAGGGTTTCTGGTTTACTCTGGAATGGTTTGGTTACATTGGGATGCTCCTGATTTTTTATTTCCTCAGAATTCTCTTGTTTGCAATGGAATCCTCGGGTATTTTCCTATAAAATGGTCTGGTTTGCAATGGAAAACTTGGGTATTTTTCTCTGGAATGGTCTGGTTTGCAATGGAATACTCTGTTATTTTACTCTGGAATGCTATGGTTTGCAATGGAATATTATGGTATTTCACTCTGGCCTATGCTGGTTCTCTGTGGGATGTTATGGTATTTTACTCAGGTTGCTATGGTATTTTACTCAGGTCTAGGTTGGTTCTCTATAAGATGTTATGGTATTTTACTTAGGTTCATGTTGGTTCTCTCTGGGTTGCTATGGTATTTTACTCTGGTACATGTTGGTTCTCTCTGGAATGCTATGGTATTTTAGCCTGGTTGGTGTTAGTTATCTCTGGAATGCTATGGTATTTTACTCTGGTTGGTGTTGGTTCTCTCTGGGATGCTATGGTATTTTACTCTGGTACATGTTGTCTCTCTGGAATTCTATGTTTACTCTGGTAATGTGTCTCTCTGAATGCTATGGTATTTTAGCCTGGTTGGTGTTAGTTATCTCTGGAATGATATGGTATTTTACTCTGGTTGGTGTTGGTTCTCTCTGGGATGCTATGGTATTTTACTCTGGTACATGTTGGTTCTCTCTGGAATACTATGGTATTTTACTCTGGTACATGTTGGTTCTCTCTGGAATGCTATGGTTTTTTACTCTGGTACATGTTGGTTCTCTCTGGAATGCTATGGTATTTTACTCTGGTACATGTTGGTTCTCTCTGGAATGCTATGGTATTTTACACTGGTTTGCGTTGGTTCTGTATGGGATGCTATGGTATTTTACTCTGGTTGGTTTGGTTATCTCTGTTGCTATGGTATTTTACCTGGTTTGGTGGTCTTTATAAGATGCTATGGTATTTTACTCAGGTTGGTGTTGGTTCTCTCTGGGTTGCTATGTATTTTACTCAGGTCTAGGTTGGTTCTCTATAAGATGTTATGGTATTTTACTTACTTAGGTTCATTTTGGTTCTCTTTGGGTTGCAATGATATATTACTCTGGTTCATGTTGGTTCTTTCTGGAAAGCTATGGTATTTTACACTGGTTCGTGTTGGTTCTTTGGGATGCTATGGTATTTTAGTCTGGTTGGTTTGGTTATCTCTGGAATTCTATGGTATTTTACCCTGGTTTGGTTGGTTCTGTATAAATATATGGTATTTTACTCTGGTTAGTGTTGGTTATCTCTGGGTTGCTATGGTATTTTACTCTGGTTTGGTTGGTTCTCTACAAGATGCTATGGTATTTTACTCATTCTTGATTCTCTCTGGTTCATGTATTTTACTCTATTGTGTTGTTCTTCTGATCATGGTATTTACTCTGGTTGTGTTGGTTATCTCTGGGATTGCTATGGTATTTTAACTTATTTGTGTTGGTTCTTTCTGGGATGCTATCGTATTTTACTCTGGTTCGTGTTGGTTCTTTCTGGATTCTATGGTATTTTACTCAGGTTTGTGTTGGTTCTTTGGATTATGGTATTTTACTCTAATTGTGTTGGTATCTTCTGGATGCTATCGGGATTTTACTCTGGTTCGTGTTGGTTCTCTCTGGAAAGATGCTATGGTATTTTACTCTGGTTTGTGTTGATTTCTCTGGGATGCTATGGTATTTAAATTGGTTCGTGTGGTTCTTTCTGGGATGCTATGGTATTTTACTCTGGTTGATGTTGGTTATCTCTGGATTGCTATGGTATTTTACCTAGTTTGTGTTGGTTCTTATATGGATGCTATGGTATTTTACTCTGGTTGGTGTTAGTTTTTTCTGGGTATTCTATGGTATTTTACCGGTTGGGTTCTTTCTGGATCTAGTATTTAGTTGGTAATGTTGTTCTCTCTGGAATGCTATGGTATTTTACTCTTGTACATGTTGGTTCTCTCTGGAATGCTATGGTGTTTTACACTGGTTTGCGTTGATACTGTATGGGATGCTATGGTATTTTACTCTGGTTGGTGTTGGTTATCTCTGGAATGCTATAGTATTTTACTCTTGTTGGTGTTGGTTATCTCAGGATACTATGGTATTTAACTCTTGTTCGTGTTGGTTCTTTCTGGATGCTATGGTATTTTACTCTAGTTGGTGTTGGTTATTTCTGGAATGCTATGGTATTTTACCCTGGTTTGTGTTGGTTCTGTATGGGATGCTATGGTATTTTAATCTAGTTGGTGTTGGTTATCTCTAGGTTGCTATGTTATATACTCTGGTTTGGGTTGGTTCTTTATAAGATGCTATGGTATTTTACTCAGGTTGGTGTTGGTTCTCTCTGGGTTGCTATGGTATTTTACTCATGTCTAGGTTGGTTCTCTATAAGATGTTATGGTATTTTACTCTGGTACATGTTGGTTATCTCTGGGATGCTATGGTATTTTACTTTGGTTCATGTTGGTTCTTTCTGGGATGCTATGGTATTTTACTCTGGTTCGTGTTGGTTCTTTCTGGGATGCTATGGTATTTTACTCTGGTTGGTGTTGGTTATCTCTGGGATGCTATGGTATTTAACTCTGGTTCGTGTTGGTTCTTTCTGGGATTCTATGGTATATTACTCTGGTTGGTGTTGGTTATCTCTGGAATGCTATGGTATTTTACTCTGATTGGTGTTGGTTATTTCTAGAATACTATGGTATTTTATTTTACCCTGGTTTGTGTTGGTTCGTGTGGGATGCTATGGTATTTTACTCTGGTACATGTTGGTTATCTCTGGAATGCTATGGTATTATACTCTGGTTGGTGTTGGTTATCTCTGGAATGCTATGGTATTTTACTCTGGTTAGTGTTGGTTCTCTCTGGGATGCTGTGGTATTTTACTCTGGTACATGTTGGTTCTCTCTGGAGTACTATGGTATTTTACATTTAGTACATGTTTGTTCTCTCTGGAATGGTATGGTATTTTACACTGGTTGGTGTTGGTTATCTCTGGAATGCTATGGTATTTTACACTGGTTGGTGTTGGTTATCTCTGGAATGCCATGGTATTTTACACTGGTTTTCGTTGGTACTGATTGGATGCTATGGTATTTTACTCTGGTTGGTGTTGATTATCTCTGGAATGCTATGGTATTTTACTCAGGTACATGTTGGTTCTCTCTGGAATGCTATAGTATTTTACTCTGATTGGTGTTGGTTATTTCTAGAATACTATGGTATTTTATTTTACCCTGGTTTGTGTTGGTTCGTGTGGGATGCTATGGTATATTTTACTATGGTACATGTTGGTTATCTCTGAAATCCTATGGTATTTTACTCTGGTTGGTGTTGGTTCTCTCTGGAATGCTATGGTATTTTACACTGGTTTGCGTTGGTTCTGTATGGGATGCTATGGTATTTTGCACTGGTTTGCGTTGGTTCTGTATGGGTTGCTATGGTATTTTACTCTGGTTGGTGTTGGTTATCTCTGGGTTGCTATGGTATTTTACTCAGGTTGGTGTTGGTTCTCTCTGGGATGCTATGGTATTTAACTCTGGTTCGTGTTGGTTCTTTCTGGATGCTATGATATATTACTCTGGTTGGTGTTAGTTATCTCTGGAATGCTATGGTATTTTACTCTGGTTGGTGTTGGTTATCTCTTGGTTGCTATGGTATTTTACTCTGGTTTGGGTTGGTTCTTTATAAGATGCTATGGTATTTTACTCAGGTTGGTGTTGGTTCTCTCTGGGTTGCTATGGTATTTTACTCAGGTCTAGGTTGGTTCTCTATAAGATGTTATGGTATTTTACTTACTTAGGTTCATTTTGGTTCTCTTTGGGTTGCTATGGAATATTACTCTGGTTCATGTTGGTTCTTTCTGATATGCTATGGTATTTTACTCTGGTTCGTGTTGGTTCTTTCTGGGATGCAATGGTATTTTAGTCTGGTTGGTTTTGGTTATCTCTGGAATTCTATGGTATTTTACCCTGGTTTGTGTTGGTTCTGTATGAAATACTATGGTATTTTACTCTGGTTGGTGTTGGTTATCTCTGGGTTGCTATGGTATTTTACTCTGGTTTGGGTTGGTTCTCTACAAGATGCTATGGTATTTTACTCAGGTTTGTGTTGGATTCTCTCTGGGTTGCTATGGTATTTTACTCTAATTTGTGTTGGTTCTTTCTGGGATGCTATGTATTTTACTCTGGTTCGTGTTGGTTCTTTCTGGGATGCTATGGTATTTTACTCTGGTTGATGTTGGTTATCTCTGGAATGCTATGGTATTTTACCCTGGTTTGTGTTGGTTCTATATTGGATGCTATGGTATTTTACTCTGGTTGGTGTTGGTTATTTTCTGGAATGCTATGGTATTTTACCCTGGTTTGTGTTGGTTCTGTATGGGATGCTATGGTATTTTTACTCTGTTGGTGTTGGTTATCTCTGGGTTGCTATGTTATTTTACTCTGGTTTGGGTTGGTTCTTTATAAGATGCTATGGTATTTTACTCAGGTTGGTGTTGGTTCTCTCTGGTTGCTATGGTATTACTTTGGTCAGTTGTTTCTGGGCTATGGTATTTTACTCTGGTTCGTGTTGGTTCTTTCTGGAATGCTATGGTATTTTACTCAGTTTTGTGTTGATTCTCTCTGGGTTGCTATGGTATTTTACTCAGGTCTAGGTTGGTTCTCTATAAGATGTTATGGTATTTTACTTAGGTTCATGTTGGTTCTCTCTGGGTTGCTATGGTATTTTACTCTGGTTCATGTTGGTTCTTTCTGGGATGCTATGGTATTTTACTCTGGTTGGTGTTGGTTATCTCTGGGTTGCTATGGTATTTTACTTTGGTTTGGGTTAGTTGTTTACAAGATGCTATGGTATTTTACTCAGGTTTGTGTTGGTTCTCTCTGGGTTGCTATGGTATTTTACTCTAATTTGTGTTGGTTTTTTCTGGGATGCTATCGTATTTTACTCTGGTTCGTGTTGGTTCTTTCTGGGATGCTATGGTATTTTACTCTGGTTGGTGTTGGTTATCTCTGGGATGCTATGGTATTTAACTCTGGTTCGTGTTGGTTCTTTCTGGGATGCTATGGTATTTTACTCTGGTTGATGTTGGTTATCTCTGGAATGCTATGGTATTTTACCCTGGTTTGTGTTGGTTCTATATTGGATGCTATGGTATTTTACTCTGGTTGGTGTTGGTTATTTCTGGAATGCTATGGTATTTTACCCTGGTTTGTGTTGGTTCTGTATGGGATGCTATGGTATTTTAATCTAGTTGGTGTTGGTTATCTCTAGGTTGCTATGTTATTTTACTCTGGTTTGGGTTTGGTTCTTTATAAGATGCTATGGTATTTTACTCAGGTCTAGGTTGGTTCTCTATAAGATGTTATGGTATTTTACTTAGGTTCATGTTGGTTCTCTCTGGGTTGCTATGGTATTTTATCTTGTACATGTTGGTTCTCTCTGGAATGCTATGGTGTTTTACACTGTTTTGCGTTGATACTGTATGGGATGCTATGGTATTTTACTCTGGTTTGTGTGTTGGTTATCTCTGGAATGCTATAGTATTTTACTCTTGTTGGTGTTGGTTATCTCAGGAAGCTATGGTATTTAACTCTTGTTCGTGTTGGTTCTTTCTGGGATGCTATGGTATTTTACTCTAGTTGGTGTTGGTTATTTCTGGAATGCTATGGTATTTTACCCTGGTTTGTGTTGGTTCTGTATGGGATGCTATGGTATTTTAATCTAGTTGGTGTTGGTTATCTCTAGGTTGTTATGTTATTTTACTCTGGTTTGGGTTGGTTCTTTATAAGATGCTATGGTATTTTACTCAGGTTGGTGTTGGTTCTCTCTGGGTTGCTATGGTATTTTACTCATGTCTAGGTTGGTTCTCTATAAGATGTTATGGTATTTTACTTAGGTTCATGTTGGTTCTCTCTGGGTTGCTATGGTATTTTACTTTGGTTCATGTTGGTTCTTTCTGGGATGCTATGGTATTTTACTCTGGTTCGTGTTGGTTCTTTCTGGGATGCTATGGTATTTTACTCTGGTTGGTGTTGGTTATCTCTGGGATGCTATGGTATTTAACTCTGGTTGGTGTTGGTTATTTCTGGAATGCTATGGTATTTTACCCTGGTTCATGTTGGTTCTTTCTGGGATGCTATGGTATTTTACTCTAGTTGGTGTTGGTTATTTCTGGAATGCTATGGTATTTTACCCTGGTTTGTGTTGGTTCTGTATGGGATGCTATGGTATTTTAATCTAGTTGGTGTTGGTTATCTCTGGGTTGCTATGTTATATACTCTGGTTTGGGTTGGTTCTTTATAAGATGCTATGGTATTTTACTCAGGTTGGTGTTGGTTATCTCTGGGATGCTATGGTATTTAACTCTGGTTGGTGTTGGTTATTTCTGGAATGCTATGGTATTTTACCCTGGTTCATGTTGGTTCTTTCTGGATGCTATGGTATTTTACTCTAGTTGGTGTTGGTTATTTCTGGAATGCTATGGTATTTTACCCTGGTTTGTGTTGGTTCTGTATGGGATGCTATGGTATTTTACTCTAGTTGGTGTTGGTTATTTCTGGAATGCTATGGTATTTTACCCTGGTTTGTGTTGGTTCTGTATGGGATGCTATGGTATTTTAATCTAGTTGGTGTTGGTTATCTCTGGGTTGCTATGTTATATACTCTGGTTTGGGTTGGTTCTTTATAAGATGCTATGGTATTTTACTCAGGTTGGTGTTGGTTCTCTCTGGGTTGCTATGGTATTTTACTCATGTCTAGGTTGGTTCTCTATAAGATGTTATGGTATTTTACTTAGGTTCATGTTGGTTCTCTCTGGGTTGCTATGGTATTTTACTTTGGTTCATGTTGGTTCTTTCTGGGATGCTATGGTATTTTACTCTGGTTCATGTTGGTTCTTTCTGGGATGCTATGGTATTTTACTCTGGTTCGTGTTGGTTCTTTCTGGGATGCTATGGTATATTACTCTGGTTGGTGTTGGTTATCTCTGGAATGCTATAGTATTTTACTCTGATTGGTGTTGGTTATTTCTAGAATACTATGGTATTTTATTTTACCCTGGTTTGTGTTGGTTCGTGTGGGATGCTATGGTATTTTACTCTGGTACATGTTGGTTATCTCTGGAATGCTATGGTATTATACTCTGGTTGGTGTTGGTTATCTCTGGAATGCTATGGTATTTTACTCTGGTTAGTGTTGGTTCTCTCTGGGATGCTGTGGTATTTTACTCTGGTACATGATGGTTCTCTCTGGAATGCTATGGTATTTTACTCTGGTACATGTTGGTTATCTCTGAAATCCTATGGTATTTTACACTGGTTGGGGTTGGTTATCTCTGGGATGCTATGGTATTTTACACTGGTTTGCGTTGGTTCTGTATGGGATGCTATGGTATTTTACTCTGGTTGGTTTTGGTTATCTCTGGAATGCTATGGTATTTTACACTGGTTTGCGTTGGTTCTGTATGGGATGCTATGGTATTTTACTCTGGTTGGTTTTGCTTATATCTGGAATGCTATGGTATTTTACTCAGGTTGGTTTTGGTTCTCTTTTGAATGCTATGATATCTTGCTCTCTCCAGGATGCTATGGTATCTTGCTCTGGTTCAAGGTTGATTCTCTCTGGGTTGCTATGGTATTTTACTCAGGTTCTTTCTGGGTTGCTATAGTATATGTTGGTTCACAAGTTTAAATCATGGAATTTAGATCTATTGATTAAAAAAACACATTTACAAGAGAATTCAATAAAAAAAATTTTTAATAAAGATTAAGATTAAAAGGTGCATTACAGTTATATCTTGTAATTATGATTAATAAAAGATACATTAAGTATCTAAGATAAAGAATAAAAGGTTACTTGTGCTTATAATTTAGTCAACATTTTTTTAAATAGAAGTATATTCATCTCATTAGGCGTCACTAAATAATTTTTTGAAAAAATAAATTGATTTATCTGTATTTTTAATCATTCCTGTGTCATTTACAGAATATTCCACCAATTAAAATTTGCTCAAGTATCATTTACGATATATTCCACCTCAACTTAGTATGCTTGACATGTCAAAAACAGAACATTCCTCGATCATTCATTTTTCTGTGTTAGAGAATATTTTGTAGATGGCAGCAGGCAACTGGAATGAAAATATGTGACTTATCGTTTCCATAGTAAGTATACAGCACGGCTACCAATAAAGCGATGGAAAGAGTGCGGGATAGTTTGTCAAATATAAATGACAGTGGGCTTAGTGATCTAATAAAAAAAATATTTTTGTTATAATTTTGGTTGGAATAAATTGAGCATGATAGAGCTTATTATTTCCATCAACAATGGAAGGGTTAAAATTACAAATTATTTATGTGGGCGATGGTGGTGGGCAAAGAAAGGAGCCGTTCCTGAAACAAAACAACATTTTTTGTTAATTACAAAACTAAACACTTTTTAAGTATTTTACACTAAGTAAAAATAGGTAATTTAAAATCAACCATAAAGAATTTTAATGTATTATCATATACCTAATTAGTCATAACATTTTTAATAAGCAGGGAAGCCTCGTATTTTAGACCAGTGGGGCTGAGGATCAGCTATCTTCCCGTCAACCAAACTGTTAATTCTCGATAAAAACGTGGCTTTGGCTTCTCCAGAATACCCTCGTTTATCCAGGTACTCTTCGTATCTTGGGGGGGGGGGGGGGAACACTTGAAAATTCTATAACTTCACAATTTACACACATACCTAGTCACGCTGCCCCCTTACGAGGTAGACAGGAAGTAAGTTAAAAACAACTTTGTACTTAGTGATCCACTCTAACTTTCTCCATGATACTCCATCCTTTTATACTCCCCTCGCTTCGACAACATCCATATAGTCATGCATGCCCCTTAATTCTTAAAAACTTTTAATTCTTCTCTTTTTCAATCATTCTTCAACATTTAACCACATACAATATGGCCCACCTCTTCCTTTTGACTATTGGATTCACTTTCAAACCGCAATCTTTCAGCATCCATTCATTATGGACAGTCCACACGAGTTTTTTCAAATATATATTTTTAAATATCTCATTCCAACTGCATTCACCTTTCTCTTGAGTTTATCCTGATATACACATGCTTCACATCCATACAGAAAAGTTGGCGTTAACACACTTTTATACACTGCCGTCTTAGTCTGTTTCTATACTACCTCATTCCTAGAAACAGTCCGCATACACCCAAATACTCTCCGTGATGAATTCACCCGTCTGAGGTGTTAAAAGCTTTGAAAGTTTTGAAGAATGGCAAAGCTGTGGGTGTAGATGGGATTACAAGTGAAATACCAAAGTGTGTAGGTTAGGTACTTTTTGCCAGATTATTTGAGCTTTTAAATGCATGTGCTGGAATTTCAAAAGTCCTAATGATTGGAAGAATGCCGTCAATGTTAATTTGTACAAAGGTAAACGCAGTAAGAGTGAATGTAAGAATTATAATGAGTGAAAAACCTGAGGACAAGATTTGGGGTGCACAATGCAGTCTCATCCCAGGTAGAGGACGCATGGACTAGATATTTGCGTTAACACAAGTGATTGAGAAATGTATGGCAGTAAAGAAGAAAGTGTACTGTGAATATGTCGATTTGGAGAGAGTGTACGATCGGGTGAATAGGAGTATGTTGTGGAATGTTGTGAGAGATTATGGTGTGGATGCATGGTTAGTAAATGCAATTATGGCAGTGTATGTTGGAAGTGAAGCGTGCATTAGACGAGTTTGGGTGTCTCCATGGTTGTTTAGTGTATTTTGGATAAGTGTATGAGGAGTGTGTGTGAGGACGCAGTTGGTATGCAAATGGACAGTGCGAATGTGAGAGTTATGTTATAATTATGCAGATGATACCATATTAATGGCCCTTCATATAAATGTTTCCAAAATTAAAGTGATGGTTTTAAGGCACTTTACCCCAAGACCACCAAGGCCTACAACAATTTGCTGACTTATTTTAACTGTTATGTTGTGGGGTCCACCCATTTATGGCCTTTAATTTTTAGCCACTGTTTTTAATTTAAACTATTAATAGCTTTATATAATTATTTTTTCCTCAATTTAAAGCTAATGAAGATATAAGCTATAGTTCCACGCAATCAAAAAAGAAAAACTAATGAAGCACCAGCTCGAGAAGGAGTTATGAAGGATGCTTTAACTAAAGCAATTAACAATTTGGGGACTTTTCCCATAATGTAGCCAAAATTCTGAATATTTGTCATGTTACTCTATTCAGGTACCTATGTAAAGCAGTAGACTACAAATTTTTCTCAAAGAACAAAAAATTAATTATATTTTAAACCTAAATATGTCACAAGAGTTGGAAGTGAGGGTGAATGATTATAAGCATAGGTTAGCTAATGCAAAAATTGTACATTGACCAAGAAACTCATTTTGGTTTATGGTAATTTAGTAAAGTCTTTGCTATTTATGTAGGATATTAAAGATAATCATATTTGTAATTAGATGTTTTCCTTATTTAAAATTTGAAATACAGTAAGAGCTCTCCTGCCAGCCACATTCTGTGAGGACTAATAACCCCCATCCTTCCTGTTTTTGTCATTTAATATTGACGAAATGGCAAACAGGTGAAACTACACAAACCAACATCTTAAAGGTACAAATTATGAAATTTAAACATAAGTTCTTACTCTTTAATTTTTGCAAATCTCAAATATGTTCAACTGGGTAGCATCATCATTGTCATCATCATACTCATCACAATCATCACCCCCTTCATAATTGTTTGTTTGTTTTGGTGACTCAAACTCTGATAAATCCAACCTAGGTATTTTGATAGGCTTTCCACAGCTCTCGTCTAAAATGTCTTGCTGCAAATCTTTAAACATATAAGAGACGAACTTATTGGCAATAATTTAAGACCATTATAACCAACTTAACACATTAGACTACTAACTAAAAGGGACAGTTTCTTTGTCCGACTTAACACACTTTACTATCAAATATTCAGTATCAATCTAAACCTCAGTTAAATATGTTCCAGTTCCAATGAGCCACTCTAAATTATGTGAAGAAAGTTTGGGCAAAAGTATGAGCAAGGACTGCAACAAACCATTCACAGTACTAGAAGTGATACTATTGTACTTTTAAAATGGCTTACGATAAGATTTTTGATTTGGTCGATGGGATACGGTTATCACTTTTATTTAGATACTAGCAATCCTGCACAGCGTTGCTGTGACCGAAACTTAATTCTAAACCAGATACCAGATAAAAAATATTTTCTTCCAAAACTTGTTAAAAATAGCCTAATTAAAAATTTAAAAATGCAGCTTCGAGGTGCATTCGGACATGCTTCCGTCCACCTATGTTAAAAATTTCAGATTTATGCGTACCATAGATTTGGCTGGGCATCGCACACAAACACTTCCTTTTATTAGGTATTATAGACTAAACCTTAAGTTTTTTTGGTTGGATGAAGGTAGCCCTGTCCGATTACCTAAAATAAAAAAAATAAATAGAAAAAATTGTTTGTGAAACACTCAACTTGAGTATGGATTTGTTTAGTTTAGACCAATTGAAAGTAGTGAATAACGAGCATACTGTTGTTTAAGGCGTGTACAGAAAGAAAGCAGGTTTCCTGTGTTAGCTCATTATGAGAGTATGTTTACAAATGGGACCGTTCATAGTGAAAGCAGGTTCGTGCTAGTACCCCACACCGACAAGTTTACCGGAGTGAACATTTCATTTAGTTGGCTGCCTTGTGTGTGTGTGCACATTTAAAATTTGTGAAGATAAAATGTCTCCCCGCCAACCTTGCGTACTCGACCGCTTAGTTCGAATTTTCACTAATGAAATAAATGTTGTGAAAAATCTTTAATTCTTTAAGCTAAATTGACTGGTCTTTCGATAGGTTGTCTTTGTTCCTCTGATTAGATTCAACAGACATTTAGTTGGATGTTGCTCAAAACCTTCTCTATTCAAAATGTAAAAGTGTATTGAAAATCTCTGTCTGGCTTTAGGTCATTAAATAAATGGTGATATTCGCCATATTTCCCACCACGAATTATTGGATGCACACAGATTTTTTTTCCAATTTTGGAGTAACACTATCAAAAAGTAAAAACTCTTCAGCGCTGGTAACAGGTAAGCAGTCAGCCTGCTTTCTTTCTGTATGTGCACCTTAATTAGGATTGTGTGATTTATTAATTTTTATTTGAGAATTAATTTTGTAGTTTAGATGAGTCAAAGTCACAGACCATTGTATTTAGCGTGTGGCCTGACAATGTTTCATACTTTTTCACTGACTAAGGCAGCCGGCTTAAGGGCTGTCATATTTGTATTCCCGGTGCTTGCAGTGTGCCAGTCCATCCTTGTTTCTAAGCCATATTCAAGTTAACCTGTTCGCACATTGACACTCCATTTTTGTGTGAATCAAAGTTTATATGGTTAAGTTTTAAGAATTTTACTGAATTTGGTCTTCAAAAGTAAATGTTTATTTTCCAACTTAAAGATTTTAGCCACAAAGTTAATCAGCACAACATATTATTTTACAAATCATTATAATCACTACAGTGTAGAATAGAATACAATAATAAATGTTTAATTTGGTTCAATATTTGAACTTATACTATGAGTCTCGAAAAAAAGGCCTACATTTGTACCTGAATGAAACCTACCTAATGTACTAATGTACCTAGGGCACAGACAAATAATATACTCAGACCCTCAGCCTCCATGTTAAAATGGTTGCTCTCCTTTTGCCAGCTTTAGTACTTCAACACTAGTGGTTAAGGGGGCGAAGGACGGGTACCTTTGCAAGGTCAACTACAAGGTCACTTAATTGCAAGCAGAGATCCAGCTGAACAATGAGGGGGAAGATAATTTGTCTAACACGTCATTTTTATCATTTCCCTTTCCCAATATTTTGACTCATTTCCCCTCTTGTTCTCTTCATACAGTAAAAATTTCATTCCTGTCCATCCCTAGTATTTTTAATACACACTGGTTGACATTGTTTTATTATAAGCTATACCAGCTTAATAGAATCTAACCTTCAATGTTTCAACAAGTTTTCCCAGAAATGTCAAAAACCCAAAATATCTTACATTAAAATACTGTACACAATATTTTGATCCATGTACAGATTAGATCCCTATTATATTATCTTGGTCCTATTCAAAATAAGTAGGCCTACTTAAAATTAGAGACGGATTGAATCCTGTAGTTCTCAAATCCATATTTTCATTTTAACTCTGAAACCTAGAAAACAAAAGAAACATTTATATGGTTTTATTTCTTCAATTATTCTTGTTCTGTTCACATAAAGTGGTTAATTAATGGCCTGGTTGTTAGAATTGAAATTAAAATTTTCTGTTGGGAGCCTATTAAAAAATCAATGTATCTAGAAAACTTTTTTATCAAGCCTATCACAAAGCTCCGCTAATATGGTTAAAAAGCATTGAAAATGAGCAAATATCACATCACAAAATAAACAATAAAACTCAAAACATGGGGGTTTTAAGGACAAAGATCCTTGTAATCTTTACACTTCATTATGGCATAAACAATATTTTGAAATAAAACATAGGTAGCTGACTAAATAATAGATTATAGAGCTGAATATCTGCAGAGTAATTTTCGGCTTACTGGGGTGGTTCCTTTAACATACATTCATAAATAACACTGAAGTTATGTTTTAGTGAAAGCTAAAGGGGTGAGGTGAAGTATTTATAGTTTTATTGTTAGTAAATTTAATCCAGAGGCCATTTCAGGTACATTATTGATGATTAAGTCACTATTTATCTCAGTTTAAACATCAGTAAATATACTTAACAGACCCAGTCACAGGTTGGAAGCAGTACTTGATAATATACTTTCTACCGACATGCTCAAAAAGTTTCTAAATTGTTAGATAATTATGTTTATTTAGCAACGCATCTTACTACCGGTTCGGGTTATACGCATAAGTATTAATTATGCTAATGGTTAGGAATTGGGAAGGTTGAATTTAGAGGAAGTGAACCCACATTTGCGTCGAGGAAGAGTGGAAAACAATTTAGGGAAAACCACCCCCAGTTCACCAGTCTGTTTTCGAAATATGTACCGTAAGTTTGTAAATTGATCCTCCACCTGCTACTTATGTAGATTACAACGTTACTAACAGTCAGTAAATGACTTCTAAACAAATGATTTTATGCTTAGCTTATGAAATTGTTTTGGCCTATAAACAACATGGAAGCACCCAAGGGAATTTTTGGTCATCAAATATTTTTTCACCATTTTGAGTTCCAAGGGATACCTGCTTGCAAAATCTCAACTTCATAAGTCTAATGGGAAGGTCTTACAGTTAATGCCATCGTATAAAATATCTTCACAAATGATGTATTTAGGGCACTTTCACACTTAATCACTGGAACTTTTTATTAATTTTTTAAAATTTAGCACCGCGCGCTACCTGTTCGGTTGAACGCATAAGTACTAATTACAGTAATGCATTAGGAATTGGGAAGGTTGAATTTAGAGGAAGTGAACCCACATTTGTGTGGAAGAAGAGTGGAAAACCATCCCCGAGTTCACCTGAGCAAGATTCAAACCTCGATCTCCCCGTTCTCGGCAGTCCAGCTCAACAAGAATCAAACGTGTTAGCTAACTACGCCGAGGTGGGTTAAAATTTAATAAAAACAATCATTTAAAATTTAATGAATAGCTTTATCAAGTAGTAGTGGTAGTCCAAATGGAACCGGCCCACCGGGATATCTTTTGGAGCCCTGACAGCCAAGGTCCCCCACTCGCTTAGGAATAAATTTAATTTACTATTTTTAGTGTTATTAAGGGTGGCACTAGGTACAATGTGCCTCTAGGTCTCCCCTACCTGTAATAAAAACTTGGTAACTTGTCAATTTTTTCTATTAGTTGGTACTATTAGACTAGTAAAAATTTAAAATAAATAACTTCTGCAGGCATGTAAGAGTAATAGATTTTTCAAGTGAAGATCACCGCTTTTAGAGGCATCTCATTTAAAAAAATTGTCAAGCGAACACCACTCCAAATAATTTCATGGGGTAGTCAAAAATTTGTTAACCGAAGACTACTCCAAATACATTCTGGAGGCATTTAAATTTCAAAGATTTTCCAAGTGAAGAGCACTACTCCAAATAGCTTCTAGAGGGGTCTAAATTTAAAAAATTTTCTTAGGAATAACCCCACCAAATAGCTTCCTGGTGCATCCAAATATTATTATTATTAGCACCGCGTCTTACTACCCGTTCGGGTTATACGCACTTACGCTAATGTGTAAAAGTAGGGAGATTGTGAGATGAAATGTAGGACCTACAGTTTAACGTGGAATCCGAACCACGGTGGAGGCCTGGCATTCCTCACATTCACAAGTTGTGATTAATACACGTCTTGTCAGAGGTGAAGGAAGGGTTTGACATTCAAATATATGTGCCGGGACCGAGGATTGAACCCCGGACCGCCAGCACAGAAGTCCAACACCTTACCCCTAGATCGCTAGGTCACCTGAATAGTAAGCTTAATTATAATGATAATGAGGGAGACGCCAACCCTAGTGACGCCACTGCATCACCCTACAAATAATTCTTTAGTTGTTTATGCCAATAATTTACATTTATGTATATTAGGCCCCTACTGTATTTTTTCAGGCCGAGATTTTTTTTTTATAAAACACTTATGATAGACAGGTGATTTGCCTACCCACGTCCAGTGTAGCGCTTAACACACAAATACGTATTAAATAAATAGGAAATTTACTTAAATTATATTCTACAAAATTTAAATATTTTATTAGTCGACTTATAAATTCCAAAATCTCAAATCATTATTCAAGTACCGGTATATTAATCTAAATTCATATCAGTATTATCGGATCCACTCACCTACTATACTACAAACAACAAAAATGCTTTTTCATAATATTCTCCATTACGTAGTACATGGCAAACTTGATTTTCTTTAATAGTTCCATCTTCGCCGTTTAGATCTTAGATATATTTTATTTCTACTATCTCCAAATGGAGATCACTTGCAAATTTTACCTGAGCAAACATTTTACGCAGACAGAAATAAACTTTTATATTGCAATAGCGTACGGGTTTGTTATGGTTGATATTAAGAAATTCATAACGGTTGAGGCGGCAACTTTTGAAAAAACAGTCATACCAACATCACTGCGAAAATGTCCAAAATGAATTTTTTTCAACTTGCATTTAATAATATATATTTAAATGGTTTTTTATCTCACCTACATTAATGTAAAATTGAATATAATGTAATAACTAAATTACTCAACAATATTAATTTTGTTTTGTGTTCCCTCCTTTCATGGTTGTACTTCATTACTAAATGGAGATTAACATCTTAGTAAACATGATCTGAAAATGAAGACACATTAATACGTATAATTAAGAATAAAAAAGTATTTTTTTATTTTTGGTGTCACCTTTAGCATCAATATGACGTAATAAACATGGCTGTGTAGTGTTATACAAGCAACCCACACAATTATATAGGTAGGCCTCTGTAGGCAACAGTTCTCTGATTAAGTCCCTGTGAAATTAATTAAAAAAACAAACAAGCCTTAACACCTTTCAATATTAAAGGCACACATATATTAGTCTGGTTCGTATTGGTTTGTCCCGTCCCAAAGAAAACCAGAAAAAAAATTACAGTTCCAGAGGTTTCCAGACAAAGCCTGGCTCGTGTTGGTTTGGGCTGTCCCAGAGAGAACCAGAACAAACCATAGCCACATAGTGTTCCGGACAAAGTCTCTTTCGTATTGGTTTAGATAGTCCCAGAGAGAACCAGACTAAACCGTAAACCCAGAGTGTTCCAGACAAAGTTTGATTCGGATTGGTTTGACCCGTCTCAGAGTAAACCTGAAAAAAATACAATTCCAGAAAAATCATGGTCTGTATTAAATGTGTGTCCAGTCCCAGAGAAAACCAAAAAATACTACGGTTCCAGAGTTTACCAGATAAAGTCTGGTTCATATTGGTTTAGCCTGTCGCAGAGAGAACCTGTAAAACTACAGTCCCAGATTGTTGCAGACAAATGTTTGTTTCCATTGTTTAGTTCAGTACATAAGAGAACCAAACTAAACCACAAACTCAGAGTGTTCTAGACAAAGTTTGGTTCATTTTAGTTTGTTCCATCCAATAGAGAACCAGACTAATCCACAGTACCAGAATGTTTCAGACAAAATCTGGTATGCATTGGTTTGTTCGGTCCCAAAGAGAACCAGACCAAATCATAGTCCCAGAGTTTTCCAGAGCAAGTCTGGTTTGTATTGGTTTGGCCCGTCCCATAGCAAACCAGAAAAGAAAAAGAAAATCCAGTGTGTTCCAAGCAAAGTAAGGTTTGCACTGGTTTGTTCCATCCAAGTGATAACCAGAAAAAACCACAGTCCCATAGTGTTCCAGACAAAGTCTGGTTTGCATTGGTATGTTCAGTCCCAGAGCAAACCAGAAAAAAAAAACCATAGTCCCAGAGTGTTCCAAGCAAAGTCAGGTTTGTACTGGTTTGTTTCGTCTCAGCGATAACCAGAAAAAATCACAGTCCCAGGGTGTTCCAGACAAAGTCTGATTTACATTTGTTGTTCCGTCCCAGAGAGAACCAGTAAAAACCACAATCACAGAGTTTTCCAGACCAAGTCTAGTTTACATTGGCTTTTTCCATCCCAAATAAAATCAGCCACAGACCCGGAGTGTTCCATATAAAATCTGGTTCATATAGGTTTGGCCCATCCCAAAAAGAACCAGATCAAACCAAAGCCTCGGTGTGTTCCAGACAAAATCTGGTTTGCATTGTTTTGGCCCATATTAAAGAGAACCAGACCAAACCACATACCCTGAGTGACCCAGACAAAATCTTGTTTGAATTGGTTTGGCCTATCTTAAAGAGAACCATACCAAGCCCCATACCCGGAGTATTCCAGACAAATACTTTTTTGTTCTGTCGTAAAAAGAACCCGGAAAAATTCCGGAGCATTCCAGGCTAAGTCTGGTCCTCATTGGTTTGGCCCATCCCAAAGAGAACCATACAAAACCACATACCTGGAGTGTTCAGAATAAAATCTGGTTTGAGTTGGTTTACTATGGTATACTCCTGTGCTTTTCCACCAGGGCGTCTTGTCAGAGTTGAAGGAAGAGTTCGGCACAAACCACAGATAAAGAGTGTTCCAAAAAAAGTCTGATTTGCACTGGTTTGTTCTGTCTCAAAGAAAACAAGACCAAACCAGATATCAAGAATGTTCCAGATAAAGTCTGGTTTGCATTGATTTGTTCTGTCCTAAAGAAACCCAGACTAAGCCCCAGATCAAGAGTGTTCCAGATAAAGTCTGGTTTACACTGGTTTGTGCTGTCCCAAAGAAGCCCAGACCAAACCACAGATCAAGAATGTTCCAGATAAAGTCAGGTTTGCATTGGTTCCTTCTGTCTTAAAGAAACCCAGACTAAGCCCCAGATCAAGAGTGTTCCAGATAAAGTCTGGTATGCATTGGTTTGTTCTGTCTCAAAGAAATCCAGACTAAACCACAGATCAAGAGTGTTCCAGATAAAGTCTGGTTTGCATTGGTTTATTCTGTCCCAGCTAAACCCAGGACAAACAAAAAATCAAGAGTGTTCCCAATAAAGTTTGGTTTACACTGGTTTGTTTTGTCCCAAAGAAACCCAGACTAAACCACAGATATAGTATGTTCCAGACAAAGGGTGGTTTGCACTGGTTTGTTCTGTCCCAAAGAAAACCAGACCAAACCACATCTCTAGATTGACCCGGACAATGTATGGCTTGCATTGGTTTGTTCTATCCCATAAAAAATCAGACCAAACCACAAATAAAGAGTGTTCCTGACAAAGTCTCGATTGCTTTGGCTTGTCCTATCCCACAGAAACCAGATAATACCACAGACAAAGAGCGTTCAAGACAAAGTTTGTTTTGCATTGGTTTGCTCTGTCCCAAAGAAAACCAGACCAAACCACAGATCAAGAATGTTCCAGATAAAGTCTAGTTTGCATGGGTTTCTTCTGTCTCAACAAAACCCAGACCAAACCACAGATCAAGAGTGTTCCAAATAAAGTTTGGTTTGCAATGGTTTGTTCTGTCCCAAAGAAACCCAGATTAAACCACAGATGTAGTGTGTCCCAGACAAAGAGTGGTTTGCACCGGTTTGTTCTGTCCCAAAGAGAACCAGACCAAACCACATTACCGGAGTGTTCCAGACAAAGTCTGGTTTGTATTGGTTAGTTCTGTCCCAAAGAAAACCAAAACAAACCTCAGATCTAGAGCGTTACAGACATTGTCCGGTTTGCATTGGTTTGTTCTGTCCCAAGGGAAACCAGATATAACCATAGACATGGAGCGTTCCAGACCAGGTCTGGATTGCAATGGTTTGGCACATATCATCAATACAGACCCAAAGTGTTCCAGACAATGTCTGGCTGGCATTGGTATGGCCCCTCCCAAAGAAAACCATTTTAAACCATAAACCCTGAATGTTCCAGACAATGTCTAGTTCCCATTGGTATACTCTGTCCCTGAGAGAACCTGACAAATCCATAGCAGCCCACACATGAGTAATATTCTGGATTTCCTTGGTTTTCATTGGACCTTAAAGAACCATACGAAACCAAATACGGTTTTCCTTGGTTTACTATGGCATCCTCCTGTGCTTTTCCACCAGGGTGGAAACATTTATGATCACTTAGTTTTATTATATATGGGGGAGGGGGGCTCAAAATGTACAGAACTAATAGAAACAACTACATCCCAGTGTGATGTAAAACTGAAATTTGGCAGGCAGGTAAAAATACTAAATCCAAATAACTATAAACGTCTAAACATTTTAAAATGGAACTCCAGGAAATTGAAAGATATATAATATACTCATCAATGTCTTATAGTTAAGGTGAAGCACGGGGGAAAATAGCTTAAAATTAATCAAACCACACTAATTTAAGAAGACCTCTGCACAGTCAGTGAATATCTAAAACTAAAAAAATAAATTTACAATGAATGCTGACAAATCAAATCATTACATTATTTTTACTTCTCCCAAAAATCAATATAAGAATAAATAATATGTTTTCTAATGAATTAATTTCCCCCAAAATTGGTTAACTTTTTTCAAATTTTAGTGATAAAAGTTGAAAACTACGTAGTGTACAACCTAAAAAACCAAGTTTTTTTTATAGTAAAAGAATCCTAAATTTTTACTTTTGGCATATTATTTATACATTTATTAAAAAAAAATATATAAATATTACAAGTTCCATAAAATGCGTGAACAAATATTCAAACATAATAATTATGAACACACAAATCGTATGTTTTCCGTTAAAATGCTGATTTACATATTACAATATGATTTTTATTTTTTCAAACCTAGAGGAAAATAAAAATCCTCTATGAATTGTTTCATTTACAATGTTTTGATTGATTTTACCCTATGCTGCTCTCTGATTCGTGTGCTGTACTAAGCATAAATCAAAGTTTGTCGCTTCTAATGTAATCTAGCAGTCTTATGACAAACTAAATTCTATCTATAAGGCTTCCTCTTTACTTATTCTTGATGAGCATAAGAATTAAAACTTAGAGATACAATTCAGGATTTTCATTTGGGCTGTTTGTGTCTAAAGTATCGGAAGAGAGTCTCTTCCAAGGAAATACAATTCAGTCGCCTCAAATCATTACAGTATTAAGGTGGGAATGTAGGGAGTGCGAGAAAGAACAATGCTTTTGCAGGTTTTATAACAAATAATTATTTAGCCAGAATAAATAAAATATTGACTGAGCAGAAACCTAGAGTTTAATTTTTTTAACATGGTGACAACTAACAGTTGTTGAATATCTTTCAAAAGCACAGAGCCGTTAAATGACAACCTTTTAAAATGAAGATAAAATGTTGTCATTAAATTCCAAAACACCCTTGACAGATATTCGACAACTTCTGATATCATTATGTGAAGAATATTAAACTCTGAAGCAATACTTGATTTCTTTTGACCGAAAAAAAAATTGTTTGATGAAAAAACAGACACTGATTGACATTTTCTTGCTTTCCCCTCATCCTACCTTAAACATATTCTTCCTTGAACGCATAAGCTACTAGTAGCGTAACCTATCGTTAGGATTTACAACTTAATAAATTTGTATGTACTGAAGTGCATATTGCTGTTCCCACCTATTTTATGCTGTTATTGTAGACAGAAGACGGGGTTCAAAAATTCAGATATCTTTAATGGTTAGTAATATATAAAAGTAAGCTTCGTTTGATTTGTGTTGGAGTAAAATATTTTTATGTATTTGAATTATATTGGTAACTATCCAAAAATATAACCTTAAATTATCATTACTACCTTTTCATATTCGATTTTTTGGTAAGGATAACATTGTTAACATGTATTTAAAACTATTTTGTCACTAAAATAATTACTTTAATTTCAGTTGATAGTGAAGAGTTTTGATTTAAAATTCTCTATGCATGCATAGAAATAGAAAAAATTAACTCATAATTTACCGTTAAGTTTTTTTTATTTATATCGGTGAACACGAGCTATTAGCGTCAATCTTTTGTAGTTTTGTTTGCCGGTGACCGACGAGAGAGTGGGGTAGGTTGAGGTTAGAATCTCGGTGAACTGATGAAAGAACACACCTTATTTTTGAAAAAAGGTTTTACAATGATAAAATACTACCAAACAGCTTTATTAATCTTATTAAAGACACTAAGGTTCTTTCATATCAAGATCTTACATATCAATAACATGATAAGCCTATTGGGTTCTTTTCTATATAGGGCCCATATATATAGACTATTCTTTAACAAATAATTATGATAGTAATAAAAAATAGAGTACATATATATATTCCTTAATAAATATTTATGATAGTAATAAAAATAGAGAATATATATATATTCCGCAATAAATAATTATGATAGTAATCAAATTAAGGTATATATATATATATATATATATATAAGGTATATATAATATATAATACCTTTATATATAACCCTCTATTTTTGTAACTATCAAAATTAAAGAGGGCCACATATATAAAGGGATGTATATAAATAAAGGGATTATAGGTATACTTTTTATTACCATCATTATGATAGAGGGCTGTATATATATATGGCCTACCCCCTCACTTTTTCTACTATATGATGATAATAATTATTAAAATAATTATATATACACACCAAAACACAAATTTTATTTCATTATTAACTTAATTATTTGTAATGTTTGACTTGTGTCATAAATTATCATAGTGCAACATGCCCTTACATCTCAGATTCCCTTTGTATATTTTTTCCTACAAGTTATAGCTTAATTTTTTTTTCAGATATTTGGGCAATAAATGGCCTCGGGGCGCCATTTTGACAAACAAAATGCTTACTGCTCTTAGTGTTGCTCTGATTTGGTTGTAATTACTTAAAATATCCATATCTTCATTATTTATTGACCAATTTTTTTTTATTTTTGGTGTCAAAATAATGCTTATGGTTAGTACTTTAAAGCATAATTCAAACATTTTAGATAAATATTATCTATAATATCACACACATGTTTCTATTTTTATTATTTATTTCTCATATGTTAGATTAATTATGTATTCTAATCCAGACATCACCCTTTTTATATTATATATACAATTTACTAGAATAGCATAAACGTTTTCAGAAAAAAAAATGAAGATGGTGTTTTTTGTGGTTTAAATGAATTTAAAAAAATACATTTTGTTAGGATATATCAACGGTTGGTGTGAGACTACTTATTGCCCTAACTCACAACAAATGATCATGTTTGTAATCTTTAGTGCAATTTGAGCTTTATTTTAAAAACATTAGATGTTATTTTAAAAATCAGGCATAAACAAGTTTGGGCTGGGCCAATTTGCTATTTGGCGATCAAGCCGCTCCCGATCATTTAACTTCTTTTCTTTTCAGTACTAATTAGGTCTACAAAGATAATTTTATCTAGGCCTATTTTAAAGTTTAATGTGTTGTTACAGCATATTATTTTTGTAATATTGAAAGAATGGAAATCAGATGACACTATCGGGAGCGGCTTGATTGGCCAAATAGCAAATTTCCCCAATCAAAATTTTTTTATGCCTGATTTTCAACCAAGAATACTGAATAGTGTTTTTAAAATAAAGCTCATATTGCATTTAAAATAATTGGACAAGCCAGCCTCTCTGATAATGACTGAGACCTTGTGAGGCTATAATGTTTAGATAGTGATTAAAACAAAAGGTGCCAAGAGGGGCAAGTGGCGATGGCCAACCAACATGTACCGACCAGACTAGAGCTTACCTTACAATATGTTTGTCAATACCTTCAGAAGGAACTGTCGCTTTTCTTCCCATCATTTACCAACACTTATAATGTTCTATTTTTAACTTGTTGCTCTGTATTTTTTGCACCGGAGTTTGTTAAATATGATCTGACTCTGCCCCAGGGAGTTGGGACTCTTGTTTGCAAAAATACACTGGCTTTTATATTTTAAAATAATCAACATATGAAGCTTCTTGAAATATACTTATTTATTGTATTGAAAACTAGATTTATAAACTATGTGGTTCGACAAAAATATAAGTTATTTGAATAACTACTGTAAGCACTTTAATTAAAATGGTTTAAGAGCCTGTCTCAGCACGACTAAAATCCACAGTTGAAAGTTAAGAAGAAATAATTTCATCTTGGAGGCAGAGCCTCTATTCTCTAATCTTGTGGGAATAGGAATGAGTACTGTTTAGTTGAGACATGAGCAAGCAGAAACAACTTGATCCAAAGTGCAGACAAGCTTCTGGAGTGCTCATGCTCAAACTGGAAATTTTAAACACATTCAATGCCACAGCTTATATGAGGGTTTCTCAAACTGTGAGGCACCCAATTGTTCACTACCTCCAACTTGATAAAGTTCCGTTTAGTTGCAAAAAATTAATGTTCTGTTCGACCAATCAAGCAATAGTATTTATTTTGATATTTACATCTACATATTTATATGAAAGTAGTTTCTCAACAATGACAGTAATCGAAATTAAAAAAAATTGACTGGCAGGGGAAAATGGTCATCCTCAGTGTTATAAAAACAGAACCTGACCTGAACCATCTCCTCGGTGATAGGAAAAAAAACTCATTCTTCCAAAATGACACGTATATAATTTTCATGAATAGTATTTATGTTATAAAATGTAGAAACAAAATACTATAAACTTTATATTGTATGAAGAGCTTATAAAATTTTATGATTCTTAATATTTCATAACTTTAGCAAAGTTCTTATCAAAATATAGTAATCAATTAAATATTGCGTAATTTCTTTTTGCTTTAATTCTGACATAAAGGTGATTTCTTTTATGTTCTTTTTTTTTTTTCAAGAATGTGAGGCTTAACAATATTACTTTTGTTATTTTCAAAACAATTGAGTAATTATCCTTATTCCCTTTATTTCTGAGTAAAATACCTTTGCAATTCATTCATTTTGAGGTTTACAGATAGGGAGAATAGTTTGATGAAAATGCACCCACATTAGCTTGAAAGGAAGAAGTGAAAATCACAGTGACAAGTTATATCACATTAGCAAAACTACTCCCAGTGCATCCAGCCGAGATTTGAACCACTACCGTCTTGTTATGGGTAATTCAGTCCAATGTGAGCTTGACGATACCCAGAGAGAGGGCCACGGGCGAGAAACAAAACATAGTTTGTGTGTTTGTATAGAAAATCGTAGATGAGTTGGAAAGCTCAAATTTGCCAGGCAGGTGGAAGGATCCCATCCTCTAATCAGAAACATTGAAAAAGAGATTTAAAAATGTGGCTTTGGTAATTGGAAAAGGGGGTGGGGGGTTCAAATATATATAAAAATACTTCTTAGGTGAGGTAGAAAATCTAAATTTAGCCATCAGGTAGTAAGTAATAGCAGCTAAATAAATATAAGTATAGTACTATAATTTGAAATTTTTAAGTGGAAGTTGATGAATTTGGAAGGAGGGATTCAACATTTAAAAACTAAAAACAAAACAGGAGTTTCCTTAATAACACGACATGGGATACTCGAGCACATAGTTTTAATTTCTGATCTGAGGATGATGCCGCTGATGCATTTAAACATGTCGTCAAAATAACTGCTAACTGCAACTCTTGCAGCCAGAAATCAAGGAACAGGGAACTAAAGCTAAGAAATAAATTCAATTTTTACTTTTCAAATTTAATAACTTTTTTATGTGAATTCTTAAGAGTAATATATAAATATTCAATACATGCATGGTCACCATCCTTTGATTTTATCAACTTAGTTTTAAGTATAATTATTACTCAAATGTCTATTTTATAATGTACCTGATTTTTAGATGTTTGTTACAATTTCAACATATTCATAATTAAAATGTATCATAACTTTTAATCATTATTACCAAATCTTTTACAAAGATCATTTAAATATTGTGCATATATGTTATATTTATATTACATATTTATGTTTCTTTCACGTCAATCTAGTACAATCTGTCCAATTTTAATTCACTTAAAATTGAATTTCATTTTTTTAATAATTACTTCCTACATTAAGTGTGCCACGGATCTTACTGCCAGCCCAGGCTAACAGCTATTTACACAATTTTAAAGATACTGTAAGTGGATATTGTAGGAACACTTGATAGGAAGAGATTTTGATATAGCTATGTATTTGAAGAAAAATCTATAAAACACAGTAAGAAAGTTTGTTTGACAGATTTAAGGAAACTATACTCATTTCCATCTTTATATCAGTTGTGCGCAAAGCAACCTCGTCCAAGATTTCTTGTTATCACATTTTTAATTGATCAAAAATTACTTGACCACTTATTGGATTTTGATCAAAATAAAGATATTGGGAAACGGTAATATTGTGTAATCCGCTCACCTTTTTATAGTTTTGAAATAGTTTGTTAATAATCTTGTATGTATAGGTCTACATAATATAAATGGACAATTTAAACATATAATTATGTTCTAAAACACTTTTGAATAAAAAAGTAAAACAAAACAGTATTTTTCGTATATTGGAGGCAAATATACTATTAGGACCTACATGATAATTAATCAACCTCATTCATTCTTAATTTAAAATTATTGAAGAGGAAAGAGAATGTCCTATCAATTCTTCCAAATTCAACCATTCAGTCTTGCTAATTTTTGCCATATTTTATTGAAGTTATTAAAGTAACAACACCCAGGAACACAATAGTGACAATTCTTATCCAGTAACATTAGCCTGCATACCCTTAGAGCTTAAAGATTGTCCCAACGTGTTTTTCTTCTCAACGTAAGAGAAGTAGAGTATAGTTCACCTCTCTGGTTTGCAGATTATAGTGTAAAGCTTTTCAAAATAAACAGGGCTTCTGACCCTTTTCAATTTATAATTTAATAACATGATTTATAAATATTCAAGTACTACTTAAAATTACCATGCTGGTAGTGACAGATTTTATGATAGGTATTTTATTTTATGTTGTTGTATTAAACAACTTGACATAGTATTAATTTCCCACAATGGGTATGGTATGATCTAAGTTTGTTACTAAAACAATATTTCAAAATAATTCCATATGGGCTTTTTGAATATACGTGAAGAATATTGGAAGACTTAATATAGTCCAAGCCCCTGAAAATATTAACAGGGGGGATTGAGGCCCCCCCCCCAACCACTTTGTTCTGGAGTCCCTGGGTAAATGCTAGAAACATTAACTCTCTGATAATATTTACCAAATGTTTATTCAGCTGTTTGACATTTAATAACTTTTTCTTTCGGTTCAAATAAAGCAGGATATGTCCCAGAAAGTGCTCATAATACCATTTCTATTGCAGAAATTCTCAGAACCCTTAGTCAGGATATGAATCCTGACCTCATCAGTTAAACCAAACGAGCGTGACGTTAAGCCCACATGTTTGATTTCATTGTTATAAACTACGTATATAATATTTATATGAATGTGACTAAGATGTCTCAAAAGAGAATCAACAAGCCCAGTGGGTATCTATAAAGCTATGATAACAACCCCACTCGCCTGAACACAAGACTCCTACAGCAAACTAAGTCAACAAGCAACTGTCTGAGTTAGTTAACCAAATTGAAACTAATTAGTAACTATTTAACCATTGTCATTTTAACCAACTACATTTCTACTGTATTTGAATTTTGTGCCTTCCTATATAATAATAATAATAATAATCAATTTAAAAAGTAAACATAATGCTATAACCTCAACCAGCAATGCAACCCCACCAGATATATGCCATGACCCCGAATCCCATTCTATAAACCACTGGTCTAGTTCCTTCACTTAGCCATCAGTATGACAAAATTATTATATTTGAATCTCTATCACTGAAAAGCTGACCTGTTGGTCTTCCCGAGGGGCGAGTGGAGTTTGTACCCTCCTGACACAGGTAGCCACGTTAATCTGTGAAAGAGGGAATGGGTCTTCATGGAGGGGGTAAGAACTGTCAGACGAGTTCACAGATTTCATGCTCGAGTGCGTCAAGTTAAGATGCAACACGCTTCACAAAATAGCTTCAAATTCACCAAGTCACGTCATTAAGATAGAATAGAAAATTTAAATTTGTCAAGAATGTAGAGGACTCACTCCAATTAACCAACTACATCTTAATTATTTGACATTTATAAGTGGGGTTTGGTGAAAGGGGGTGGGTGGACCTTAATTCCAAAACCGTTAGAAAAAACTACTCTCTGTGGTATAAGCTTGAAATTTTTTAAGCAGGTACTGCCACATCAAACAGATATAAACATATTCATATTTTAAAATTTTTAAGTGAAAGAGTGCACAAATGGAGGGTAATGAGCCTCCTTCAAAATTTACAAAACTAATAGCAACAAACACTTCTTGGAATGGCATGAAATTGAGACATTCACGTAAATGTAGAGAGAAGGACAACCCAAAATAACCATAAGAAACGGGAAATTTTAAATTTTAAAGTGGTGGTTTAGACATTTCAAAAACTAATATTACTAACAATAACTTACTGGTATTGTAGACAATTGAAATTTGTTGAGAAGGTAGAGGGACCACCCCAAAACCTCATTACAGTTTATAATTTGATAGATTTAAAAAAAAAATTGTGTGTTCAATGGAACACGTAATAGACACACTTGATAAAAGGAATGCAAAAAAAAAAAGGCGTTAATTTCAACAATACCTCCACGTAAACGAGTACATCTTGATACAAGCACTGCAAAATTGTAAACAATTTATTTTCGTTCCTTATTAGGACCCCCTATCTGATTGCCGAACCCTTCCTTCACCTCTGACAAGACGTGTATTAATCACAACTTGTGAATGTGAGGAATGCCAGGCCTCCACCGTGGTTCGGATTCCACGTTAAACTGTAGGTCCTCCATTTCATCTCATAATCACCCTACCATTACACATTAGCGTAAGTGCGTATAACCCGAACGGGTAGTAAGACGGGTGCTATATAATAATAATAATAATTATTTAGGACCCTCACACACGGCACTTTTTTGCTATTGCCGCCCATGGCACGGTGCTGTGAGTCCAGTTGACCATTAGGTGTAATGGGGATGTACACATGTCACGGTTGCAGTTATTTCTCATGTACGGCTGCCGTTGCACTCACTGCGCCCCACTAGAATAGTATGGTGCCATGGCCGTGGGTACTAACTCAAATGACGATTTAAACATTAGAAAATAATTACCGGTAAATAACTTTGCATTGTCCTCTCGCAATTCTGTAAACAATGTCCCTAATGCTCCCACTCTGTCCCACACTACATTAAAGGAATGTACCCACTACATTATACATTTTCGGTTTTTTTTCTATGCAAATATAACAAGTGCAAGCAAAGTAATTGCATTCTGCGATCTATCATACTTTACTGACTGGAGTTATCTGATGTTAGGCAGGGGCGGATCCAGAGGGGGACCGCGCCCCCTCAAGATTATTTTAGTTAGTATTAACAAAATAATTTAAAAAACTAAACCAATCAAATCTATGTTATAGTCACTACTAGTTTTATAGAATCAAGCACTGAAGAAGTGTTGAATGCATTTAATCTACATTTTTTAGTTTGATAGGCAACTAATTTCAACAATTTGCCAGCAAAGGATCACTCCAAATAGATTCTAATGGCTTTTAATTTTCAAAAATTTGTCACTCGAAGACTACTCAAATATATTTTAGAGGAATATAGTTTTAAAAAAATTAGACAGCGACTACTATAAATAATTTCTAGAGGCATCAAATTTTCAAAAATTTTCCAGGCTAAGACAATTGCAAATAATTTCTAGAAAATATTATTTAAAAAAGGCAAGGATCACTTTAAATATATTCTAGAGGCATCAAAATTTCAATTTTTTTTTTGAGGAGTGACCCCTCCAAATAACTTCTAGGTGCATACAAATTTTTAAATTTTGAATATTTTACTGGAGAGGATTCTTGGACTCACCTTTGGGTTGGAAGGCAAACCCCTTAAAAGAAACATCATTTTTCTAACTACACCTTCCAGCCCCCTCTGTCACTTAATCAAGTTTGGGGCCCTCCAAATCGACATACATTTAATGTATTCACTGCCACAAAAAAGAGACCTTTTAAAACATTTAAACATAGTATATTATAATATAGACAGTTTAAAAATCAAACATTTAGCGTGACAAGATCTACCAATAAGATGCATATCAATAAATCCTTAGTGGTGTGCATATTTACTAACATGGGTGGGGTTTGAGTAGTTGATACTTTATGAGACTTAAATAGCAAATTGTTACCGGCCACTTGGTATCCAACCTGTCTTGTTGCCAACAAACATACTTTTGCACAATATATTATAATGTGTGCGATCGGTCAAACGAATATTGAAGAAAAGTTATAGTCTATGAAGACAGTCATTCCAAGCGGAGTCAAACCTTGGAACAAATAAATAAATACTTATGTTTTATGAGATAGCTACTAAATAGATGTAAGAACTATATTATTTGATATGTGAGTCAGATTTCACTAGCTATAAATATCATGCTATTCTAGTATGGTTTACCTGTGAGGGAAAAGTCAGGGTTAATCCCCAGCTGAGCGTAATGAGTGGGTATATAAATTGTTTCTAACCTTTCCCCCATGTAAATGTGGTTACATCCCCTTTAAATTGAGCCTTATTATCTTATCCCACTAGCATATTACTGTGTGTGTAGCCTGGACAGGTGATAGGACGGAGTTGAAAAATCTTATTCAACGTAACGTCTGGCATATATTTCATGGCTTTAACATACTATCCGATTCATGTTAGCAAGAAAAATGGCACTAGGAACTATTGTCAACATTTCTTGAAATGATTTATAATGAGTTGTGTTTTAAATTTAATAAAAATTCTGAAACCCCAATAAACAAGCAGCTAATAAACAAAAATCCTGCCAGCACATAATACATATTCTTAATAATTATCATATAATATAATACATATAATATATAATATAATACATGATATATAATATAATACATATTATATATCACATAATATTTATATTATATATATCATATGATATATTATATTATATATATATCATATTCTATATCATACACATAATATAATACATGAAATATTTTATATCAAATGATACATATTATACATAATATATATCATATAATACATAATTAATATAAAATCTGTATATCATATAGTATATTATTTATAATTTATTCAAAGTACATATTATACATAATTTGTTTAAAACATATATTTTATATATATTTTATATATAAAAATAAAACACATATAATAAATATACATACACTATTTTCATGTATATTATATATTTTTTTGAAATATATATTATATATTATAAAATAATAACAAAAATGACCTATATTTATCTGGCGACGTTAAGGCGTTAGCCTTCTCTTCCACTTAACCAACATTGAATACAATCTACATTATTACATTTATTGAAAAACAAACAAATTTTAATAAAGAAATATTCAAATAAGTAGAAAATCATTCTTACACTCATTCATACACTCATTTAAAGCTCAAGTAGTTTCAAGAACTTAGTTTAGCTTGTTAGACAAGATAAATTGCTTAGCCGCACACTTGAAGAAAATTTAGGATGTTAGGTGACGAGTCGAGTAACCTAGTTTGTCCCAAGCCTGTGATGCCAGGACATTAAAAGAACGAGCATATGTTTGAGATCTTTGTTAGGGGATAGACATCTGAAGAGTGGATTTTGATCTAGTAGCATGGGTGGTGTGTTTATCCTTCAAAAATATGAACCGTGAGGAGAGGTATTGAGGCTAAGATGTTGATAATATTTTGTGAAGCAATACTAACAAGTGAAGCTTTCACACCTTTAATTTAACCAACCCAGTTTATTAAAAAAATTAGAAATATGGCCATGCTTTTTTAAGTTAAATATGTGTTTTGTAGTCGTTCTGATATATATATATATATATAAAATTTATTTAAAAAATACATGTATCTATATATTATAAATAAAATGGATATAATATAAAAAAATGTAATATAATAGATATAATACATATCTTATATATTATTAATATAATTTTATAAAATATATATGATGTGTATAAAATATATTTTATTTATTTATTATAAATAGTATATTACTTGTAATATATAGTACATACAATATATTATATTTATTATTTACATAATACATTACATGTAATACATAATACATACAATATATTTTAAATTTTAAATAAATTTATTAAATCTGAATATTTGGGAATTGCAAAATGCATTAAAAGACTACACCATCCATCCTTCTCAACAGTCAAGAAATAATTTATGGACTAATGGCCTTCTCTAATTCTGAACATGGGCGTAGCTATGCAAACTGTTTGGCAGTCATGTATGGGAATATTGCATATCGCGAGGGCTGAGCCAGCAAGTTGCTACCTTAAAAACTCGATGGACTATACTTTCTCGAAAAAAGTTATTTTCAGTAATGACACTTTAGCCTAAAACGCAAACTAAATTTCTTGTCTTTACAAAGTTGCATAAATCATTTGCAACAAGCGCACATTACAACCAAACAAAAGAACCAATCACAAAATTCTGAGAAATATATTTTGATAACATCATGGAAATAATAAGTTATATAGCTTTTAAGTCATTATTCATTATTATGATATTATCTCAACAAAGCTTAACCCAACCTTTGTAACTGGTCCGGCATTAACCCTTTTGCTGCGTATTTAATTTTTACTTCTTATCGTCAGAAATGCTAATTATAGGTCAAAGATTCAAAATCTGAAAATTTGCAATATGATCATGATTATGAGTAAATAATGTGATTTTCAACTAGTAATGCATTTTAAACATGAAATTTAGCACCACATCTATAAATCATATAATAATATATATTTTATATCGATAAAATTTTATATGTTACATATTATTTATGTCACATTTTACCCAAATGAAATGTTATTCTGCTCTCAGAACCATTCTTTATTTTACTTGCAACCCACAATAGTGTCAAACTAATTGATAAATAAGGATTTTACAGGCTTACTATGGGCCAAATGTAATAAAAAGAAAATTTTTGAAAATTAGGTTACATCAACACAACTTGAACAATTTTGTGCTACATTGGTGCTTTTCTCAGTGTAGAGTAGTCTATAAAATTATATATTTGTCTTAGGCATGAATTCAAAATAGGAAATAGGTCAAGAACAAAAATAAAATAGCAATCCATTAATCCCTAACATTGTTTTCCACCACATAAATACTGCACGTGTGCTACAAGTAATTAAATGCGGAAGTAAACAAGTGTTACTACTGTTATGATTTAGCAGCTGGTAACTGACCGTTTTCGAAATTAAAAACCAGATGTCAGAGGCACACGTGCATGCTAGTATGAAAAATTAAGTGTTCTAACACTCTTGTGGCTAATTCCGACTGTTGCAGCAAGGGTAGATAAAGGTTACATGTCGTGGGGTAAAGTCGATTTCCGCAGTCAATGGCTATAATTAACACAGCAAAAGGGCTAATGAATTAAAATTTCAATTACTATTAAAATAAACTATTTACTTTTTTTTCAATAATTAATCGTAAGGAATGGATGTTATCATAGCCATTATAAAGCACAGAATCACTGGTGAGTTCAGTGTAATTGTCAATATTACATTCCTATTTGATTTTTTGTCTGAGTTTTGTTTAAATGTAGTATTTATTAAAAGTTTCCAAAATTTATAAATCTTGGTGCCATTTGATTTTTTCTAGTCTTGTGTGTGCGTTTAATAAAGTTTGTAAACTATTGAAGTAGTGTATCATGGCAAAGGAAAATAGCCTAATACAGGACAGATAGAGCACATCATCACTTTAAATGTAATAAGAATACATTTACCATTAAAAAAAAGTAAATTTAGTTTTATTTAAGCTTGGTCAGTAAAATTTTACAGGGTTCCTACGGTCTGTAAAGTCAGGGAAGCTTAAAAAGAAGTCAGGGAAGCTTAGGGGGAAAAAAAAAGAAACTATTTTACATATTTACTGTGCCAAAAGCCACTGCCCCACTGAAGAAAGCTTAGGGGCACTTACCACGCTCAAATTTGCCGTAACACAAGCTTTGGTACCATTTTATTTCAGAAGGTGAATGCAGAGATCTCCTGGCATACACATTACAATTCTCTTAACTGTAGTGATTCTTTGTTCTTGTTCAAGGTTTGGCATCGTTATAGTTGGATACAGTGCATTAGGACTGATTATGCTACATCAGCAATGTCTAACAAATAACTCGTCTTTAACCAGCTCTGGCTAAGCCCAGACCATTTTCCTGAATTCTCATCCTGGATCAGTGGTATTGAAAGTAATAAGTTGCAGGTGTTTTGTAAAGTGTGCAAAATAAAATTATAAACATAAGTAATATGGGAAAGCAAGTATTAGTTTCTCATGTAAAAGGACCAACTCATATCAAAACTCTTGAAGCTTTGAGAAATTAGCACTCTTTGTCAACTTTTTTCTAAAAAAAGTCAAGTGGTTCAGGTTCATCGAGCTCCCCACTTTTAACAGAATCTCTGGCACACAAAGACATTCTACCTAGTGGTAATTCTGCTTGTTGCTCGAAGAGTTTTTCTCTTTCATCGGAAATTGTAAATCCTCGGAAGGAAGATGTTGCCAAAAGTGAAAGTAGTGTAGTGGCTCGAAGAAACCCTAACACTTTTGTTATAAAAGATGATATAACTAAGGCGGAAGTAAGTTGGGATTTGCGAGTTGTTGAAAAAAAAAAGTATTTCAATTTGTGCAATAATTTAAATATAATTTTTCATTTGGTGTTTCCCCAGTGTTCCATTGCCAGTGCCTTTACTCTTGGTGGAGACAAGGCTGCATATTTCATTGTGCATGGTTTGGCTCCATTCTTTCAGAAAAATTTACTGGACCACTTAAAATCATTTAACACCTTTGTAATTTGTTTTTATGAAGCGTTGAGTAACGTTATTCAAAGAAAATAAACGGACATTGTAATCAGACTCTGGGACAAGGAAAATCATAAAGTCATCATTCGTTACTCAAACAGTGTGTTTTTCGATTGGAGCAATGCTGAAGAATTACTGACACATTTCTTTGCTGGTATTTCTCCTCTTCCACTCTCTAAGTTGATACAAGTGTCAATGGGTGACCCAAATGTAAATTTAAAGTTTATAACACTTCTTCAGGAACACATCAAATCTGTCAGAGACAATGAAATATGTAGTTTGCTAAGTCTGGGGACATGTGTGCTTCATGTTGTTCATGGTTCCTTGAGAACAAGAGTGGAATCTGTCGATTGGGATATTAGTAGCGTATTGTCTCACATATACTACCTGTTCACTGACTCTCCAGCTCATCCAGCATTGTTTACCCAGTTGACAAGGTATACACCTTTTCCCTTGAAGTTCTATGGTGTGTGGAAGTTAGAGAATGCAAAGTGCTTGCATAGGCCATAACAAATTTGGGATCATGTTATTAAGTTTCTCAAAGACGCAAAAGTTCCTAAAACAAAACCTGTAGAGACACTAAGAAGAGCAGCCAGCCTGTGATCCATTCCTGAAAAGTAAATTAGATTTATGCAAGACAATGGCAGATGAATGTCATTCTTTCCTGTAACGGTTCCAGACATCAAAACCAATGGCTCCATATATTTTTGAAGCTGTAGAGAAACTTCTAAGATACCTTATGCATCGTTGCATGAAACCTGATATGATGAAGTTCACGGGTCCAAGGTTACTCTCTGTTGACAAAAAAAAAAATCAGAAAATTTTATCCTTGGCTAAAATATTGACATAGGATCTGCACCAAAACGTTTATTAGGAGAAACTGCGATCACAGTAACAGAAAGACAAAAACTAGAATTTCTACACTATTGCCACAATATGTTAACCGCCATGACTGAAAACTACAAGAGAGAAGTCCCTTAAAACAGAAAACTGTGAGAGGTTTGTCTTCATTGGGATCCTTGTGTTATTCAACATTCAGCTCAACTAGGCCAGAAGAGATTTTCTTTTCTTTTAGAGCTCAACCATGCCAACATCACAAATGATGTTATGGCTGAAAATGCAAAAAAAAATAAAAAAAATACTTGCATTTGTGCAACCTCAAAAATCTCAGCTTCAAGAAATATTTCGTCCTTGTGATCAGTTTAGTGATGAATTAGGACTTGACAGCTTTCCAAAAGGAGATGCAAACTACAAACACCTTTGGAAGTAATAAAGATTTGCCTTGTCTTGTCGCATGGGAATGCAACTGTTGAAGGTGGTTTTTCAGTCACTGGTTTCAGTCTACTGGTTGATAACATGCATGAAAAGACAGTCACTGCACAGCGTCACATTCATGATGAGATACAAGAAGCAGGAGGGATTAAAAACATACACATTAGCAAAAAGATGCTGGATTACATGAGAGGTGCTCTGAAACGCTATCATGAATACTTGGAGATGAAGAAGCAGGAAAGAAGTGAAGAAGACAAGAAGGCAGAAAAGAAGAAATTAGATATACAAGTTAGAGATTTAGGAGGGAACTGAAAAGAAATGAGAAGCAATAGAAGTGGAATTGAAAAGAACTGAAGAAGAAACAGGCTTCACTTTTAAAAATACCGTAGTTTCTTATTGTATGATTATTGTGATAATTTTAATAAAAAGAAAAAATGTGACTTGAGACATGGATAATATGAAAGAAGAAAAAGTTCCTCCTGTTGTGAGATATTCAGTTCAGGAAATAAAAAGGTGAGGTAAAATAAAACTATAACAATACCAATTTTTTTAGTATGTTCTTAGTGTCCTGTTATTTAGAACAAATTTCTGCACATGATACCAAAGTGAATAAAGTTTATTACAACTTTTTGATAGGGTTTGATATATTTTATTATTTTTCCATTATTTTCCCTGAACTGATTGGCAAGACGTCTGCTATCTTATTCTTCCATGGGAGGTTAGGCAAGGTTGGCTGTAAGGGAGAGGAGGCAGAAAAAAATGGATCTAAATTAAGATTTTCACATGTATAATACCATCAAATTATAATGGAAATTTTGTGAGAAGTTGGTCAGAAAACTTGCGAAATTAGTCAGGGAAAAGTTGGGGAATTTTTTTTTACAAATATTGTAGGAACCCTGTTTTCTCAACAAGGTTATGACATCCAGGCCTACATTGTATACAGCCTCTTTGCCTCTCACATCCCCCAATAGTCATAACAGGGTCATTCAATGTCATTTCATCCAATATTCAGAGGAAATGTAACCAATCATTTTAGATTTTGATAAAATTTACACATAGCATTTCTTTGAGTGGTTTTATGATCATGTTTTAAATTTTAAGATAATCTAACAAATAGTTTTCAAGTTATGGAGGCCCAACTATAACCTTAATCACCTGAAAAGCTTCCAAGGCAACTGTGTGCAAAGTTGACAGCCTTACATAAATTATTTGATATCTCTTTAACTAGAAAAGATAGATCAATGATTTAATATTTAATCTTCTCTTTATTTTTTAAAGTTACAGTGTTTCGATTAATATATTATTTTGTGGATTTGTACAGAATATGATTTTAAAAATACACTTTAAATAAGAATTCACGGGAAATTTCCAATAAAAATATAATTAATATAAATTACTGACATCAAAGAAAGCAGAGGTGAAACCCCACCAGTTCTTTTTTTTTTTGCAATATTCTTAGATAACACACTCATATTTAAGTACTTACACAAAACATCTTTTTGGCTTTACTTAGTACTAAAAATAGATAAATTATTGGCATAATGAAAATTTAGTCAAAACATTTTCTAGGTTAAACTCCCTACTACAATTTAATATGTTTATTTTTATTTTGTTTACTGAGGGAGGTTGAGTAAGCCATTAGGGAATGATTTCAATCCTGAATGCATAAACAAAGCAGAACATGAATCACCAATAACATCAGTCAACCTGTTGCACCACTAACCATCCTGACTTCAGTCGCTTCTATGGTCTTTTAATAAAGATATTCATTCTCTTGAACTAGGCTTATTGTGATACCAGTTTAAAGTTAATATATTTTTTTGTAGTAATACTATTGCAATGGAACAAGCATTTAGACAATGCGGTGGTTGACACTGTTAACAATTTAGTGTGTCATAAAACAAGCTATGTAAAGATAAAGGGATTTGTGAATTTAGTGGAATTATCTAGCGTAGACAAAGAATTAATATCTTGGCGAACAAATATATCAAAAGAAAACCTAAAACAGGGTGTCTACTGGGTCACAAAAGTCATGAGAGGTTTATTAATTGCAGAAAAAGGTCACGAAAGTCCCTTAAAAGTCACGAATTTTCAATATTTTGGCCATAAAGTCACAAAAATATTTTTATCTGAATTTACTGCGCATGGTAACAATGTGAATGCGTCGATTGTTGATCCACCCACTACCCATGATGTCATGCGCTTGCCGTAAGTGGCCTGATTGTTTTTACCGTGATACCAAGGACAAGGTTAATGTTCACCATCTAGTTAAAGTTTAATCTTGGGTGTGAGTGCATTATGCCTATAAAGTCAACTCTGGTTTTGGTGAACTCGGTTGAAGTGAACATTCCGCTACAGTGAGCCTAATTCATTGGTCCCAACCCACATATGTTTCAATGTGTGTTAAAAAATTTGTTTATAATGAATCCTCAACTTCGGTTTTAGTGAACAGAAAAATTGAAACTTTCACTAAGAAATGTCATTCTCCCATCATAATTATTTAAAAACATAACTTTTTGGTTGTTTAAACTTGAAGACACCGATTCTTTACCCGAGTTCTTGTTTAGTTATCACAAAGCTTGGCTGAAATTATGGAATGTGGAGGGGGAAGGGGGGATGGCTGAGCTTAAACAGTCACTGTACTCATTGACCTGGCTTAAGTTTTAATTTATTTGTTTGCAGCAAGTAAAGGAAGACAGTCTTCGGAGTTGTATTAAAATGACAGGAGGTACAAAACGGGGAATGACAGAATTTGGCCATTTAGTAATTGTTTTCACTAATCCCTTTCTTCGAGAGGTTATTTGAAACTCAAAAAATTAGACTTTTTCTACTCAGTTTAGTTTTTGAATGCATGGATTGTGTGGAATCAAATGTGGAAAAAGCACAGACTCTAGAGAAGGATCTGGAAAAAATATTAATCAAAATAATATACAGTAAACAACAGCATATAACAGATTTTATTAAGATTAATTAAAAGATTTCAATAAAGAGTGATTGTATTTGAACTCTTATTTTGTTTGTCACTAGCCCAATACTTTCCGATTTAAAAAAATCAGTTTTAGTGAACTTCGGACATAGTGAACAAAATATCTGAGTCTATAGAGGTTCATTATAACCAGAGTTAACTGTGTATGCATTATATAATGTTCAGCCATTTACCGAAGGAATTTTGTGATCAAAGAAGTTCACCAAAATGTCACTAATTTTTGTTTCTCCAATTCAGTAGACACCCTGTAAAATCACTTTGTTTTTACCATCACAATTATTACGTTCCTAAATATGAAGGCCATAAGTTTTCTTGCTGCAACCCACTTAAGTATCAATATGAAAAGCCAAATAAAAAGATCTTTACATAAGGTTAGCATTGAACTTGTAAAGCACTTACAAATAAAGCAAATTAATGTATGTCCAGGTCAAACACTATGTCCTCATTGTAGATAAAAAGTCAATGAGGTGTTAAAAGAGCCTGAAGAACATATTGAAGATATCATTTCAGGTGATGAATTTGCAGAAGTTGAGACATTTTAGTGATTGAAGGAATGTCTCAAGAGATTAATTGTAGTTTATCCGATTTAAGACTATCACCAATAAAATTACATAGTTGACATTTAGTAGTAAACCAGATTTTTCAAAAAGAAAAATTGTAGAGGTAAAATCAGCTCTGAAAAGTAAATTATCTGGTGTTATGAAAATTGCAATGGAATATTCTGACATCAGTGATGATGAACAAGGTGTAATTGGTTTAGAACAAAATGCAAAAGATTTGCACATACTTGTAGAATTAATTAAAGAAAATGACATACTCTAAACCATGAAAGAAAGATCTAAATGTTAACCATGGCTCTACCATCGTGCTATGTAAAAATAATTTCACAAGAATTTAGAGTGTCTGACGGTATTGTGCGTCAGTCTAAGAAGCTTCTAAATGAAAAAAGAATTTTATCCACACTTGAACTACATGGTAAAGTACTTTCACCTGATACTGAAAATCTTGTCAAAGAATTTTATCAAGATCATGAATACTCCAGACAAATGCCAGGAATGAAAGACAGAGTTAGAATCAAGAAAAATATTCATGTTCAGAAAATACTCATTTTGAGCAATTTGAAGAAATTTACAAGGTATTTAAGTCAAAATATTTTAGTATTTCTCTAGGTTTTTCAAAATTTTGTACATTGTGCCCTAAATGGTGTGTTCTTGTAGGGTCTCCTAGAACCCATTCTTTGTGTGTATGCACGATACATCAAAACATTCAACTTCTACTTACTGTTGTACCTAATTGATGTTTTGGTTTGCATTAAAGAAAACCCTAAATGTTTGTTATGGCTTGTGAAAACTGTCCACTAAGTATCGTATTGCAAAATATGACCTGGCTGATGAAATTTATTATTATTAATAATTGCTATCAGTTGATAGAGCAGAAATTCAATAGATGATTTATACATCAGAAGAATTAGTTGTTTTACTAGTGAACAAAATGTACATTCTTATGTAACAAAAGCACAATCAAAGTCATTGAAAGAACTTAAGAAATCATTACCGTTAGAAACTGCTATTTTCTACTGATGGACTTTAGTGAAAATTATTCTAACACCTTAGCTCAGTCGGTAGCGTGTCTGTCTACTGAGCTAAGGCTCCTGAGTTTATTCCTGGCATGGCCGATAAATGTATCATTGGTGAAATGTGGGTTTCTCCTTTCATGAAGAGATGGATGTTGTGTCTGTTCTAGATTTAAGTTAATCTATAAGTTGTGTGCTTATATCAGTCGGTTCAGAAAGTGCACGCTAAATACCTTAATTTTTTTTTTATTTAGCACCGTGTCTTACTACCCGTTCGAGTTATACGCTAAATACCTTAAATAAATGGAAAAAATCAAGATATATGCTTTATTGGTTAGTACTCATATAATAACTTGTAGAAACAATTTAAGGCTTGGTTTTGAAGGAACATGTGGATTCAATAGTTTCTAAAAGTGAAACACAAACCACCTACAAAATTATACAGATAATAACTTAATATTTAGTGCAAATAAACTAAATGCGACCAAACAGGAATGACAATTCTTAGATGCTAATAGCTATGAGTTCAAATCTTAATTGTACAAAGGTCTAGTACTAAATTTTGTAAACATGCCCAGACAATCATAGGCCATTAATACCATCTACCAGCCCTGTTATTTAATACATGAATGCGCCAAGGATATATCAGTTCTTTATTTCAAATATTATTAATGGTATTAAAATGGCTCTAAAAGGTGATAAAGTTGCATTCAGTTCTACTTTAGTTTTTATTATATTCTAAGCCTTATAACTCTCCATCCACTGAGTATCAAAATTGTATATTTTTTGTTTGAGAGTACAAGTAAAAGTAACAAGAGTGAAATTTCGTTAACTTATTTTAAATTGACTTTTGGAGTCCAAAAATAGTCACTTTCCCATAATTTTTTAGTTAGTGTAGGACTACTCGTAACAAGTAAATCATTTTCTTGCACACACTACCCATACATAAGTATTTAATGGGTAGAAATAAGCCTTTTTTATTTTTACTTCAATTTTTTACCCAAAGCTAGTAGAAATGTAAATTTGTTTGTATTATTTGAGAATGCTTTATAGACACTATCGTAGGTTTGCTTACGTCATCAAAGGCTAAAAGGTGGAGCGGTAGATAGTATGTTCGGGACTACACTATCAGTGCACTAAGCATTCACTATACTTCTAGCATACCACCCTTAGTCCTTAAAAAGTCCTTGAAAAGTCATTAAATTTATGTTTCATATGTCATTTCATATGTAAATGGAAATATGAACCATAACTAAGTCAAAAACCAATTTAAAACTGTAAAAATTTTAGATTGATAAGCTTTCTAATGAGTCTAGAATGAATTTTGTATCTCACAAAACCAAAGCTACAAACATTACAAAAATCATCAAAACATCTTTCTTTTTGCTATTCTTAAGATATAAAAAATACAAACAATAAATCTCATTAAGATGGGTACTAAAACATCAAATTTCATCATAGTCATAAATTATGAATCAATTACTTTAGTTGTTGTCTGACACATTAGCTCAGACGGTAACATGGCTACCTACTAGGCTAATGGACACGGGTTTGATTCTTGGAAAGGCCAAAAAATGTATCATTGTTGAAATGTGGATGTCCCCTATCACAGTATTGAATTAATGGCAGGGGGTCTGGATGCTGTGTCTGTTCTAGATTTAAGTTAATTTGTAAGTTGTGTGTTGATGTAATCAGGGGATTCAGAAAGTGCATGTTAAATACCACAAATGAATGAAAATTTTAACAAATTAACTTCTCCAACATATAAACCTCATCATCATTTATTTTCATACTTTATATTTAAATTTGTTACCTATATCCTAAACATCAGGGTTAGGGTGGACATTGAAATAAATTCCTTCCAAACAATATATTGTCTAATGAGTAAATACCAAACGTTCTAAACCTGTCTATGCCTATAAAACACTTGTATAGATGACTAAATACACAGTACCTTCTTTTGTGGAGAGGATACAAGTCATTCTCTCTCTAGCTTGGCAAGGGCCGGTCTAAGACAAAAGTTTTGTGTGTGCAAAACTCACATTTTGCGCTCCCCCATCTGAAAGAACTGTATGATACTATATATGGCCATTTTAAAACTAGACCCTATGTATAAATATATTAGTGGCGAAATTAATTTTTTTTTAAATAACTAAAAAAACTAATGTATTCTATAATAGTCAGACGTCATTGTGTTTTCATCCTTAACCCTCCGCTGCACGTGTGGACACCTACCTACCTGAGTCCGCTACTGTCTTAATGCAGTTATACAGTTTTTGGTTGGATTTCGCAGTTATTGGTAATTTTATAATATTTAAGAATCTTAATTTTAATTCTAAATTATTATATATATTAAAAGAATCCCTTTTAATTTTCTTGCATTTTTTTAACACATGTTCAGTAACTTATAACCAAAATACCATTTTTTTAATTGACTAACTTATAACTTTAATACTTATGAACTAACTTGTGATTACAAAACATTTTCTTATATAGAATATAATACAAAAAGATTAACGAAATCAATTAAAAAATAATGTAATCAAACTAAAACGGCAAAGATAAACAAACTAGCTAGATTCTTTTCTAGGTTAATGCGCCAATTACCTAGTCACTGTCAAAACCATTTTCATTTAGGTCCATAATTTGAATTTTGTTGTCACATTCAGAGCACACATAAGAAACAGCGTGCCCTAAACATACATAACTGTCGCAACCTTTGCAGTGACACTTTGAATCGGGCTGGACTTTATTTTTTCCGATTGCAAAAGTAACATCTTTCTCGGGCTCCCTCTTCAATTAGTCTGACTTCTGGCTGAACTTTCTGCTCTGGGTTCTCAAACGCAAATGTCATTCAGATGCTCATAGCAAGTATTTTCAAAATTCTTCCTGGTCACGTATGTATTATGTATGGACTTATCCCTGCAAAAATATTCAGATATGAAAACAATACTGCCAAAATCCATCTTCGGGCTATGCTAGTTACAGAATAAACACACTTCATTTCTTCCACCTTATCAACACCCAATTTCGTTTAATTGCAAAACATGATAATTCTTGGTTTATGAACTTCATAACCCTCTAGATTTTCAATTTAATCTTCCTCGCTATCATCAGACGCACCAAATTCTTCTTTGTCAAGTCGGTGTAGTATATCTTTGTCGTTTGGTCCGGATATTTTCCTCTAACTAAAAGTCTACAAGTGGGAAAGCACTAACAAAAACAAACACAAACCAAACACACTCACTCACAAACACATGTACATTCACTGCATACAAAACCCATTCATAGTAAATGTATGGAACTTATTCAAAGCTCCTACTTTTTGAGGCAGTATATTTTCAAAAACTGCCGATAATATAGTGAAAATTGAGTTAAAATCTCTTAAGAATTGAGAAAATTAGGGTCAAAAATAATAAGTAATACAATAAAAATTATAAAACTTATTTGAACTGTAAATACACACATGTGGATTCACAGTCCCAATAATGAAATGTCAAATGCATGTGCGGGGAGTAACAGTCCACGGTACTAAACAAAGTATCACTACTAATATGCACTGTGAGTAGTCACGGTACTAAACAAGTATCTACATATCACGTGTGTGGAGTACATCACGTACCAACAAAGTATCACTACTAATATGCACGTGTGTGGAGTAACAGTCCACGGTACCAAACAAAGTATCACTACTAATAGAAGACTAACACAGGGCAACCTTGGATTCTGCCATGATCTTCAGAAAGGCAATAGAGGAAGCTACCAGGCAACAAGCTCTCAAATCGGTTGTACAAGCCGATGGCAACAAAAATATGATTTTGCGGACTCACACTCCGCTACGCGTGTACTGGAGGGTTAACATCTTTTAGTGTCTCCTTTTTTTTAACTTTAAAAAGTTTTGTTGACGATTTTATTTTCAACTATAAAGTGAGGTATACAGTATACAAATATACAGTGAGGTATAACGTATACTACACTTCCAAGAACCACAATAACCTGGATTTTCATAAAGATTATGTTTGGGAAATAAAAAGACAGGTAAAATGCAATATTTGGTTTCATTTCTTATTTAGTTTCTAAGTACATGAATCATGATAGAACTTTCTACTACTCACACAACGTAATTTCTTTTACAAAACATTCTCAGGTATATTCTAAATATTAACTTTCCTAGCTTTTACAAAAGCAAAAGTGTTAATTAAATCGTTATTGTCCAATGAGGATGATATCTCATTTTCTTTCGATAATATTGATCAATTGTTCAACCTTTCCTGAGAAGAAATTGATTGATCACAGATATGTTTTTATTAACTTCAACTTGGAAAACTTATCTCGGCTGAAGCAACTGACATAGGTATGGTGATTATAATCCTTAAAGCCACCCACACGTTTATATAGGCATATTTTGGATTGGTACTTGGACAAGAAACATAGTACATTCAATGGAGTTTTCTCATCTAAAAAAAAGATTTGGTTACAAGTTTAAAAATAAAATTAATGTAATTTCATAATACCAATATAAAACTGCATGTCTTGTTTGGTATTTATATAATTTCTTGATTTTTAAAAATCTAAATATCCCACATTGATTTCATTAGGTTAAGATAAAGTAAAATAATATTTATTTTATTTGAATATAAAAAAAATTAAAAAATTAATTTTTACATTTTAGATTGATATTTTCAAATTTATATTCACTTTTAATTTAAAATTATATTTTATATGTAGATTTTATAATGCTAGAAAGCCTAACTTATAATTTTTTTAAATCTAGATAGGCTTATATTTGGTAGCTTCTATATGTCTTTAAAAAGTCCAAATTTCAATAAAACTAATATATTTAAGACCTTGATAAAAAAGTTTGAAAATATGTAACTTTAACTTAAGATGACATGAGGTATTTGATGAAAATCAACTCTTCACATAACTCTACACCTCTGATGTCACCTTCCACTCCATCTGACAAAAATTCTTCTAGGGCTTTGCATTTTGAAAGAAGTTCTTCTCGTTTTGGTAATCCCTTTAGATTAAAAAGAATGTCAACTTTTGAAGTGTTTGTCTTCAATTGCACAAGTCTTTCTCCTACAGCAGTTTGAGCAGTATCAACTAATGGTTAAAAAAAATCCCTAGAGCTCTTATGGATCATTTGGTTTTTCATCATCAGTCTCATAAACAAACTGCTTCTATTTCCTTCTGATTGTTGGGGTTTTAAATTTGCCTTCAACTTCCAACTCATCAGCCAACTCTTTTGATTTAACTAAGCTGGAAGCAAATCCATTCACTCTAAAATCTTTTAGAAACTTGCTGATAGATTCCAGCATCGTCACAGTTTGTGGCAAGTTGATATGCTTGGATTTAAAGGTCTTACTTGCAATATTCACTTGAAAAAGAATGTCATACCATGCAATCAAAGACACCAAGAAACCGAAATATTCAAGGGCGTCAGCAAAATAACCAGCCTCACATCTAACGTCATCTTCAAATTATGCGTCACTATGCAAATCCCAAAGGGCTTATCATATTTGCACTATTTGGTACCTCACTGCTTTAAGCGACTCAATCCGTGCTTCCCAACGTGTTACACAAAGTCCTTTCAAAGTTAGGGAAGGCCCAATCCCTGTAAACTCACAAGAATTTGATAAGCTTTCCGAGAAATTTCTCCAACGTTTTGTTGATTAACTAAAGAGTACATAAAGCCTTTGTATTCTTCCAAAAAGAGTAACAGTAGGATCTGATGGCTTGGCGGCGTCACTTAAAACCAAATTCAAACTGTGACAGCCGCAAGGAACAAAAATGGCTGTTATTTTTGTTTAAAATTTGTTTTTGTAGCCCACAGTGTTTTCCCTTCATGTTAGCCCCATTGTCATAATCCTGGCCCCCACAGTTCAGGATGACCATATCCCTCTAGTTTTCCTAAAATAGTATCTGCCATAATTTTGCCTGTACTGTCTAAACTCTCGATAAAATCTAGAAAGCTCTCACATATTTCCACTTTCCCCCCTTGATTTTTCGAGTATGTATCATATTACAATGGATAACTGTTCTTTCTTACTCAAATCAGGAATACATTCAAGAATCAATTTAAAATATTTAGCCTCTTTGATACTTTTTAAGATTTCCTCCCATACTTTATTTCCCCATTAGATTTAACACTTCATTTTGAATGTGCTTTCCCAAATATGTTACACATCTGAGACTGTCTTTCCCTAGAATCCAGGAAATATGTTCCTTCATAACAGGATCAAATTTTGTAATCAACTTTATGAGCCCGAGAAAATTTCCATTTTTTTGCTGTATAGGGTTTCGTGAATTCCTCGAAAAGCCATGTTGTGTTGGGCAAGGAACTGTGTGATGGCAAGATGTCTCATGAGGACATTTTTCCATTGCTCTTTTTCCTGAATAATTAATCTTTGATTTTCGTCATCAATTGCCTTGCCAGTATTAAGCCTCCTTTCTGCTTCAACCTATTTTACGGAGCACCTTAATTAGTTGGTGGACATCTCGTGTCGGGAAAGAGTTGTGATTCCATTTCCATTGGATAATGTAGAGCTGGTAATTGCCGTGTTAAATACCTTGCAGCAAAAACAGTATACACTTCCCTTAGACTGGGAATACATTAGCCATCGTCTTCTGGTTTTTTTTGCCATTGGAAACAAGCCAATTATAAAATACGTTGGAAAATGATCTTTTGGTATCGTCTCTAGGGTAGCTGTATAATACTGTTGAGGTTGGTCCTTGCGAAATAATAAAATCACGTTCACTTGTGCTTAGCACTTTGGGCCAATTAGCTGGATCTTTAAATCTTTCACATGAGTTATTCATTTCTTGGATTGTATCAATCACATAACTCTTATCACTGTGATCAGTAATTTGTGTGGTGCTAGAATCATCAGCATTAGTATTTATTAAATCCTCTGAGTGCTCTTTCAACAGATGATCATTGTTACATTGTGTTTCAATTTCACTTTCACTTTCTTTACTAGTGCTTGCCTTCGTTAAATAATTACAAAGTAGTTTAGCACTTGTCTTAGTTTCTTGTAACATTTTATTTTTTCTATTTTTGGCTCCAGAAAGTTTGGAAAACATTTTAATAACTGTTTGAAAAATAGATTAAATATTATTAAAAAAAACAGAAACCACAAAAAGTAAATACATAATTATAACAGCTATACAGCGTAGGACACAATACACTTCACAGAGTACAGCACCTACTAAATGGATTTGCACCAAATTAATAATTGAAAACAAAACTTAAGTAAAATTTTACAGAACACCATATAAACTAAAAAAAAAGTAGTGAATTGCAACACGCCAAACTATAAATAAAGCAAGTAAGCGACTATCAATAAATCACTCGCACAGAGGTTAAGTGACTGACTGAGAATCAAAACAAACATTACACTTACCCCCCTTCCCTCGCCATCCACTAAAGGTTCAGTCTGAGCCTGACTCTGACTCATTGTAGATCGCACAGTCTCGACTTGGCAACTAGTATAGTCCTGTCACCAATATAGTTGACAGGGGTGCTTTGTGCTGAACAATCTTCAAAATGTATTTACTTTGTTAGTGTATTATAATGCACTAATTTGAAATAAAAAAGTACTCTGATATGGATGTAAATATTAATTTAAGAAATAGGCACTCTTCTTACAAACTACTTTCTTTAATTATATTTATATTTTTCCAGATAAAAACAAAAAATATTTATTTTTGGGCCACTTTGGGCCCCCCCTGAATTTTTTTGTATATGTGGTTGCACATGTCACACACTCCTTAGACTGGCCCTGAGCTTGGCTTTATTCTGACATAAGGTTCAATCTATTCATCTTGTTAAATTATTACTTTAAGATTACTTCTATTCTTCCTACCTCTCTGGTTACTATTTGTTTCACTATTAGTTACATAGACACTAGTCTCGTAAGTTTTCAAATGAATAGCTTTATTATTACTAGTTCTCATCATTTTAGCATTCATTTGTGTGTATTTTATTCTGAAAATTACTTTAAGCAGCTGTCCCCTTTAAAATTAATTATTTTTCATAGATAAATATTAGATATGTCACAATACCTTCTTTTCTCGATTCCGGTTTTTGATTTCAATTATTAAATTCAACATTGATTCTTTGATTCTTGATTTCAAGTCCTGAACATTTCCTATTTTATTATTTTTCCAAGCATACAACCTCATATAAGAACATATTTATTCAACTTCATAGAATAGCAAAAAAACTTATAAATATAAATAATACAAAACAAAAAAGATCCATTTACCAAGTATTAAAGCATATGTTACAAAATAATAAAATAATTAGGAATCACAACAGAAAGCATGTATTTTTACCTTAATTTAAATTATTTAAATTCTCACCGAGTTAAATAATTTAAAAAAAAGCTATAACAAACAATTATCAAAAACACAAGTCTTTTAAATTCACCAAATAGGGTTGTAACTGAACCAAAATTTAATATCAAATAAAGGCAAATAAACTTATATCAGATTTAGTCTTTTTATACTTTTTATGAATTCTTCCATTTGCTTAGTTGCCAGTACTTTTATTGAGAGCTAAAAATTGAATTATAGAGAATTGTAATATTAATATGATTCCCAATTCTTTCGTAACTAGTAAGAATCTAGGCTATAAAGGTATCAAAGACTCAAGTTTGACCTCGCTAATAAATATTGAATTATTAAATGTAAATTTAATATTTTGTGTATAGCATTTAATGTATTTTTGTTGTTCCAGCAATGTAACAGTTTTAATATTTGGTGTGTGTTCCATGCATGGGCTTGTAAAAGGGAAATTGTATTGATGTAGTAAGAAATAATTCAGGCATGAGGCAGGAAGCTGTTCCATATAGGCCTACAGTTATTACTTTTATCCAATTTAAAAATGTAAGTTAGTGAGATAACACAAATAAAAATGATAAATCAAAATTAAATATAAATAGCACCATAATTTGTAAATTACATATAAAGTCCTGCAGTAAAATGTTCTACTAAAAATGATACACTACATATTCATTAAACCCAACAAATAGTTTTACATTAATATTTGTTTGGAGAAAACCAAGACCCAGCCTGGTTTATTCTCCATAAACCTTCAAGGTAATTTTGATTTGTAAAATAGATACATGTTTATAATGCACACCATTTAAATGGAAGGAAAACTATTAATTAGCTTATTAAAACGCATATAAATCAAGCGAAGCTGACGTTGATAATGAACTATCAATATTTCTTACATAAAACTGGAATCACTACTCAAGTTTATCTATCTGAATATATATATATTAATAAAATTCACTTATTTAATTATGTCTCTTCCTCTAAAATATTAAGTTACATCACTATAAACGCAAAAAAAAAAAATAGCTGTTTACTTTACCTTACAGTTGCCTACCTAGTGATTTTAATTACATTTTAATCATTTATAGAGGTTATTTATAATAGTTATGATTCAAATTCCCTCAAAATAATTGTATTGCTCCAGTAAAATTAAAAGTAAATATGGAATACTATTTCTTGAATGACTTTGTTATACCAACCAGTTGGTTTCTTCTAAATATAATTTATGATAAAATCAAAGAAAAAAACAAATGGTACAATTTAACAAAATAGTGTTGATCTTGACCTAACCTCAGCATTTATACCGATAACTTAGTAAATAACATCATGTAATGTTCCTCACAATGCCAAACAAGATTTACTTGAAAATGTATCTATCATCAGCACTTTAAGAGATCTTATGTCTCACCTTGTATATTTTACATTCATAGTTAACTAAGGATTTAATTAGCAAGTTAGCGTATAACCCGAACAGGTAGTAAGACGCGGTGCTTAGAAAAAAATGACTTAGTTATCTACCTGTCACTGTCTACATTAAAATTATTGGTCAACTATGCTAACCCTCTTTGTGCCATAAGCTGTTTTGATTTGTTTTGCCTTCTATCATTAAAAGTGTCATGAACCCATCTGATCAGCTTTACCGAGTTGTTCTAGTTCGGTATTACCATATAGTTAGGGTAGGAGTATATTATTTCACTAGAACAAGTACATTCCCCTATGCTATAGAACACTAAACACATATAAAAATGATAGAAAACAATCTGAAAAATAGATTCATAAATAAACAGTTTGGTGATTTTTCTTGTACAACCTTACAAAAATTGTGGAACAGCCGTGGCATTCTTAGAACACATAACTTGAAACAGACTTGGCACTTTTCACAAAGAAATCCAGAATAGGCTTGGCATTAAAATGGCAAACATCAAAATCAGTATATTTATTTGCCAGTGAGAAATTTAAAAAAAATACATTTTTTAAAACTGTCTTATAGCTATATACAATTTCCTCTCATGAGTTAAGTTTGTATCTTAATTGTTTGCTGAAATAACCTTTTCTAAATAGATACAATAAGTTTTGCCAGCTAAACTAAAATTGCAGTTTAAGGTTGGTGGTTAATAGATAATACAATATTATTTGTTTGTATAGAAATGACTGCACAGTCTAGAACTATGTATTCACATTGCATTTAGTTACCATTCATGGGAAACTTGGAGGTTTTAATCTCGGCCAGGTACACCGGGAATGATATTCTGTAGGTCACTGTTGTTTTCCTAACTTCTCCATCTAATCAAGTACATTGCTTATAAACTACCCTCCTCATATCTCTACCGCTTAGATTAAGCCATTATTAACCTGTGTGACTCATGTTTGAGTGTACACAGACTAAGGTATCAGTCTTATTTTGTGTTCTGGCGAATATGTCGGGACTAAAATTTTGGTTTGGTACACGGAGATGGTTTTCCTAAATGGTGTACCACATTACCTCCCTCATTTCTACCCTTTTAGTGAAGATGAAGATGGCTCAAAGGGGTAGTAAGTAGTAAGACGTTAAGAACGAACAATCCATCTGCTTAACTGCTAAATGTACTAATTACAAACTAACCTAGATAATTATGGTTCTGGTTCAATTTCCTGATAATAATGTCTCAACCCAGGCACAAATAGGCTATCTGATACAAAATATTTAAATATTGATTTTTTTTAATACAAAAATTCTTGCTCCTACTTGGATTGAACCAGTTCCTTAGGACTCATTTAATATAATTACTATACTAGCCTGTAAAGAAAAAAGATTAACAATTATTATCATTAACTAACAAATAAACAAAAATATTGTAGTGTAGACTGAAACGTTTGACTGGATCCTATATTACGTTTAATTTTCATTAGAGCTTGTTCATTTCACATGTTCCTACACTTAAAACACATTAAAAAAAATCCTCACTTTAATTTTTCCCTTAATTTTTCTCTTGTTTCTCTCACCTCTCTTGTCTCACTCTACTCTTTCTCTCTTGCCTCTCTCGCCTCTCTTGTCTCACTCTACTCTTTCTCTCTTGTCTCTCTCGCCTCTCTTGTCTCACTCTACTCTTTCTCTCTTGTCTCTCTCACCCCTCTTGTCTCACTCGACTATTTCTCTCTTTTCTCTCTCTCCTCTCTTGTCTCTCTCTCCTCCCCTTGTCTCTCTCTCCTCTCTTGTCTCTCTCTCCTCTCTTGTCTCTCTCTCCTCTCTTGTCTCTCTTCCTCTCTTGTCTTTCTCTCCTCTCTTTTCTCTCTCTCTCTCTGTCTCTCTCTCCTCTTTGTCTCTCTCTCTCCTCTTCTCTCTTGTTCTCTCTCTCTCTACTCCTTGTCTCTTCTCTCTCTCCTTGTTTCTCTCTCTCCTTGGTCTTTCTCTCTACTCCTTGTCTTTCTCTCTACTCTCTTGTCTTCTCTCTACTCTTGTCTTCTCTCCTACTCTTGGTCTTTTCTCTCTCTACTCTCTTGTCTTTCTCTCTACTCCTTGGTCTTTTCTCTCTACTCCTTGGTCTTTCTCTCTACTCCTTGGTCTTTCTCTCTACTCCTTGGTCTTTCTCTCTACTCTTTGGTCTTTCTCTCTACTCTTGGTCTTTCTCTCTCTTTCTCTCTCTCTGGTCTTCTCTTCCCCTTTTTCTCTCTTTTCCTCCTCACTCTTTTTCTTTATTGCTTGTATCTTGAAATGACTTTTCTCACCGGCGGTAGACTTCTATGACAAGGGCTAAAATAACTTATATCACGATATGTCATATGTTTAAATAACAACAGAAACTATGTTGAAAGGAAGCTGAAGTTATGTAGAATCGGTTTTTAAAAAATTCTCTCAAAATGATTTAGTATTACCTATTTTGTTGCAAACCGGTCCTTACTTAAAAAAAACACCCCTCGTAGTTTATAAAAAAATAATATTTCATTTTCTAGATGTCACAATAAATTGTTATCTCATAATCACGATTGTGAATGAAACTTAGTGTCCTTACCAGCTATTAATCTTTTTAAATGTGCATGTAACATTTTTACTAAAAATGTATTATTTTTCAAGACTGCTCAGATTGGAATAGACTTAGTGTTTCTACATTATCTTTTGCAGGTTCTATTGCCATGGCTTCTATGGATGAAATGATTAATTTACTTCAAGATTTACAAACTATATTGTGACATTCAAACAATATAGTACAGTACTGGTGAACTTGAAAGGTGTTAACATCAAACATAGTTATGTAAATGAAACTATTTCCTGTCATTGTTTATTGAACCAGTTGAAAAGAAAACAAACAGGTAAATACAAAAACTGTCTGATGAAGTGATTGTAGCTTTTAAAATTTATATTAGTTCATTATGGAAACAAGGAATTAGTTTTGCAAATAAACTTTCATATATACTTCACCTAATTCCTGGTTTATACAGTGCGAGTTGGCTTGCGCGTTGATTGAGCCAGTAGCTGAGGATAAGCTAATGTCTTCATGTAAACAGGTTGACTGAGTTACTGACTGTGAGTTGGCCAGCAGCTGGCCTAGCCCAAGGCTACTATAGAGAGGTTGCCTCGTTTGCTCGCGCATCAATTTACACAGTACGTCACTCGTAGCCCGTTTGCTGCTACAGTCCACATAGTAGGCTATTTATTGTATATTGTACTGCAAGTTTATATGCGTGAGTTTCAGTGTTTTCGTAAAATAGTCTTGTAACTCACAGTAATTTTCGGAAATATTCTATAGCTAATGTTTGGTTATTAATTTGTATTTGAGTCTATGTGCTTACTGTGTGTGTGTACGTGTGTGCAACTGCGAGTGTGTATTTTTATACATAACCAAAAGTGTGCAGGAGTGAGTTTTATTATTTTTCGAATGGTTTTAATGAAATTCATGAATATTACGAGCTATGCATGGTGGGGCGCGGTAAGGTACCTAGTTTAGAAATAAAATAACTTTCTTTTGAAAACTCAAACCATTTATTTACTAACCATATTAAAAATATCTCGGTCTTGGATTATGAAAATGAATATTCAATTTGTTTTAAAATTATTTTTTTTCTATACATTGTTGTAGTCGTTGAACAAAACTGTTCATTACTTTTTTAACATTTCTGGTGTGAAACCAAACTTTCTTTCAGCCTCAACTTGAGCAATATGAGGCTTCAACAAGCTGGTGCCACGGTATATACTGCAAGACAGAGCATAGCAGCTCTGCGTGAAATGTTTATGGGTCACTTGATCTCCCAGGTTGGTAATGTGCAATGGCCTGCGATATTCCTTGAGTTGTCATATTCTGACTTTTTATTGTGGGGCTAACTTAAAGAAAGCGAGTACTCATGGTGCATCACAATGACTGGAAAATTTGAGGTCAGACTTAGAGAGTAAATGGGAGGTTTCACACCAGAAATATTACAAAAAGTAACGAACAGCATTGTTCAACGACTACAACAATGTATAGAAAAAACTGTAGACACCTCCAAGACATTGTTTAAAATACAATATCCATTTTTACTATCCAAGATCGAGATCTTTTTAATAAGGTTAGTGAATAAATATTTTGAGTTTATCTAAGTTATTTTATTTTTAAAATAGGTACCTTCCCATGCTCCATCCTACATAATTACTGTAATTAATTACTTTTCCGTGTGCGTTTATAAACTATGTAGTTTATATTTAAAGTTTATTTTAGGATCTAAAATGCCAGGGACCCGTTGTACCGTAGCTGTATGTACAAATAGTTTGGTGAAAACGAAATCACTTCCGGAGACTAGACACATACAATATCATCGTTTTCCGAAAGATTGTTCACTGCGTCGAGAGTGGGTGCAAAAATGTCGGTGAGATGGTAAATGGAATCCAAGTACTTCTTTTGTATGTTCTAAACACTTCAAAGATTCTGATTATGAAAGAGATTTAAAAGCAGAATTAATGAATATCACACCTCAAAAGTAAGCTGAAACCTACCGCCATACCATCATTGAAGTTAGGTAGAGACAGAAGTCGAGAGAAAGAGGAAAATGTTCTGCAACGTGAAAACCAGAGAAAACAAGAAACTGACTGAAGAACTTATTCATGAAAGTTCAAACCAGAAAACGATTAGTGAGCAATCGTGCCGTTGTGCTCACTATACACATTCGTCCTCTTGTGCTCAATTAAACATGTTAAATGCCTTAAAGAAAGAAAATGAAGAATTAAAAGAAAATTTGAAGCTATTGCGGGAAAAGTCCACTTTAAATCTAAATGTTATGAAAAAACTCAAGAAAGAAAATTTCAATTTGAAATATAAAAAGAAAACCATTATTTCTTCAAAAGCCTATGCTAGAAATATATTAAGAAATATCTTTACTCAGAATCAAATTGACATAATTCTGGGACTGAAGAAGAAAGTAAAATGGACAAATGAAGAAATATCTATAGCATTTACTTTAAGATATTTCAGTAAGCGTTGTTACCTCATCTTAAAAAACAAATTGAAAATCCCTTTTCCTGGTCTTTCAACTTTGCAGAAGTGGGCCTCTACATTTGATATGAGGCAAGGCGTTCTTGAAAATGTTTTCCAGTTTTTGGAGGTTGCACGGTCTTGGTTGAATGACATTGAGCGACTTGTCGTCTAACAATGTGACAAAGTTAAAGTGGAGCAAACTCTTGAATATGACGTGAAATATGATGAAATTGTTGGACCTTTTCCACAAATGCAAGTGGTCATGGCTCGTGGCTTATTTTCAAAATGGAAGCAGCCTATTTACGTAGATTTTGACAGAAAAATGATGAAGAATATTCTGGATTCCCTTACAGTTAAATTGTATGAAATTTGATACACCGTAAAAGCCTGTGTGAGTGACTTGGGAGGAGGAAATATAGGTTTATGGAATGAACTGGGAATTTCCATTGATAAGACGTTCTTTTCTCATCCAGTCTCACAAGAAGAGAATATACATTGCTTTGCTGATGCACCACATGTCCTTAAGCTGATAAGGAACTGGCTTTTAGACACTGGCTTTCGTTTAGGTGACGGAAGAATATGTAATAAAAGTCCTTTATTTGAACTGATTCGACTTGAGACAAATAAAGATTTGAAAAGTTTAAAAATCGATGAGAGTCATCTAAATGTTGCAAAAACTAAGAGGTAGAATGTAAGGAAAGCGAAACAACTTCTATCACACAGAATGACGTCAGGTCTTGGATTTCACTGAGATAAATATAACACAGATGCGGAAACATCGGCTGAAGTTATTGAAGTGTGTGATCACTGGTTTCATATAATGAATAGCTTTGTTCCTAAAAATCTAGGCAGCTCTTCTAGGAAGCCTTACAGTCAAGACTGAGCGCTCAATATCAAATGCTGAATAGAATGGTAGAGTTGATGAAAACGCTGAGATGTGGTAATAAAAAACATCCTCAAGTTTTTCCAAATCGTTTGCAACCTTTCCAGAAAGGATGCATAATGTCTGTTAAATCTCTGCAGTCATTGTTCAGCGACGTAAAAGATAAACACCACAATATTCAATACATCTTAACTCATAGAATTAATCAAGATTCTCTGGAAATTTTATTTTCTCAGATTAGGACTCGTGGAAGACTGAATGATCATCCTACGCCTTTGAGTGCATTGTACCGCATTAAAATGATCATCCTACGCCTTTGAGTGCATTGTACCGCATTAAAATTGATCATCCTAGGGAAAAATCCTGGAATGGTGCAAAAAAATACAAATCCTGAACGTTCAGATGATGGTGAATATGTTGTGGCAAAAGTGTTAAAAGACTGTGGAATTTCCATTCAATCTTTAAAAAACACAGGAGAAGGAAACAGAAACAAAAGGAGAATACAAAGCGTCAGATGAATTTGTGCTTGAGTAAATGGAAGAAATGGAAGAAAAAGTAAGTTTAACTGATCTTGAGAGTTTCTGCTCTAGAGTACTTGGCCGGTTGATAGCAAAAAAAATGGAAAAAAGTTCCCAAATAGATGGAATTACGGCAACTTTAGGAGAGCCACCATCAAGTATCTGGATAAAACACCTCTCTTTTGGAGGGCTGCAAATGCCATTGTCCGTCTGGATTAAGCAATCGAGGGAACTAGAGGAAGAATTCCGTAAACATCACGGAGAAACACTAAGAAAAGGATGTGGTGTAGTATCAAATTTAGCTATTAATATAACAAAAACTCATCCTGGAATTTATAAAGAAGTTGTCAGCGCATTTATTCGCCAAAGGACATTAATTAGAATGAAATTTTTGAACAGTACACAGGTCTGGAAAAGGACTAAAAGAGGGTACAATTCAGACGAACAAAGGAAAACCTATAAGAAATTTTCATAACAAAAAGTAAGTAGCTGTCATTAGAAGCTTGTTTTTAGCACCAATTTGAAAACTACCAACAATCTATTTATAGATTTTCTTGTAGAACAAAACTATTTTCAGTGTTGTTATTCACTATTTGCCATTATTACTTGTTAATATAATGTAATTGCATAAACTAATACTATTAATATTTATCATTTAATAACAAAATTTTGTAGGGTCTAATACATTGCGATATGTATGTTTATATATGTGCGATATGTATATTCGTTGTATATTTATTATGCATTACAAAATAAAATTACTTTTATTTGATTCTATCTGGAAAAAACAATGAGAAATTCGGTAAGTTATATATCAGAGACAAATGTTTAGAAAAATTATTAACTTGATTTCTTACTTGCCGCCTGTGTAGTATGAGTGTACACTGCTACTGTTTGTAAATATTTTTATTTTCTAAAATAAATATTAGAAAAAATGTTTATACAGTATAAACAAATCATATTTAAAATTGATAAAATTGTTAATCATATCAGAAACTTATAAATTAAGTTGATGTATTTTGCACATCCGTCATGATTTATAAAAAAATGTAAATAATTATGAATATTATCTAAATAATAAAATTAATTCAATTTTAAATTATTTTTGCCAATTATCTTAATTTTTTCAAACTCACTACACAATAAATATTACCGGTACTCTGAGAGTGGTAAAAATTTGCGTAAGAACTTTGATCTTTAAGTACAAATGAACATTTAATAATAATGTGGAAAAAATACAAAATTTACGAAAAGAGTAAAGTGCACTAGGAAAGCTGCATGTAGAAGCAGGTATATAATATAATTACAAATGAATAATACACAGTAAATAAGTAAGAATAGTAGATGCTTTCAGTGGATAGTCTAGGCGCTGGGCTACAGGTGACGTCACAGCAGCGAGATGTGGTGTCTACACAGTGCTTACGGGAATGAGGCAACCTCTGTATAGTAACCTTGGGCCTAGCCAGCCACTTCATTTATTTTTGTTTTACTGGATATTGGCCTTGCCACACCATGCAGATCGGTGGCTTTCGCTAATGGCTTCACATACTTCTGGGGCCATTTTCAATATGATTGTCTTTGATAAACAGAAAAATTGACAGCATTTTGAGGTTTGTTGCTGAAACAAGGAAACCAGTGTTGGGGATTTCCAATTTTTCTTTTGCTTGCACAGTTTTATGTATTATTTTGTCTGCATGTTGAAAGGTTGGTGCTATTTAACGTAGAAGTTATTCTCAAAACAGCTTTATATTCACTTGGATCGTGATCCCACAGCTCTTTAAATAATGTTAATGATAATCCTAAATACCTCTTATACAGCCATTTTACTGTACACACACTCTTTATCCTATACTTTGCCTCATGTTTTATATTTGCACAGAGTGCCAAAGGAAATGATCTTATTTAGAGTTCTAGTGCGTATAACCCGAACGGGTAGTAAGACGCGGTGCTAATAATAATAATAATAATAATTTAGAGTTCTACACTCTTAAGACATTGTCAAACATTAAAAAAAACTATGCCTATAACTATTTCATTGACCAGCCCATGTGAATAAATAGCAAGGGCCAGCATAGAAGAGCCCAGCAACTTTCCACCCAGTTAGAAGGTTAGTTAGTGCTACTGGTTCACAGTAAAGTTAATAGCGCGCACTGTCTTTTTATTTTTTGCAATGCATTTTACTATCTGTTCAGGCTGTACCCATAAGAAAGGTTGAATTTAAAGGAAGTGTTTCCACATTTGTGTGTAGGGAGAGTTGGAAACCATTTTGGATAAACCACCCTCAGTACACCTGACTGAGATTAGAACCCTAATATCCCTGTCATCGGCAGTATATTCTTTTGCAAGAGTGATGCCTTAGACTATGTGGCCATCAAAGCAGCTCTCGTACTGTGTTAACTAGGCTTAATTTTTAGTATGCTGCCTGCCTTACTCAAAAAGGAAATACAAATATATTGATATTACTTATTTATGTGTAACAGCCTTGTTCTTTTCCCCCAAAACTTATGTTTTTTAACTTATGTTATTATTTTTACACAATTTTTTAATCATTTTTTATGCTTGAACTTCCAGTTCACTTTTGTTATGAACTCATGTATGTGCCACATTCATTACTATGCTATCTGTATGTAAATGAACGAATATCTGCTATTCCCTAGGTTATTAAAGAAATCCTGCAGTTCTTAAAGTTTACATTCTCAACTTTATGCTAGCTAGTATTGCTTTGTTGATAAAGGTGAGTATTATTTAATGAGTTTTTTAAAAAATAGAAACTTGCTGAAAGTTTGTTTGAAAAAATCCAATTTTATTATATATAAACATTGCCAACAAAAAATAAATCATAAACACACAAACCAAAACCGGTTTAACAAAGAGTTGTAACAAATAAGCCTTTCTGTTCATTCATACCATTCATATACCAATCATGTTGAGTCTAATATCAATATTGAAAGTATTTCTGTAATACTCTAATTTCTGTCATTTTTGATTGTTAATGGTTCTTCAAATTTCTGAACTGCTCATCTCCATAAATTAATACATTCTCATGAGAAATTGAGGTCATCTTTAGATGCTAACTGGGGAAAATGTTTTGCAATTAATTTAATTTATTGCTCAACATCAGCATTTCCCACTTAATTTTAGTTATGGGACCCTCTTATATGTTGTACATAATAGCTGAACCTCTTAAATATTGTTAGTGTAGCACATAAAAAAAATGCGCTAAAGATGAAAACTTTTCTTGGTTCAAGGTCAAATACCTTTAAATTGAAAGAAACATTGTTCCAAGGGGGAAGGCAACTACACATTTTGTCTTCTCTCATGTCCCTTAAATAAATGCAGCCGTCCTGTACATGGTTCTGTCAGGAAAGAAATGATGAAGTTTTACTCTTAATTAAATAATAACTTTGATATCAGATTATTGTTTATTATCATTACTATAAAAGAATTTAAAAAACCTCAACACACACTTTATTGTCTGGAGCATAGTTAAATTTTCCTTTTTTGGCAAATTCTCATATCATGTTTTATTTTTTTTACCACTGTTTGGGTTATAAGCTTATGTACTAATAACACCATTGGTTTTATGAATTAGCAAGGTTATGTTTAGAGAAAGTATACATTCATTACCTGCCTCGTTAGCATAGTTAGCTAACGCGCTAGTTTCATGTTGAGCCAGACTGCTGAGGATGGTGAGGTCGAGGTTCGAATCTCGGGTGAACTGGAAGTGGTTTTTCCTAAATGATTTTCCACTCTCACTCCACGCAAATTCGGGTTCACTTCCTTTATATTCAACCTTCCCAATTCCTAACCCATTAGCATAATTAGCACTTAAGCATATAACCCGAATGGGTAGTAAGATGCGGTGCTAAGTATTATTATTATTATTATTATTATTATTATATTATTGTTATTGTTATTATTATTATTATTAGGTCTATTAATAAATCTAAGACCAAATCAATATCTTTTACTAGGAAAACTATAATCTTTTATTTTTTACTTATAAATTAGGCAATGAAAATGTAGTTCGCACCCTTTATATTAATGATCTTGGTATTCTCCTAGATAAAAAACTTTACTTCCACTATCATGTTGACCTTGTAATATCCCAATCAGTTAAATTACTTGAACTTATTAAATTTATTACTTCATCATTTAAGAAAGTTTACTGTATTTTATGTCTGTACTATGCCCTGGTTAGATCTAAGTTAGAATATGATACTGTTGCTTGGAATTCCATTACCTTAACTGATTCTATTAGGTTGGAAAACCTTCAAAGAGAATTTGTCACTGCGTGCTATGAAAAATTCTTTACTAACCTGATTTATTATGATTATGACAGAATTCGAAACCTCTTAGGTCTCCAAACTCTCTTCTTGCGTGGACTTTATTGTGATGCCCTTTTTGTTTTTAATATTTCCAATACAAAATTTCTTGCAAATTTGCCCTTGATCATGTAGGCGTTCATATCCCTTCTCGGGCTTCTTGTAATTCAATTTTTTTTTCCTTAATAGCTCTTATAAGGTGAGCCCTAGAGGTATTTGTATCCATAGCGCCAATTCTAGATTTGTAGAATTCAACTTCTATCATAAAAGAAAAGCTAAACCCAGAGAGTTATTTAAGGAACTTCCATATCAATAATTTATCATAGGTTCTGCCTGTAATATTTAAATTTACAATATTTTGATTTATTTTTAGCATATTGTTACTGCTTTTTACTTCTCTCTAGGTATTTGTTATTATTGCTATTTTTTTATTCTTATCAATATTAATTACTATTTTTTTCATAACTATTGATCAGTATATATAATTATTTAGCTATTATTGTTTATCTTATTTTATCGTGTATATTTTTAAGGTATTGTGTACTTTTCAGTGCTGGCCTGTTATAGGTCTTACGACTGTTGGCCAGCACTATAATAAGGGAAATTGAAATTGAAAATTATCACTACCACCACCACCACCACCAACCACCCATCTGCTTTATCTATACATATGTAAAGATATTATTTAATCACTATTCAATGTTAAAATACTCTGTAATAGCTGTTCTAAAAATATTAATGATTAAATGTGGTATTGTATGATACAAAAAAGAGTAGTAGTTATATTTATGCAATAATAACCAAAAAGGTAAACTACCAATTTGAATTTAGAAAGCTGAGTTTGTATTTATTTTAATGTGTTTTTCCATCTCCACTTAAGGCTTGTTATTTTAAAATGAAGCCTAAGTTGGTAGTTTGAATAGTTCAAATATTTTGTGTAGAAAATGTACCATTTTATACACATATATATATATATATATATAAACATATATTGTAAATTTAAACATTTTTCCAGAGTCCTTATGAAGCTTTTGAAACCACATTGGGTAACACATGATGGTGTACCAATATTCTCCATTGATATTCATCCAGATGGTTCTAGATTTGCTACTGGAGGACAAGGAAAGGATTCTGGTGGAAGAATTGTCATCTGGAACATGGGTCCAGTCATCAGTGAGGAAGCTGAGAAAAATGAAAGCCATCCAAAAATGCTTTGCCAAATGGATAATCATTTGGCTTGTGTCAACTGTGTTCGTTGGAATTCTTCAGGAAAATTTCTTGCCTCTGGTGGTGATGATAAGCTCATTATGATCTGGAAAATAAGCCAGTCTCAAACAGGAAGCATTTCTGTCTTTGGGAGTGGTGGTAAAGTGAATGTTGAAACATGGCGATGTAATTTTATCTTGCGTGGCCATGGGGGTGATGTTTTGGATCTAGCCTGGTCTCCTCATGATGCTTGGCTTGCCTCTTGTTCTGTAGATAATACTGTAATTGTGTGGAATGCTCTTAAAATGCCAGAAATGATTGCTATTTTGAAAGGACACACAGGTTTGGTGAAAGGAGTTGTTTGGGATCCAATTGGTAAATATATTGCATCTCAGTCAGATGATAAAACGCTTCGTATTTGGAGAACTGCTGATTGGAAACAAGATGCAGTCATACATGAGCCATTTGAAGAATGTGGAGGAACCACTCATGTGCTTCGATTAAGCTGGTCTCCAGATGGCTTGTATTTAGTATCAGCTCATGCTATGAATGGTGGGGGACCAACTGCTCAAATTGTTGAACGTGAAGGTTGGCGTCAAGATAAGGATTTTGTTGGTCATCGAAAAGCTGTCACTTGTGTGCGCTTTAATTCCAATATACTTCAAAAGTCTTACAAATCATCAACTAAGCCTCAACAGTATTGTTGCTGTGCTATTGGTTCTCGTGATCGGTCTTTGTCTGTTTGGTTAACATCATTGAAAAGGCCATTAATAGTAATTCATGATTTATTTAATAACTCGGTGCTTGATATGTCATGGAGTTTTTCTAATCATCGGTTAATGGCGTGTTCATGGGACGGAACTGTTGCTTACATAGAATTCTCAGAAGAAGAACTGGGTAAATGTCTCACAATAGAAGAGAAGAACACACTTCATGAACGCATGTATGGAAAAATTTGTCTGCATCTTTATGTCAAACAAGTGTAGTAGAATGCTCGGAGCTAATAGGAACTACCATTAAAAGTGAATCCATAGTTTTATCAAAAACAGCAAACCACTCTGATCATGTTGATAAGCCAGTGGTTCCAACTTCTCCTATGAAGGGGCCAATAAACAAGCAAATAGAAACTAGAACATCAGATGGTAAACGCAGAATTACACCTATGTACATTCCACCAGCCCCCGATTCTATCGATGTGCCTGTTCCTTTTGGATCAGCAAATTCTCAGCCAACATTTAGTAGCTCATCAGAGCCAAAAAGCCGTATATTAATTGAAAAACGTGATGATATTGTAAAACCCAATGTTAGTATTAAGACCAGTTACACCTCCCCTCAAAAGGTAGTCCTGAGAACAGATTATCAATTGCCAAATAAAAATTCAAAGGATAAGGTAAGTGGGTTAAATGACTTGAAAACTTTGTACAAATCATCTAGCAATAATTCTCCTGTTGTTAAATGTCACATGAAAGAATCAAAATTGGGATATAATTTTCCTTCCATTAAACCAACACAATCAATTGTTTCACCAGATAAATTAAATCCAAATAAAGATAAGGCCAGTATATGTCCAGATAGCCAAAGAGTATTAATTCTGCCCTCAGCAAACATTTTAAGTGGAACAAGTTGTCAAGTTTTGGGAGTTAGTCAAAGATTGGAAATTATTCATGTAGCTAAAAATAGTATTTATGATCCTTCCACAACCTTACGTATGCATAAGGGTTCTTCTTTGGAATCGCCAACCCTTTGGGAGGCAGCATTGGGTGGAAAAGCTTGTATAGTAGGAGCTAACAAAAACTTTGTGGCAGTTGCTTGCAAAGATGCTACTCTCCATATAATAAACACTAGTAATGGATGTCGTATATTACCTCCTATAGTTCTTTCTTCGAGTACATCGCGACTATCTATAAACAGTAAACAGCATGTAATGGTCCTGACATCTAATGGGGAAGTATCTGTTTGGGACATATTGGAGCATAAAGTTTTGGTAAAAAATGAATTAATTCCCATTGTGCATACCAACTTGAGCAAAAATATTTCAATTGATAGTCTTTCCATTACAGAGAAAGGAATACCGATGCTATCACTTTCTAATGGAAATGCATTCTTTTTTTCTCCCGACCTATCTTCATGGCTGGAAATAGGAAACCATGAAGATTCATTGCAACGTTCATTAACTCACTGTGGAATCAAAACACTGCCAACTCAGAATATTACACAATTTCCTTTAACAAGTTTACATTCATATTTTCAAACCCCAATGTCTGTACACTTTTTTCATAACTCTTCTTTGACCACAATCATGCACTTTGAACAATTGCTTTCTGTATGTTTAGTTCTTGATTCCAAAGCCGAATACCACCATTGTCTTCTTCTCTTTGTTAAATTTCTTGTTCAAGAAGGATTAGAACAAAGGCTTAGAGTTATATGTGATGATTTCTTGGGACCAATACATAGCTTGGACAGTCAAAGTCATGTTTGGGTAAAAACAATTTTGGGGTTTCCAAAACGTGCACTTTTGAAAGAGGTGTTGGAAATTGTCAAAGCAAACCTCAAACTTCAAAGACTATATATGGAGTACACTGATCAGTTAATGATGATTGAAGGTTGATTCTAATGATAAAATATGAAAAATGCTATGAATTTTCTCACACCGACAGGTCTTCTATAAAATGGAGGAAATGTATATATATGTATATAAATTATTCTTACAATATGATATTTTTGAACATGTAGACATATATTTTTAGTATGAAATTATATTTTTATAGAAATGGCTATGCAATAATAACATAGCAAATGATCAAATGTAGAATAAAATTGTTAGAAACAAAGTATTAAATTGTAGATTTATATTACCAAATGCATGCAGGGATGGTCACTTTAATTAGCTCTGATTTTTAAAAGTCTGGATATTAACTCCAAAAGTGTGTTTGGTAATGATTTAAATGGCAGTTTATTTTGTATTACTGCTAGGGAAGAGGAGGCAAAATTCTTGAGTAAACAAATAATTTAGCATTTGTGTGATGTTTTGCATTATAGAATAAGGCTGATGGATGACTGAAAAGGACAGGGAGTGAAGTGGGATTAAATTACAAAATGTGTAGCTGCTGATTGGATAGAGTAATGGAGAGGGAGCTAGACTGGTATTGTGCAAAGTTCAGTATCATTTAATTAAACACCCTCATCTTATAAAGAAGCATTATAACTTTATTTATGGTTTCAATTGTTGTTTTGATCAGTAAATATACTTTTATAAATTCTAAAACTGTAGCTTGTGTTATATTAAACCTATAAATAGCTCCATTGCCATTGTGAGATATTTTTGCAGCTTATACAAAATTTTAAATATGTAATAAAAGAGTTTTATACATATTTTCAAACATTCTCTATGTTCAATACTATTAGATTGACAAGGGCAATTCTATATGAATATGTAAATACATCAATATATCAACCCAGTTTTAAATCTATTTATTAAAATTTTTAACATTCTACATTTCAAACAAAAATAACAAAATACATAAATATATTATTATAACCAATTAAATTTGACTTTTTTCTCCAGGCTAGAAACATGTCAACTAGCTTATCAACATCTAATTACTTTGCTGTTTGATATATAATGACATAATTGCAAAAGAAATTAAGTAATTTTTGACTTGTTGAGCCTCGTCTAAAATTATATAGTATTTTTAATTTACTGAAGCCGCTTTCTGCCTCAGAAATTCCAAAGGTAAATATAAGAAATAAGCCTCAACAATATGTCTACATTCATAAATACCTGTCAACGAAATTTTGTAACCTTTATTTTTGAAATATTTTTTCTTTTATGTCAAATTGGGGAAAAAAAATTTTCATTGAACTCAGTTCAAGATGTTGCTCCTTGAAATATACAAGATCATCATAGTATGTTTCACTTAAGATTTTAGAATATATTTTAATTTAGACATAAAATGTGCAAACATTAAACTAGTATTCCCTTACCTTACGTAAACTTCCACAAACTTCACCACACACCATTACCAAGTATACATGTTAATCCACAGAGTACCATGCAGTAACCTACCAGAGAGAAAAGCGTTTTTTATTTTGTACAAGACAAGTACTGTGCCATAGCCTTAAATAAGAACTAATGTCCAGAATCTCATTTGCTTATAACTCACTTTGATTTGCCACACCTAAATTATTACCATTGCATTTTTATGTTATGTGGTTGTTATAGCAACATGATTATTTTTTTAATACTATTGGTTGGACAACCGATAGTAAAGAAAAATATAAGAGTGTAGGGATAGCACTTATCACATGACACCTCTATACATCATTCTACGTCACACAGAGACCTGTACTATACTATCCTTTGTCTTCTTTACAGCACAATTATTTGAGGTGATTCACCCATATTGACTAAACTAAAATTAGATAATCCACACAACAATGAAATGCCCATACCCAAATGGCGCCCTAGGCGTTTTCCTGGTTACTTATCATACCCTGACAGCACTGATGGCCCAGACAAATTAAAATATAATATAGTGTATGTGAACATTTTCTATGCAAAAGAGTCAAGTTAAATTTGGCCTATAATTAAATTTTACCTGAGTCTTGAAAGATGCAGGTTCCTTATAATTTTAGCTAGGGAAATGCTCCCAGTCACCTTGAGCACTTTACCCACCACAAGGTCAAACAAATCTGCCATCTAATCAGTCTTTGCCACTCTATCACCACAAAATCAAGGTCATGCATTTCACTATTTGCTGTTAAATTTCCAGTCATGTCTAGGGTTAGTTCTGAACTTTCCTGTTTATAAATTTGACCACAGGTGCAAAAACAGAAAACATATTTATGAGATTTTCTTTTGTAATACATAAATTACATTATACTTTAAAACAGTGGTTCCCAAACTGTGCTCCACAGATCCCAAGGGATTCATGAACAGTGCCCAGGGTATCCACAGATTAATTTATATAGTGGATACTTTTTTTTAAAAAAAAAGCAATAATATTTTGATAGAAATCATTGTGAAACTTATTTAATTGACTATATGTTTAGTTCATATGACTTAGAATATCTTGATAAGAGACCTCCTGTTGAATATATCCTTACTATCCGATTGAGCCACCTCAGTTTACATGTTAAGGTATTTTTTTGCTGAATTGTAGTTGAAGTGAAATTGTTATTTCCCTCCCTTATTTTCCACTATTTGCTTTCGCATAGCTGTATATTTCTCAGAACTAGCACTCTTCTCCTGGACACCTGCTAACAGGACTGGCACTTATTCCACTAATTTTAGTATGGTTTCAAACATCTATAAATACAGATTGCAGTTTAGTGACATGCTTCTTTTGACTTGTGCTCAACATTGTACTTGCCGCATTTGTTTGGTACTGTATGCTTGTATTGTTTATATATTAATTAGGGTTAATCAATTTGTTTGTATGTCTTTATAACAATGTGGATACCAATTCTTAATAACTGTTAATGGGAGCTCCTCTCCTCGTATGTTTAGTCGTAGATACAATAAAGTGAGTGAAATAACATGCAGTAACATTGATACTATTATTTTTAATATCTATCATTGATCGGTGGGTAAAAAGAGTTAATTTAAGTAAACAATCAAGTTCTACTCTAGCAAGTACAGTGTAACCACGTTGTAAGTTAATCTCAACGTTTTACGTCTCCATATAGAAATGACAGCTCTAGAACTGTTGAAAGTATAAAAAACAGAACTACAATGATTCCTATTTGTCTGGGTTTTACGTATACAGGTGATAAAATTGCCCCTGATCTATGCGTCTTGTGCCACAAAGTGTTATCAAACAGATCTATGTTACCTGCCAAACTTTGTAGACATTGTGATACTAATCACCCCAAATCTAAGGACAAAGATGTTAGTTTTTTCAAGCGTAAACTTGGGGCATAAACAAACTGTCAGTCTTACGGTGAAAAGTTCAAAAACTGACAATAAAAGCGCTACCGAGGCTTCCTACAGAGTGAGTTACCATATTGCGCTTGCAGGAGAAGCCCATACAATCGCTGAAACCCTAATTAAGCCTTTTTCGATTGAAATAGTAGCTTGTTTGCTTGATGAGCAATCAAAAAAGAAACTTGAAACAATTAAGTGATCTAATAATACTGTTAAACGTCACATTTAAGATCTCTCAACAGATATAGAAAAATAATTGGTGTCGCAACTTAAATGTAGGTTTGATTTTTTGTCGAACCTTGACGAATCAACAGACTTGTCAGGGCTAGCAGTGTTACTTGTATTTGTGCGTTAATTGTTTCAGAACAAAATCAAGGAGGATTTGTTGTTTTGTAAATCTCTTGACAGTTGTACGACTGAAGAAGAAATTTTTAAAGTAATTAATAGTTACATGAGAGAACACGATATAAGTTGGGAAAAGTGTGTTGATTTGTGCACTGATGGAGCCAGAGAAATGACAGGTAAAAAAACAGGGGTCGTGGCACGTATCAAATAGTTGACGCCGTCTTGTTCGAATAGTCACTTTGTGCACCATCGACAAGTGCTTGTCGCCAAAACTAAGGCTCTTGTTAGAGTTTTTGAACTTCGCTCTGAAATTTATTCTTTTTTTACTGATCACCCATTTGAGCTCGCTCTGTTTGGTGAATACCTCTTGGCTTCAGAAATCGGCTTACTTAGCGGACATTTTTACAAGAATTAATGAACTAAATATGTCATGTCAAGGAAAGAGTGTGTCAGTATTTACAACAAGGGACAGAATAGCATCTTTAGATTGTATACTTGAATTTTGGAAGAGATGTTTTGAAAAAAGACACTATGAATGCTTTCAAAGTTGGAATGACTTCTTGATAGAAACAGAATCCAGCCTAGAAGAAACTATTTATAGTAGCATCGTCCAACATTTAAATGGTATGCCAAAGGCATTTAAGAAATACTACAGATGACGATGACTGGGTATGACTGGGGCTTCAGAGAAACCGAATGCAATGTCTGTGCAAAATTACAAGTGTTTGATAGATATTATATCTGATACTGGTTTGAAACAGAAATTCATTGAAGTTCCTTTGGTTGAATTCTGGTGCAGTCTTCTTCAAGAATATCCACAAGTGTCTAAATGTGCAATAATTAAACTTCTTTCGTTTCCAACAACTTGGCTGTGCAAAGCTGGATTTTCATGGTATGCAGCAACAAAATCTAAATATCGTTGCAGACTGGACATTGCACCCGGCCTGAGAACGCAACTGTCTACAATCTCTCCCGACTTTAAAAGACTTTGTGAAACAATGAAACAAACAACACCATTCTTCACACTGGTACCCTATAAAGTAAGAATGAATGTTTACTTAGTATACTATTACATGTATAATTTTTGTGTCACTCTAAAAAATAATATATTTTAATATACTTTTTAAATTTTGGGTAGCAATCATCCAGACACACTGTATTTTATGCAAGCAAGGGTGTGAGGATCCTTGGATATCTTACAAAGCCAAAAGGGATCCGCGAGCAAAAAAGTTTGGGAACCACTGCTTTAAAACATTTAAGACTTTACATCTACCCGGTTATTCCTTGTAATTCAGTGTTTTATAGCCCAAGGTGGACCTGGAAACAGGAATTATTTCTTTGTTTAATTTTTACTTTCTCGCTATCTTACAGGTAGAGAAAGTATTGTGATTGTCAAAAAAATCGAACTCGAGATTTTGATGAATCTTGACGTTTCATGACCCCCTGAATCCGAAAAAGTGGTTTTTGAATTTCCATCTGTCTGTCTGCCTGTACCTCGGACTAGAGCCTAAACTATTTTACCGATTGGGCTAAAACTTGGTATATAGGGTTTTCATAGGGTTGCCCCGAGAGGTTTTTTGAATTGGATATCTACCCCTAAAATTAAGGGTGGTTTACTGAAGGATAAAAAGAGAAAGTCTATTTTCTCAAAATTGGCTAACGATTTTGATTAAATTTCATTTCTAAACATTTATAAATATTCCAAGCAAAATGGCCACTCTCAATATTTCGGCAAAATGACTTTAAGAGTTTCGGTCTGATGTGTAAATTCTCATTTTTTATCATATCTCCGAAACTATTTGAGATATGAAATTATTTATCATTACAAATATGTAGATCTATTTATAATACATACATTTTATTCGAAACATATTTTTATAAAACTAATAACCTTCAAGCTATACTAAATATATATATTTTTTAACTTTACGAACACTAAAGGTAAAGTATTGCGTAAAAAAAATCTAACCTGAAATGTTGATGGATATCGACGTCTCATGACCCCCCCGAACCCTTAAAAATGGTATTTGCAATGCCGTCTCTCTGTGGGTCTGTTAAAACTTAAAATTAAGAGTAGTTTTATAAAGGGTGAAAAGAGAAAACATCGATTTTCTCAAAATCGGCTTTAACGATTTTGATTAAAATTCGTATCTAATGGTTGAGTAAAATTATAAATAGACTGGCTATTTTTATTTTCCCATAAAAATGACTTTTAGGGTACTTTACAGAAGTGGAAATTTCCGTATCTCCACAACTATTTGAGATACTAAATAACTTATATCATTTCAAAATTGTAGTATTATTAAATATAGAAAGCTTTTATATGAAATATATTTTTATAAAACCAACAGTTTCTGAGATATTGGCAAATATAGTAATACAATTTTGTGAGCTTTAGTTGTAAAGAGATACTACTTAATTTTAAACGCAATAATTCTCCAATGCCATAGAGTAATTAAATATAGTCTCTCAAAAAGTTTATGTTATTTTTCCCTAAACCTCCTAGGAGAAATGTTTGTATCTCCATTTGGACTCAATAGTCAATATTTACATTTTTTATTGGTCAAAATTATTATAAATGAGGAATTTAATAGCAATGCGATTACATGAAGATGTGCAACATCTAATAAATGGTCGAAAATTTTAACCAGTAGTCAAAATTTTAATACAAAGTGTTCCCCTTGTTTACCCAATATTGATCTTTTTTTATAGGTCCAAACATACAAATGACATTAATTCTTCAAAAATAAAATTATAAAATTTAAAACCGAGACTCAAAAAATGTTTTACATAAGTATAGTGCAATTTATGCTTGGGTTTGCTAGTGTGTATTATTTCGTTTCACATATATTACAAGTTTTGAGTAAATATCTCCATTTTTAAACAATAGAGCAAGAAAGTCCGTGCGGAGTTCCGTACCATTTATTTTAAGAATATAATACTCTGAATTATTTAGGTCACAAGTTTCTCACACTCTTTACTCTTTTGGCCATTTAACATTCTTTTCAAATTTGCTGTTATACTAAGGCTATGAAAATTAGTAAAGTGCTGTCTTCAATTTGACTTTTTACTGAAAATTTATATACATGGGTTTAAAGTATTAAAGTGTGCAAGGAAGGCAAATAAACATTAATAGTGGTATATTATTTTGCGCATTAAAACAAATTCAACCTGCAGACACACGTTAGTATTAGTATGAGTGAGCTTCGACTTATACTATGTGTTAGAGACGACAGTATAGTTTCCAAACTATCTTAATTAACTAAGTGCTTTAAGGAAAAACACCTATGCTTAACTTACATATATACACATTTGCTGCACAATGTTTATGACTAAAAGGACTAATAATTTGAGAGAACAAATCTCTTACCCAATTCTTGCCATTTAACATTTATTTAATGAGTATTTGTCTATTTGGTAGTATATACCACAATTCAGATACTCTTATCCAACTTAAAACAGTAAGGACGTTTAATGTATGGAAAATATGTTTTTATTTACATAAAAATAAACTAAACATGTATTATCAATCAGTTCAAAACTATAGATATTATTTCATTGATAAGCTTATGGCTTGAATAAATTAATTTTTTTTGTGTGTGTGTTCTAGTGAATTTAATTTTCAAGATGCATTCTTACGTAAGAATTTGTCCTGCACTTACCAATGACAATATAGGCTGTTATAGCAATGGAACTGTTTTGTTAACAGTGTAAGGTACGACCACTCGTACTGCATTTTAGACGATGGCATTTTTAACATATACTATACTATAAGATATATGAACTGCACTTTGCAATTTTTGTACAGAATTAAGAGAAATATGGGTGTCTGGCAGTGTCCATATTAGTTATTGAAAATATGTTTTGCCAGAAACCCACTTCGGTGGCCGCATGGTTTAAAGTGTTACTCACTATAGACTAGACCAGAGGTTCCCAAACTTTTCAGGTCCATGACTCCCTTGATCCCTCGACATTTTTATGATGCCTCCCCTGAACCAAATAATATTACATATGCGGCATATATGCCATGCTTTATGCGTATGTCTTGCACATGACAGTAATTTTTTTTACAAGGGACTTAAAAATTACTAAACAGTAACACTAGCTATAAAATTAGTAAAACAGTAATATTAGCTATAAAATTAGTAAAACAGTAACATTAGCTATAAAATTAGTAAAACAGTAACATTAGCTATAAAATTAGTAAAACAGTAACATAAACATTTATTAAATCAATTTTAAAATTCAATTTAATATTTAAATTTAAAGAATTTGAAAAAACTTTACAAAAATTAAAGTAAAAGATTAATGAAAATTAAATTACTTTTTATAAAACAGTAAAGTAATCAGTTTTACCCTCATCCTTCTTAATGTGATGGATGGGCTTGTTTCTGCTTGCACAATTCTTTAAACCTGGGAATATATTGGAAATAGAAATAATCATCTCTTTCTCAACATTAATTCTTGCTCTGTACTTTGATTTAATAACTGCCACTGCTGAAAATCTGGCCTCACACAGATATAAAGTTGCAAACGGGATTAGTATTTGCAGAGCTCTGTTGCTTATTTCTGGATATTCCTGCTTCACCAGGCTCCAAAATTCAGGCAGTGACACAGAAATAAACTTAGCTTTCAATGAGGAATCTGATGAACAATCAATGATCCTCTTCTGCAATAGTGAAATTTGATGGGGACGCATTGAAGGGATCTCTGACCCATTGGTAATGTTCAACCACATCTTCTGGAAAATACTTTCCAAATTGAACCTGGAGTTGTGACACATGCTTAAGAAACACATGTTTCACTTCTTCATTCAACTGAACTTCATTTTCTTCCAGAAAGTTCTGCAGCAGAAGGAAGTAGTCAGGTTTACCTTAATCTATTTTACTCTTCCAGAGTAGTAATTTTTTTTTGAAGGCCAACACTTTGTCTGAAAGTTGCAGGATGTGAGTTTCATAACCCCGCAGGGACATATTCAACAAGTTCAGTTTTTCAAAAATGTCAGGAAGATATGCCAACTTCAAAATAAGTAATTTTCATCAAGCAAATTAGCAGCACTGGAATGATTTTATTCAAGCAGGTATGAATACAGTTCCCTCCTCAGTTCATATACCCGTGTCAGAACATTCCCACAGGAAAGCCAGCGAGAGTTACAATAGTAGAGCAGAGAAGTGTGCTGAGCCCCCATATCAATACACATATTTGATAAAAATCTGTACTTTACTGGTTGTGTTTTGATGAAGTTCACCACTGTGATAACTGTTTCTAAAACCTCATTTAGAGCAGCATTAATGTGCTTGGATGCGAGTGCTTCCCTCTGAATAATGCAGTGCGTCCACAACGCATCAGGCGCTTTGTTCCGTATGAGAGCTTGTAGTCCACCATAACGACCTGACATTGATTGACCATCATTAGTACACTCACCAACACATTTTGTCCATTCACTATTGTTTTTCTGTTATGAAAGTATCGAGGATATGAAACAAATCTGTGGCTTTCGTATCTAATTTAATAAATTGGCAGAATAACAGATCCTTGACAAATTTATTGTCTGCACCTATGAGCCTCGCATAACAAATCAAATGGGCATCATTGTTGCTGTCAGTTGCTTCATCCAGTAGAATGCTGAAAACTTGCCTTTTAGTGTTTCTATAGAGAGCTTGTTTATATCGTCAGCCATGTCATGTATCCTACAACTGATCGTATTATTTGACAAAGGTATGTTTAAGAGTTGCTTAGCAGCAGACTCCCCAATCATAGCCGATACCATATCCACAGCAGTTGGTAAAATCAGTTCTTCTGCAATAGAATGGTTTTTTTTGCATTGCGCAATGCAGTATGCAACTTTGTATGATGAAAGAAACGGTTTGGTGAGGATCATAGCTTGTTTAGAAGAAGTAACTTTCTGTTCATTCATTTCTTTTAACTTACGGGGAAAATAATCACATAGTTTACTTATCAAGCCACAGTGAACTGATGACATTTTAATTTACTGGGCATCAGCCAACACTTTCAGGCAAAAGACACACTGAGGATGCTCTTGACTATCCACACTCATGTTTGTGAAACCGTAATCCAGGTAACTCTCATAATATTCCCTACATTTCCTTTTCTGTTTGTACTTAGAGGCAGGCACCGTGTCTTCCACATCACGTTTTTTATTAATATATAGAAACTTCTCCATTATTATGGAAACACACACATTAACAAACCAATGACTATTATACCACTACTACAAAAATTTCAAATGCTAAAATTACATTGTTAGTTAACCTAGCGTCCTAAGCACATACTACTGCCACTCACACCCAGCCCAGAGTAAGGCGATCGATTGGCTTGAGACCCGCCTCGGTGGCGTAGTTGGCTAATGCGCCAGTCGTGTTGAGCAAGACCACCGAGGACGGGGAGATATAGGTTTGAATCTCGGTCGGGTGAACTGGGGGGGGGGGGTTCCTAAATGGTTTTCCACTCTCCCTCCACGCAAATGCGGGTTCACTTAATCTAAATTCAACCTTCCCAATTCCTAATCCATCAGTGTAATTAGTACTTAAGCATATAACCCGAACGGGTAGTAAGACGCGGTGCTAAAAATAAATAAATTAATTAATTGATTGGCTTGAGCACTTCCTAGCGGGAATTTACAGTACCATGACTGCTGTAGTAACGTCATATTCCGCTAGAGTGTATGATTCATAAACACTGCATATGCATTTAAGTGTCTGTCGAGTCTACTTCCTGAATAGTGGCTTTTGTTTGTAATTAAAAAACTAAAAACACCCTTCAGTCTTAGCGAGGTACGCGGCTCCCCTGGCCGATACTGGCGCCTCCCAAGGGCCTCGCAGTTAGGGAACCTCTGGACTAGTGAACTGATGATGGGCAGATAGAGGTTGGAATCCTGGTCAGGTGTACACAGGGTAGTTTTTCATAATTGGTTTTCCACTTAAATGTGGTTACACTTCCTTTAACTTCATCCTCCCTCATCCCAATACATTAGTGTGATTAGTACATATAACATATACATATAACCCAAACTAGTGATAAGACGCAATGCTAAAAAAAATATATTTTGCCAGGTAAATTTAAACTCTCTCTTATAAAGAAGAATCCGCTATTATCTAGAGGTGTCCGTTAAGTGTGTATACTTTAAATAAAAGTAGCTACAGAAAAATAGCTAGTATGTTGGGGAAAATTGCTTTCCTAGCCAAATCTTGTTTGTTTTGTCAAATGCGTGTATATTTACACATTTTGCAAGGATTTTCCAGAAAGAATAATCCCTGTTCATATTCTTTATTGTGAACTACAAATCCTTGTTAGCACCCTGATATATTATTACAAAATATTTTTGCTAAGAAGCAAAGATAAAATCAGATGAAAGTTTAGTTTGCATATAGCATGTGTTAGACAGTATGGTGACCTGGTGGTCTAGGGGTAAGGTTTCAGACTTCTGTGCTGGGGGTCCGGGGTTCAATCCTCGGTCCCGGCACAGATTTATCTGATTGCCAAACCCTTCCTTCACCTCTGACAAGACGTGTATTAATCACAACTTGTGAATGTGAGGAATGCCAGGCCTCCACCGGGTTTGGATTCCACGTTAAACTGTAGGTCCTACATTTCATCTCTCAATCACCCTACCATCACACATTAGCGTAAGTGCGTATAACCCGAACGGGTAGTAAGACGCAGTACTACTACTAATAATAATAATGTTAGACAGTGAGGAGAAAAATAATTTATTTCAATACTTCAAACACAATTTTTATTTTGTATTTGGACTGTAGTAATCTAGTGTATTTTTTTCCAATACACATGGGCTACCTTTTGGTCACCAACATCATTATTTAAAAGTTTTCAAACAAAAGGTCAGCCTTGCATAGCACATGAAAAAAAAATATGGAAAAGTTGCTTATTTAAAATTAATTTTACTATGTAATCAAACATAATGCTCTAAGATAAATTATTTCACACAAAAGGCCTTTAAATATCAAAAGTTGCCTCAAATTCACCCACATATTTTATATACAGGCCATAAAATGTGTATGATTTGTGCACAACATTTTTGCAAAACCTTGGTTTCTCTTTCACCCTCTCACCATTCAAATCAAATAACACTTCACACTGTAGTCACAAATTTGTTTTCACTGGGGTTTTTTGAAGCTGAGGACAAAATATCTGTAGTTTTCTCACTAAGTCATTAGTGCATTAGCTGAGCATATTTCTGTATGTCATCAATTTACCAGAGAGTCAGTCACCCATTAGGAGCTTGTTGGTTATGATCCAGTGATTGATAAAAAGTTGGTTGATGGTCTGTGCAATTGGCCATTTTGGAAAATTGATGTCATCTTTGATTTCATTATCTCGAAAAATAACGCTTATTGAAAATGCACTACATAGGCATGTGAGGTGTCATTTTACATGTTTTTTAGGGTGCTGAGTACGCTAAAGCCATAAAATAAGCATTTTAACAAAAACTGAAACATTTTTATTGAAACTTCAATATTTGGTGTAAATGTCACTGAGGCTGTTTTGAATGGCAAGTTACAAATTATGTACTTAAAGGAATGCTCCTATATGATGAAGCAATGCTTAGGATCCAGTTAAAAGAGTTTTTTTTAACGATAATCCTCTCCACATTTATGATGTCAATGAGCCACTTGACGGTTTGAAAAAATGTTTCCAAGACAATATTGATGCTACTGAAAAAATGAATGATGTTTTGGATTCAATGCCTACATTGCTTTCTGACTATGAGAAATTCATACAATGCTGTTCATCTGAATCGGAATTGTTCATGTACTGGAATAATGTTTTGAAGATGATAAATCTACTTATAAATCTTGTTTGGAGTGATCGGGAAGGAAACTGGCTATTGCATGTGCATACTGTCCAAAAACTAACACTATTCTTAGCTTTTGGTCGCACTGATTATTTGCGATGGGGATCAGTATATTTAGAAATTGCAAGAAATTTGGAAGAAACATCACCAGAGGTGTATGAAAAGTTTTTGGAAGGAGCTTTTGTAGTTCAACGATCTACAAATAGATTGACGGCAGTCGCTACCTATATGTGCTTAGAGCAAACAATAAACAGATCAAAGAAGAGTTTTTCTGGTGTTATTTGTTTAACTCGAAAAAAAGCAACTGATTGGAGATTGTATATGTGTATATTGTTTTTATTTTGTTTTATTTTGAACTATGTTAACTGTGTTGTTTTGGCACCAAGAAACTTGGTTTGGCGTGTGTTGTGCACCTTTTTTTTAATGGTTTTTCTCTCGTGCTCTTATTTCCGATCGCAGGCAGGCCAGTCTCGATTTGTATTTCGTCCCATATATATCTTCGTGTGTTGTATAACATAAACATTCCATGGTTATGTGATGTAAAATTATACAGTCCACCTCCTACCAAACATTTGGTCCATCCGTGATGGATTTTCAACCTTCCTCGCGTTGGTTTATTTTCTCTTGTTGTTTTGTGAACATTTTCCTAACATATGTTCTAATTGATAATAAGTGGGAATCTTCTCGTGTTGTTTATTCGCCAGTCATAGGCCTAGAATGGTCGCAGCGTAATTATTATTTGTCACGATCGTCAGTACACTGTCTATAGGCCTATATCTGCTCTTATCGTTTGAAATCATGAGTTTTTGGTACTTCTCTCTCGCTTGAAATACTTTGTTACAATTTACGTGTGGATTTTCACGTAAATAATTTTGCTTGTAATTTATGTTAATGGCGGCCATCTATTAAACAACACTTTCCTGGGTGACCTGGTGGTCTAGGGGTAAGGTGTCAGACTTCTGTGCTGGGGTCCGGGGTTCAATCCTCGGTCCCGGCACAGATTTATCTGATTGCCAAACCCTTCCTTCACCTCTGACAAGACGTGTATTAATCACAACTTGTGAATGTGAGGAATGCCAGGCCTCCACCGTGGTTCGGATCCCACGTTAAACTGTAGGTCCTCCATTTCATCTCACAATCACCCTTCCATTGCACATTAGCGTAAGTGCGTATAACCCGAACGGGTAGTAAGACGCGGTGCTAATAATAATAATAATAATAATAATAATAATAAAACACTTTCCTGCCTTGTATGCATGCCAACGCCATATTGGAACGTTACATTTTCCACCGCTCTGTTGCTTACTTTGTCAGATTGTAAATAAACTTTAGTTGTGTTCTCGTGTTGTTCGTGTATTTTTGTAGTAGGTAGAGAATTAATTCACAATGCCGAATTTATCACTGGACTCTGCTTTAATAAAGCTTACACGTTACACGCTCCGAGTGCCGAATTAAACGCGCGGAAACTTTAGCTAAAGCAAGTGAGAACCTAGACTACAAGTGTTGTGAGCTATTTATAGCCACCTGTAGGGATCTGAAGGTCGTGCGTGAGACCTATGAGACAGACCATTTAACCGTACAATTAAGTAAAGACATTGATGACTTCGACCTTGATGCACATGAGAAGAGACTTTGTGACTTTGATAACACCTATTACTACATTATGTCAATCTTGGATCATGTTAGTGCCATCAAATGTCCCGACGGCTCCACGCAACAACCTACCCCCTCATGTGCTCCTCGCGTAACACTCCCGGCCATTCCATTACCACATTTCAGTGGTGATCTTAAATTGTGGACCAATTTTTCCAATTTATTTAAAACCCTTGTCGCTGATAACACTAACCTAACCAACATTGAAAGGCTATCCTATTCGAAGTCGGCAGTCATTGATGCAATCCTTCAAATACCATCGGTGTCGGCTGAGTCTCCTACTGCGCTGCGTGTCCTTCTCTCTACACTGAGGGAAAATGTATCTGCTCTTCATGCCTTGGGAATTCCTGTGGTTCATTAGGACTTGATCCTCATCCATATACTTAGCAACAAATTAGGCATTGCTCTTCGTGCTCAATGGGAGCGCACTTTTGTTGACTCAGAGTTACCCACTGTTGACAGCTTTGTACATTTCTTGGAAAGATTTCAGAGCCGAGCTTCCACTTGTTTCCAACATCTCAATTGACAGATGTCTGGTATCTGCAGATGCAGCTTGTAGCTTTGAGATTCATGGCTTCTCTGATAGCTCTGAGAGTGGTTATGCAGCTGTTGTATACCTCCGGGTTATTTCATCTGTCACAGTAAAGGTGCAACTCTTACTCGCTAAATCAAAGGTAGCACCCATAAAACAAGTTTCACTTCCTCGCTCGGAACTATGTGCGGCATTACTCTTGGCACGCATGTTGCACTTGTTAATGGAAACATACTCGTTCTTGAAAATTGACAAGGTCTATGCCTGGACAAACTCTACAATCATATTGGCCTGGATCCAATCTTCGTCCCACCTGTAGAAAACATTAGTTGCCAATTATGTGAGTAAGATCCAAGATCTCACTTCCCCCGAATGGTGGTACCATATACCGTCAGAGCACAACCCAGCTGATTGTGCCTCTCGTGGGTTGGTTCCCTCTCAGCTTGTCGAGCACCCACTGGTGGGCAGGACCCTTGGGGCTTAGGGAGGATTCAACCAAGTGGCCACAACCTAAAGAATTGCTTCGTTTAGCTGAACCTATTGAAGAGCGCAAAACACTCACTCTGACTACAGTCACCCCTGACACCAACAGTGTGGACCGGTTAGATAAGTTTTCGTCCTTATCAAAAGTAAGATGTATAACAGCTTATTGCTTTCGTTTTGTTTGTGCTTTTAGCCCTGGACGCGTCGCACCCACCGAACCCTTGCAAGTTGATGAACTACACCAGGCTCTGTTATTTTGGGTAAAACAAACCCAACAGATCAACTTTGTTGATGATATTGCTCGTATTGTCAAGAATCAACCTTGTTCATCCTCATACAGAGGCTAAATCCCTTTCTCGATTCTGCTGGTATTTGAAGAGTCGGCGGCCACCTTCAACGATCCAATCTATCCTTTGAAGAAAAACATCCTATCCTACTCCCGAAGTGGAGTCGTCTCGTGGAGCTTCTAATTGACCAACTACACCTTGATCATCTACATCCAGGACCACACAACTTGCAATCCTTACTTCAGCGTGAGTTCTGGATTATTGATGCACGCAACATAATCGGATTGCGGCTACGCAAATGTCTAAAATGTTTCAAGTTTCGTCCAATTTTGTTGACACCAGCCATGGGAAGTCTCCCAGCTGCTCGTGTTTGTCAAGCCAAACCCTTTCTGAATACAGGTGTCGACTATGGGGGGTCCATTCACAATCACAATGGCTTGAATACGCAAACCTAGAATCTGTTTGGCCTATATTTTTCTATTTGTCTGCTTCTCCATGAAGGCTATTCACTTAGAACTGGCGTCAGACTTATCAACTGAAGCCTTTCATGCGGCAGTTCGACGTTTTGTCGCACGTCGAGGACATTGTTTGGATATGTTCGGTGACTGCGGAACTAATTTTTTGGTGCTAATAGACAGCTTTCCACTCTTCAAAGGTTTCTCACAGATTCTGGCAACAATGAAGTTTTTATTAGGCAGGTCGTTGACCATAACATCACCTGGCACTTTAATCCCCCTGCAACTACTCATTTTGGAGGACTTTGGGAAGCAGGGATATGATCAATCAAATCATTACTCATCAAAACTATTGGCTCTCGGATCCTATCATATGAAGAGCTGTACACTGTCTTGACACAAATTGAAGTCACTCTCAATTCAAGACCACTTTGTGCATTATCAGCAGATCCCAGTGATTTGTCATCACTAACCTCAAGTCACTTTTTAACCTTGGGACCACCACAGATACTACCAGAGTCTGATGTTACTGCCACTCCGATCAATCGTCTGACGAGATGGAACCTGCTTCAGCAAATCCACCAGTCCTTCTGGAAGCGTTGGCAAGGTGTCCTTACCAGACCAGTGGTGAAATTGTCTCCCCTCCCCACAAACTAAATGAAATACTAGTATTTCAAGGGGGGCGGGATGTTTGGAGCTTGTATATGTGTGTATTGTTTTTATTTTGTTTTATTTTGAACTACGTTTACTTTGTTGTTTTGGCGCCAAGAAACTTGGTTTGGCGTCTCTTGTGCGCCTTTTTTTTAACCGTTTTTCTCTCGCGGTCGTATTTCTGGTTGTGGGCAAATCAGTCTTGTTTTGTATTTGGTCCCGTATATATCTTCGTGTGTCGTATAACATTAACATTCCATGGTTATGTGATGCAAAATTATACAGTCCACTTCCTACCAAACAACAACAGTGACAGAATAGGAGATAATATTCCACGAATTCCTTGCCATAAATAACACGTACAGGAATGTTACCAATGCTTATTCAGATAATCATGAACTACGAGCACACCATGAGTCATCATCAATTATATCAAAGCATATGGAAAGTAAAATTAAAATGGTGATAAATTTCACAACAGATATTGAAAGCACATTTTTTCCAGGGGCAAAAGAACTGAGAAATATCATTATGCACCAGATAGTTGAAGATGCTGGGAAATATAAATTACTTAATGTCTTCACTATAAGAAATGCAGCGTATGAAACATTTAGGATTCATTGATCAAAATTCTAAGATTTCAGATCCCATTCATTGTACGAATTTACCTAACACCTTTCAATAGCATCCTCACAGAGAAACAAACTGTTAAAACCAAGACGCCTAAAAATATCAAGCTGTGGCCCAACGCACTATCCAAGTAGCTAGAGAGAGAGGCTACCCTATTAATGAACTTTTAAAATCTGAGCTCAATGAAAATTTCTTCCTTTTCTTTACAAAGACAAACGCGCACACTATCTGCAGAACTTGAAAAGGCACTCCAAAACAGATGCCAGTTCAGCAAACTTATCAAATATTGCAACTTGTAATATTGTGGATTTCATGGCTTGCACTAGAAAGATTTCTATGAAAGGTTTGAAAACATTTGTGGATTTCTGCAAGGCTGTCTGTTTATATTTAAGAAATATCCCAAATACAGCAACAAGAATTGATTTTATACTTGATTCTTACTTCGATAAGTCACCAAAAAGTTTTGAATGAATTTGTCATGCTACGTGTGGATCAATCAATTTTCACTCTATTAAACAAACAACACCCATTCCTGTACAACAAGACAAATTTTGGATTTCTAGCTCCAACAAAGTCAAACTTCAAGACCGTTTCAAATCGTATATACTATAAGAATTCAGCAATATATGGCCAAATATGCAGGTCTTCTGTAGTGCAACATCTTTTCCTAACCCAACCCCATGCATGTCAATACAGCAAACCAATTTAAGACAATCCCACACTAAGAACTACAATTCACAATGTTAGAAGAGGCAGATATCCATATTATGCCCCATATTACACATGCAACAAAGAGAAGTTATCAAAGAATGATAATATTATACAATGACACAAATGTTCTGGTTCTATCATTATATCATTGGACTACCTTAAAGAATCTTGGATTGAAGGAATTATGGATTTGTCTAGGTGTTGGATCTACAACATGCCAAGTACTAGTTCATATAATGGCTGAACAAATTGCAATATGCCATGTACTTCCTGCTTTACACTTCCTAACTGGGTCAGACTGCACTAGCAAAGTAGATACAAAACATGCTGGAATGACAAGTACACCCGAAGCATTTCTTACAAACTTCGGAATTTGTGTGAGTGAAGTAATAATGAAGCAGTTGATACAATCAGCAGAAGAATATCTCATACAAGTTTTGAAAAAGGGATCACTTTGTAAAACAATGGACGAATTACGAATGTTTCTTCACACACATGGGAAAAATATTTCCATAGAGGATCTCCCACTAACTAGTGCATCAATTAGATAATACATTTTAAGGCCCTACTATAACACACATTTAAATGTTAACATCACACAACTTAATGCTATACAGTTTGGTTATGACTGTCTACAGCCCTCACATCAAAGTTCACTTTTTCCTCCCAGCAACAAACTGGTGCTCATGTCTAAAGTGTACAAGAGATTCATGTTTGTGTTTTTCAGCTGGAATATCTTGTTGCATCGATTCTCATTGCAGAAGTGTTACCATAACTGACTGTTGTAATAAGTATTCTAAATTGTTATGTAAATTATTATGTCTGCTGTTTAAACTTAAGAATATGTAGATATAAAGTCTCCACCTTATATCTACATATCTCTAAGTTTAAACAGCAGACATAATAATTCACATAACAATATTAGAATACTTGTAATATAGATAATAATTAAGGATTCATGTGATATATTTAAACTAGTGATGTAATATGACTTATTCATTTTATATTACTTAGAGTTTTATAAAACACTGTAAATCAATTTAGTATAAATATTTAAAATAGGTTATTTGGTGTCTGTCTTAGTAAATAATGATTAGTAATCACTTTTTAGTATTTTTACTATCGGAAACATGTTCAGCACCCTAAAAACATGTAAAATGATACCTCACATGCCTTTGTGGTGCACTTTGAATAAGTCTTATTTTTCGAGATAATGAAATCAAAGATCGTGTTGATTTTCCAAAATGGCCACTCGCACAGACCATCACCCAACTTTTTTTTCAATCAGTAGACCATTACCAACAAGCTCCTACTGAGTTATTCTCTGGTAAATGAATGACATATAGAAGTATACTCAGCAACCATATTAGATAGGAAATTAACAAATCTATTGTTTTGTTGGTGAAGCTTAATTTCTACGTTTCCATCTTTTTTTTTAACATTTTTCAATTATTTTATCGTTATTGTAGATTCATATTATTTAGGTGGCCTAAATATTTATTGTTTATCTTTGTGCAAATAATATTAATAAAACTTTTTGAATAGGCTTTATTTTTCTATATACACTTTCACTGTTCAGTGATTGTACATTTTAAATACAAAAGTTTTAAAAATTCAAGTTGATGTAGGTAAATATCACAAATAATTTTGTTGGAAACTAGCTAAAATACAATTTTGGCATGAAACACATGACAAAACTAGAAACATTTTGTTTAGATAACGTTAATGAGGCTTAAAATTGTTTTAATTTTGTTATTATTAATCAATTTTCTTATCATTAACATGTACTGTATATCTTTGAATAGCTTGGATAAAGAATGTTTGAAGGCTTATCTGATTTGATAAAATATTAAATGGAAATATGTTTTGTTTGAATGTTCATCTCACTTAACCCATTCCCTGGCGCTTGGTAAGCACATCATTCAATATACATAGAACCGGCTGCCATTTTTATACTCGTATACTCTTATCTGAAACATATTTTTGTTCACTTATTTTCTCATTTATTGTTTGATTCATGGTCATAGTATAGCATTTAACATGTAGCCCCATCTATTAGCTTCACTATAAAGTATTCGGACTGGCTGATAGTATGGTAGTTCATTAATAGATTGCATTGCAATAACTCATTGTAATGAAACGTTAATTCGTACCCACGCCAGGGAACGTTTGGCCAAACAAAGACGTTGTTCAATGCCCGCGCCAGGGAATGGGTTAATAAACTATAAAGTGGGTATAATTTTACTGATATAATTATTTTTATTATTATTTTTACTATGAAAACATGTTTAACAACTAAAATAAATTATAAATTAGGTTGAAAAGTAGAGTTTAGGACAAAATGTTCAAATGTATAAAATCTAACGATTTCAAAATAAAATAATATAAATAATGAAATAAATGTTTATATATGTGACATATTTGTAATATTGTACCTAAATTATAGGCTAGATTTTTTATTATATCATATATCTATGAATAAATATTATTTTAAACCCTTTTAATTTTGTAAATGGTATTCAATTTTTTGTGGGTTTTTTCCTTCAAAATTTGCGTATGCAGGCCTTATGTTCTATTTTGTTACAAAAAAAAAAGATTAAAACAATTAGTTGAATGCTAACCATATATTATATTTCCAACATTGCTATCACTTGTATTAAAGATCCAAACATTCTCTCCTTTGTGAAAACTTACTATGTCACTTAAATTGATCTAAACATTGGCATTGAAATATTAAAACATTTAATTATCTTTTCCCAATAACTTATGGAAGAATAGACCTGTGAATATTGTTAAATTGTTAAAAGGTAATTTTATTGTTCTTAACTAAAAAAGTCCTGTAGTTACATGTGGATTATTTTATTCCTATTCAATAACAGTTGATATGTTATGCATACACTAAGTGGTCTTCCCTTTAATTTCATAGCAAATGTAAAATATCCAGAATTAGTTTTTATTAATTGAGTCATTATAGTTGGTTTGTTTAGTTCTTACTTTTAGACTACAACAGCATACAAACAAATTGATCACTAGTATGTACAGTATTTACCAAATTACCTAATTGAAGTAATAAATATAGCCAATAGATAACTCCAACACTTATACCCCGATGCATCATTCAATTTATTAATGAATAAGGTATCTTGTATTTCTTTCTATGTTACTAAAATTAATGTTTTATATTCAATTTAAATTTGATTAATAAATGCAAATAAAGATTAATTCATATATATATATATATATATAGGCGCATAGCCGCGGGGGGGGGGGGGGATATCATGATATATCCCCCCACCCCCTCCAAATTCCCCCTTCAATCAATAATTTTTTTAATTATAAATAAATTATGTGAAAATCCTCAGTCCAGCGCTAATGTAAATCTAATATAATTTCCTACCTAGGCGCTAGTATTGCCACTTGTGTGTTGAGCACCTTAGTGTATATATTTATTTTCTTTAGCGTCAAAAGTTTTCTGCAAACAAGCAGGCGGTAGCGGGGAATGTTGCGCCTAGATAACGGGACAACCCCCCCTCCGAACAACGAAACTTATAATTTCAGAAAAAATGGCTGTCTGAATTCTAGTGGCTTTCCTATTCAGAATTAAAAGGAGGAGCCTTTTGTAAATATTGCATTATTTTCACTAAACATTCTGAGGTAGGCAAGGGAAATCATGTTAAGTTAGAGGCATTTGTTAACGCCCCTTTTAAACGATGGAAAGACACCAAAGAAGATTTTTAGAAGGCACGAAGCAAGTGTCTGCCACCAAAAATATTCAATTTCTGCTCAGAACTTTTTAGCAATTTTTGAAAACAAATCTGATAATATTTTAAGTAAGCTGGATAAAGGAAGACAAGAACAAATTATGGAAAAAAGGATAAAAGTGTTGCCGGTAATCAAGACAGTTATCTTTTGAGGCCGACACAAAATGGCTCTGCGTGGTCACTCTGATTCTGGGCCAGTAACAACAGAAGACTCTCCCTACTTAGGGAAAATGAAGGAAATTTTAGAGCCCTTTTACGATTTAGAACTGAAAGTGGTGACGAAACTCTAAAGAACCATTTAGAAAATTGCGGGAATAACTCATCTTATACTAGTTCACATATTCAAAATGAAATAATTGAAGCATGTGGTGACATAATTTTATCTAGTATTGTAAATAAAATCAATGCATCTGAATGTTTTAGTATATTGGCGGATGAAACTACAGATATTTCTGGTGTTGAGAAATTTTCTCTTTGTGCTAGGTATACAGAAAAAATTGAAATGAAGTTTGTTTTAAAAGAAATTTTTTTAAATTTGTTTCAATTGAAAATGTCTGTAGTTCAAGTCTTGCAAAGACTTTAGAAAAAAGAGTTTTCAGAAATGGGCGTAAACATGAGATTTTTGAGAGGCTATGCTGGTGCTGCAGCAATTAGCGGACGATTCAAAGTATGTGCTTCCATCATACGTAATACTTTTCCTGAAGTAATTTACGTCCACTGCTCCAGTCATTTACTTAACCTTGTCCTTTGTCACTCATGCTCAGTTCCAGCTATAAGGAACAGTTTAGTGACCTTTAAAGATATAATTTCATTCTTGAGACTTTCAACCAAAGGTGCCACAGTTTTGAAAAACATTCTAAAAAAAAGATGCATGGAGAACACGCCTCCTCAAGTTCAGCGAAACTCGTTGGCTTGAACACCTGGAGTCTATTCTTCTTTTTAAGGAACTTTGTCTTCCAATTTTGGAAGCTTTGAGTGAAATTAAAAATTTCAGTGATGTAGAATCATCCTCAAAATCATTTGTGCTAATTTCAGTGTTGAATAGTAGCCAGTTTTTTATGTCACTGTGTGTTGTAAGGAAAATTTTTAGTTTGGTGCATGGCTTATGCAACTTCCTTCACTCAAAGCAATTAGATTTTCCTTCAGCTATAAATTATGCTGAATCGTTGAAGGAATAGATTCAACAAATGATAGATGATGCTGAAACCTTGTTTAAGGCTATTTTCCTTCAGGTTCAGCAAATGTCTAATAGTTTAGGAGCTACAATTCAGATACCTCGACTTTGTGGTAGGCAAACTACTAGGTCTAACTGCACTTCAAGCATAAATAATCCCAAAGAGTATCATAGAGTTTCCCTTTATAAACCGTTAGACTTTTTTATTCAAGAAATGAATGATAGATTTCTAAACCACAAACATGTTTTGGAAAAGCTATCTTTTTTACTCCCAGAAAAATGTCTAAAGCTGACTAACAATGAAATAAAAATATGCTGTGAAACTTTGTCAGATCAGTGGTGCAATGATGCATACCTGCAAAGTTCATTGGAGAAGTTCATATGTGGAGAAGAACATGGATAAAAAGATCTTACTATCCCTGTGACTTCATAAATGTCCTCAAATGAATGTGAAAAAAATATTTTTCCAACGATACACTACTTTATTAAATTAGCGGCGACATTACCATTAACAACTGCCACCGCAGGTTTGTCCTTCTCATTTAGGCGGCTGAAGAACTATCCACGAAACACCACTTCACAGAAGAGAGTTGATGGTTTGGCTTTAATGTCTATTCACAGAAAAGGTATGGTTAATCCTGAAGAAGTTTTAAACAAAATGTAAAAAAAAAAAAACTCTAAGGTTAGGGATTTTATTATAATGCAAACTCAAGGTAGGACAGTAATAGTTTTTATTATATGATGTGTAAATATTTAAAACTAATATATTTAGTAAATTCAGTAATTTTAACAGAATTTGTTACATAGTATATATTTTTAGGCTTATTTTTGGTAATTTTTTTAACTTTATAACACAGTCTGACAAAATTCATAGAGGTTTGGTTAAATCATTTAAATTAAATATCAATTTGAATATGTTTAAATCTGCCACAAGAGAGAAAACATAAAATTTATTTCTTATATAAAATCAAAATTTAATGGTTTATATCTATTTGCCAAAATTTGATTTCATATCCACCACCACCCACCCACCCACCTGAAAAAAAAATTCCCTGCTACGCCCCTGTATATAGAGAGATATATATTGAAAAATGACACTTAGACACATAAATCAAATCCAGAACCTTTAACTTGGTCTATTGATATCAAAAGTTTTACTTTTAAGATTCCATTGTCCAGGGGTCATTCAACCCAGTTATATTTATTTCATTCCAATTATTAGTTTCAATATAGTATGTGAAAAAATGTTTTAATCGTAAAGTTATTTATTATTTTTTATTCCTTTCTTCTTATTTTATATACGTTTTAGTTTTTCTTCTACGACGACGACATGTTTGGTGATTTTTCACCATTTTAAAGTCTGAGGAAAACCAATGTGACTTCAAATTATTGTATAAAAATATGTAATAAAATTATAATTTAAAAATGAAACATTAGAAATGGAAATAGTTAAGAGAAATGTTAATGTGATGTATGAAATATTAAGTATATAATCAATTAAATTAAAGATGATTGATTTTAATTCATATTATTGGTAAGTTTGTGAAATTTTACTGTTTATATATGGAATAATTTTTAGTGAGATGATCATTATCATTATTGGTGAATACCTATGGCAGTATTTATTTTATCATTAAATAAATAAAATAAACATGTTCCTTAAATAGTATAGCATTTTGAATCAGATCAACTTTGAATTTAGTAAGATCTGGTAGAACTTATATTATCCTGCATCTTGCTAAATGTGTTGAAATTTGGTACATGTAGGTGCATGCTATTCTCCAAATATTTCCTTAAGAGGAAAGATTTATTATGCTGGGAACCCTTGTTGGTAACATCAGTTTTATATACTTTATCACCTTGTCATTCTGCCATGATCTCACTTTCTCATCCGAGTAGCTACCTTGTGATAGGCTCTATAAATTTTCTTTGTGAGTGTAATCATTATCAGCAAATAAATGATCAAACCCCTCTAAAATTTAACTCCAGTTGGTGGAAGATATATTGTATTGTGACAAAATCCAGCATAAAGTAAATTGTAACTCTAGGCTCAGAGACTACTTTACCAACCTTCAACACTAAACATGCATGTCAGGTAACTCCCATCATAGAGGTAGGCTGAGTGAATAATGCAACAAAATAACTTTAAGAATCAATATGTAAAATGTATTTGTTAAATAAAGAAAAGCTTATTTCAACCTCCCAACTTTTATTTCTGACTATAAATAAAATCATAAGTATATAATATGATAAGACTTACTATTAATCCCTAAGAAATAAGAACATTGATATTTTATATAGTAGTTGTGGAGTTCTAACACTTGAATATACATATAGGCTATTATAGGCCATTTAACGTAAGCCCTGTTCCCTTTACGTTTGATGACCTTCTCCACGAGGTATACATCAGGATAAGATGTCTTCTTTAGCTTGCGTGTAGAAACCTCAGAGGATAGGGTTACCTCTCATATCATCGAGCAGGTAGGTTCTAGGATTAGTTACGAGGCTATTGCGAATCTTGAACAATTCCGTTGACCAATTAGTGGTGTAACCTTTGCAAAGATATCCTTATATTTACTGATACGAACAATATCCCCTACCTTTAACTTTATAGATGAGGGATCAACAATCTTTGGATGGAGATAGACTGTCTCTAAAAGCCTATCATCCTTAACATCGATAGGTCTCATCTTGATAGTAGAGTGCACTGTTCGATTATATTCATCTATCAAAGAATCAAGCATATCAATCCAACGATATGAACCTTTAGCAGTGAATCGAGTCCACATCATGTTCTTGAGCGTTCGATTGAACCGTTCTACGACGCTAACCTTGACACTGCTATACGTTGAGTAATGTTTAATCTTCTTCTTCCGCATAAGAGCTTTGAAATCGACATTGTAAAACTCTGTACCATTATCGGTCTGAAGATGACGTACAGAAGGCAACTCCTTCGAAGCTGCATCCTTAAGAATGTGCTCCATAGCCCCTGTAACATTTTTACCTGACTTTGATATGACAGGTACAGCCCAAGCACGTTTCGAACTACCATCGATGACAGTGAGAAGATACTTGTAGCCGTCGCTAGATCTGACATGAGGTATCATTTCAACCAGATCAGCCTGTAGCAACTCGTTCAGACCTTTCAACACAACATGTCTTCTAGGAAACCGACGACGAGCAGGACGATGAAGTGCACGTGCAATCTCTTGTTTGGTAGCCATGCTTATGATTAGAACAACAAAATAAAAAGTGTTTTTATAGAATGATACCTGCTTCGCGCAACTCCTCGATGATTGAAACCATCTCGTTCTCATGGGAGGAATGTCCAGCTCCCGATGAAGCGTGTAATAGACGTAAACGATCAACCAGCTCGTTAGGATCATCCCAATAAGTGTAATCAACGCCTCTGCCCCTCTCTATCTTGAACATACCCTCTCCTTCAAACTCTCTAAACAAAGGTTTGATGATATGTAAAAACTTGTGTCCAGTACGAGATTTAAACTTATTATTAGGAAGGTTTCTAGATCTGTGAGCACTTGTCTCCTCCAGCATAGACTTGTAGATTTCAAGGTCTTTCCCTGTATAACCTCTAGGTTCCTTTTTAAACAGTAGTTCTAGAAGACCACGAGTGTAAGGAATCACGTTACCATTTAAAAGTAGAGTTTTATCTTCAGTATCAAACAGGACTGGAGTATCCCCTAGCATACCCTTCCCGCCATCATAGCGTATACCATATGTTCGATCTTCATGACTTGAAGGTAAGCGAAGGTAAGACTCCAGCAACCTTTTTTTAGCTCTAGATGAAGATGTAAACTTTGGCACTCGCTCAACCGGTTCCAGATCCTCTTCCTCGGACTCCTTCTCGGGTTTCAGCGAAACCTCAGGATCCGGCTTCGACTTCTTGGTAGTGCGGTGTTGCACTGAGCGGACGTGTCTGGTGGCCGCTCCGCGTTTTTAATTATTAATAAATTGAAAAGTGGTAATAATTGAACAATTTCTAAAACAACGTGTGAAGGGTAGTAGTGGACTACAAGAAGAAGAAAATCCTGTTGGAGTTCGAGCCCAGCTGGAGGCGCAGCAGTGTTCCGCGGTTTGAGAAGCTGCCTGGTGGGTCCGGGGAACCGGATTAGGTGAGAAAAATCCGCGATAAAACTACGAACATTTTGTTGTTAAAATGGTGTAAATTGGACCAGAACCACAGAAGTTATTAATAAAATAGTGAAATTACTGTAACAAGGCCAGGGCATGAAAGGTCATCTCTGGCGCTTCCGGTGCATTCTTAGTGCAAGTGAATAGTTGGTAACCGCCTAGTGACTAGTTCTGGTGAGATTTCTGGTAATATTGTTTAGTAACATTCTAGTTTCTTTCCTGGTGACTTCTTAGTAACTTTCTGGGACTATCACGGAACTGAAAGACGGGCTGCCAGCATCTGAAAGGAAGGCTCAAAAGAGTCAAAGGTGGACGTATGAGGAGCAGTGTATGACTACTCGGAAATGAGTACGGAGAGGAAAGGGGGAGGTTCAGGAGAAGTGAGGGAAGTCAGGGAGAGAGGAAGGGAGAAGGAGAAGATGGAGGAGAAGGGCAAAGCAGTGAGTCTACCGAGGGGGGCGGAAGAAGCAAAGAAGAAAGAGGTAACAAGAGAGGAGAAGAAGAAAGAAGAAGAGAAGAGTGGGAGCGATGAGGAGGAAGTTCCTCTGGCAGCACTAAAGAAAATGGAGGAAATGGAGGAATATATAAGGTCTAAGTGTACTAAGGATGGGAAAATAAACAAGGCAGACTTGGGGGAAATAATAGGGAAAATAAGGCTAATAGTCATGGAGTCGGTATACAAAGATGGACAAATTAAGGTGTTGAAGGAGGAAAACTTGAGGATAAGGGGGCAGGGCAGTGTAGGGGGTGTATCGGGTCAGGGGATATCCTATGCTTCGGTGGCTGCAAGGGGGGCTGGGAAGGGAAATCTTGATGTGGGGGGAGTCATGCAGATGAAGCCCAGCTACAGGTCGGTGTTTGTAACCTCTCGGGATGGGGAGTCAACGGAGAAAATGAAGAGAACTATAATGGGCCAAATTGACCCGGTAAAGGACCATATCAAAATAAGAGCTATAAGACCGGCAGGGACTAAGCTAATAGTCGAGACAGAAACAGAGGAGGATGCAAAGAAAATAATGGAGAATAGTCAGCTTGCGAAAACGATGGTCTGTGAGGAACCTAAGAGGAGGCGACCATTGGTGACAATATTTGACGTGGACAGAGACGTAAAGACTGAGGACCTAGTACATCTGATGTATGAGCAGAACTTGAGGGGGAAATGTCGAAGGAGGAGTTTGAGGAGGGGTTTAAACTAAGTTCAAGACTGGTCCAAACAGGTGGTGAACCATGTGGTTGAGACGTCAGGGAAAGTTAGGACTCTTATGCTTGGCAGTAGGATGCATATCTCCTTTGGAGTAGTGGCCGTTAAGGACTATACTGTGGTAACTCGTTGCTACAGATGTAGGGATTTGGGGCACGTGATGGCTCACTGCCCAATTCAGGAGGAAAAATGTGGGAGGTGTGGAAGGGGGGGCATAAGATTAGGGAATGTAAAAGTAAAGAGGAGATATGCATCCCGTGTCAGTCAAGGAAGAGGACCGATAAGTGTAAGAAACCAAACTCGAGGGAGTGTCAGACGCACCAAATGTTATTGAGGCGACAGATTGAACGAACCGACTATGGAGAATAAACAACTGACAGAAATTGTTGAACTTCTGAGACAGATACTGACCAGACTTAGCGAGACTTGGACAGGCCTGAATTCTGTGAGGACGGGGAGGAGGACAAGGAACTCCCCGTCCAAACGAGCTAGGAATCATAAAAGAGCAGAGGCATAAGGAAGAGGATTGCTGGGAATGAGGTGCAGAGGAGTGAGTGTACACGAGGGAAGAAAAATAATGATGATGAGGAGGGGGGGGGCGATGACCGAGCTAAGACCGGGAGGGAAGGGTGGTATGATAGTTTTGGACTCAGAAGTAGTTGAAGATGGAGTGAATGGCAGAGGCAGGGAGGGGGTTAGTGGGAAGAGTAAAGAATGTGGGGGGAATGAGGTGTGGAATGGAAGTCTGACTCTGATGGTTGGAAAAAGTAGGTCGGTCGCAAAGGGAGCAGTAAGCATAGTAGAAGCTCACAGTACAACTGGTAGTGATGCCCCAAATAAGCCTAGAGTGGTGGTGCCCGACATACCGAGGAGGAGGTTGGGCGATAAGTCACAGGTCGAGGCTGAGTGGGTTTCTGAAAATAAGAGTAGCAGACATAAGCAGAGTTGGAAATTCTGGAGGAATGGCCTAGGCTATGGTAGAAGGAAGGAAGAGAGTTGGCTGGATAGAAAGCACGTGGACAAAGGGAGTCAGACGGTAGAGGATAAGGAGAAGCGGGGGGATGGTTCAGCGGGTGAAGGGGATATTCCATCTCAAGTGTATGGAACACTGGAGAAAACTATGCAGCTATCTAGGCTAGAAGAAAAGAATACCCTACATATTGCGCTAAGACATGTGGTTAGATTGGGCCATGTAAGGGGGGGGAGTGTCATGTTCCCGGTGCCAGAATCACTAGATAGGATTCAGTTAAAGTCAGTGAATCTTCCGACAGAGTTAGACGGCTTACTGGATCTTATCAAACTAGTGTTTAAAAGGAGAGATGAAGATTTCAGTCTTGAGGGCACGTATCAGCAATTCGTGGCGGCACACGGTCGCAAAACATTTAATCCGGGATTGGAGTGGCCAGCGTGTTATGCATTGACGCATAACCCATGATGGGTAGAAGGTTGATTGGGGTTGGCCAAATAAATGCAATGAGGAGTAGGACCGTGTTGCAAGAGATTCGTAAGCTGGCTGAGGAATATAAGCTTGATGTCGTATGCATACAGGAACCCTACACTCTAAGAGGTAAAGTTCCGTACATGCCTGTGGTTGCCAGAATAGTTACAAGTGGCGACTTACCTATGAGTGCGATTGTAATATTCAACCGGGACATTATGGTGACTAAGATAACCCAACTTAGCAACCAATGGGTTACGTGCGTGGAGCTGGGTACTGGACAAGGCAGGGATATGGTGGCGAACTTGTATTTTCAATTCAGGCACCCGATTGAACCATATTTAAATCAGTTGGAAGAGGTGTGCAGGTTGTATGCGGGGGAGCCACTTATAGTTACTGCTGATGCCAATGCTAAGTCTCCTATGTGGCATAGTCAGATCACGATTAGAGGGGATCGAAGGAATGATGCTGGAAGACCGTGCAGAAGGGGAAGAGCCCTTGAGGAATTCATCTATGGACACGGACTGGAGGTTGTTAACCAGCCGGACAATCCCCCCACGTATAGAGGGAGGGCTGGAGTGACTACTAACATCGATGTCACGCTATGCAACGCCGAGTCGGTGACCATGGTTGAAGGATGGAGGGTGGTTGAGGGCGCTACTGTAAGTGATCATAATCTGATCGTGTTCGACATTGCCACAGGGAGAGTGGCGGATGGAAATGAGAGAGGGAAATGCATAAGGTATGACATAAGTAGAGCGAATTGGGATAAAATGAGAAGGGAACTGATACTACCTGACCCGGTTGAGACGGGTGATAATGTCAACATCAAAGCAAAAGAACTGACGATGGCCCTGCAGGATGCGATGAGAAAATCCATCCCAGTGATTAGAGGAGATACCAGGGTTGGGAATAAACCGTGGAATGACAGACTGCAGGGACTCCGGGCAAGAACAAGAAGAGCTCGAAAGAGGTATCAAAGAGGCCGGGACCCAGTTGCTCGAGTGGTGCTGTTGAATATATATAGGGAAAGGAAAAGGGAGTTTGAGGAGGGATTGGCAGAGGAAAAGAGGAAAAGTTGGGAGAAGTACGTGAAAGAAGAACTCCAACGTGGACCGTGGGGGATACCCTTTAAGATAGCAGCTGGAAAGATCAGACCGCCTACGATGCTATCAACGTTAAGGAGAGAGGATGGCAGCACCACGAAGAACTGGGAGGAATCTGCATTGCTTTTGATGGAGACATTGTTACCGGATGATGATGAGGAGGAAGAAAATGAGGGTCAAAGGGTACTAAGAGTGACTATGATGCGGGACGAGTATGGGAATGAGGGGCGAGTGGAACCGGTTGGTCAGGACGAGGTGGTCAGAACCATTACTCGAATGGGGAGGAAGAAGGCACCTGGACCGGACGGGATAAGGGTTGAGGTGCTACAGAAGTTGGCGGATCTCATTGCACCGTACCTTGCAGGCTTATTGAACGAGTGCCTCGATCAGGGCAGAATCCCGAACGTCTGGAAGCAGAGCGAGGTGGTCGTGTTGAGCAAGGGGGATGATAAGGACCCGCTTCTTCCTAAGTCATACAGGCCCATATGTCTGCTAAATGTTTGTGGGAAACTTCAGGAGAAGATACTGTGTGAAAGGCTGTTAGTGCACAGGACAGGGGTGGGCATGCATCAGCAGCAGTATGGCTTTCGAAGAGGTAGGTCAACGGAGGATGCCATCTGTAGAGCAGTGGAGCTGATTGACTCGGCTGTGGATAAATATGTAGTGGGAGTATTTGTGATCATCTCGGGGGCGTTTGATAATCTGTGGTGGCCTGCGCTGTTCAATCGGCTACGGGAGTTGCAATGCCCAGGAAATCTGTACAGGAGTTTGAAGGACTACTGTCGGGACAGATACGCTACCCTGAGATGTCTGGGATACAGAGTGCAGAAGAAATTGACCAAAGGATGTCCCCAGGGCTCAGTATGTGGGCCGGTTTTCTGGGATGTGGGACTTGAGCCGGGACTGCAGGAGTTGGAAGCGCTTCCGGAGACGCATGGACTAGTGGCGTTCGCGGATGATCTCCTGATCATAATAGAGGGCAGATCAAGGAGGAGCTTGGAGGAGAGAGCAAATGTAGTGCTTGAAAGACTTGAGAGATGGTGCAACAGCGTGAAATTGAAGATGGCCCGGCGAAGACCACGTACATGTTGTTCAAGGGGAAATTGGAAAGGGACCCAGCGATAAAGGTGGCAGGTAGGAACCTAAAAAGGAGTCGAACGGTTAGGTACCTGGGAGTCACGGTTGATGAAAATAGGAATTTTACAGCACACATTGAGGAGGTGACAGGGAGAGCGCAGAGGGTCTTGAATAAAATAGTGAGCATTGGGCAGAGGAGGTTCCATCTGCCCATGCGGGTAATTAAGTCATATCATCAGGCGATCCTGCTCTCCATTGTGGGCTACGCGGCATGCGTTTGGGCTCATAGGCTGAATAACGCTGTGCCGGCCAGGGCTGTAAGGAGCATCCAAAGAAATGTCCTCCTGAGACTGTCCGGGGCTTACCGGACGGTGGCAACCGACGCGTTGTGCGTTACTCTGGGTATCTGGCCGTTGGATCTACTGGTAAGGAAAAGAGCAGTCGGTTAATGGATGAGAAAGAACAAGCTGGATAGGGTGAGGATACTCACCTCACCGGAGGTGGAAACATCCATTGATGCAGACATCTCAATGTGGAGTGAATGGCAAAGTCGATGGGAGGCCAGTGAAACTGTTAGAAGAACTTATCAACTTTTTCCGAATGTGGTTGAAAGGGTTGATAATGAATATCTGGAACCCTCCCTGGGCTGGTCCAGTTTATCACAGGGAAAGGACCATACCCTGAATCTTTGTGGAGGATGGGGCTGGTTGAGTCTGAGTTATGTGAGTGTGGTGAGGTGGGTACTCCGGAACATGTGGTCCTAGAGTGTGCTCGAACGTTGGAGATTAGAAGGCCAAACCAGCAAGAAGTGCAAGGTTGCTTGGTGGGAGGAATAATAAGAGATCCCACCAAATGGAGGTTCCTAGACAAGCTAGCTGTGGAAGCAACAGAAAGGGCCAGGACTGACTATATTAGGGCTTTAAGGGAAAGAAGGGGACTAAGGCAAAGAGACAACAGGAGGTGGGATAGAGAAGGGGGGAGGGGGAAACTAATGACAGTGACAGCGATGGAAATAGTGACAGGGATACTGAAAGTGATGAGGAGATGGAATGAAGATAGAACTGGGGAAACGGGGAGCGGGACTGGGACGGACGATGGTGCGGTCTCAGCGGGAGGTGTTTAAAGCTGACAGGTTGCTCGTGAGGGGGCGAATAAAGGCAACCTTCAAGGGGGAATAAGGCACGATTCTGGGAGGTTGCAAATACGGAGCAATGGGACTGGCATGCCAGGTTAGCTGATGAGTCTGGAGGGATACCGTGGTAACCATGGTATCCTGAAGGATCAGCATTCCAGCTAAGTAACTGATAGTAGCGAAGGATATCCTAGGCGATGCAGAGGGGTATTCCCGTGACTGGAGGTCCATCCTCTTGGTAACAAGAGGAGTGGGACCAGGTCTAGAAGGGGTCCTCTGCATCGGGATGGAGATAGGCGGCTACCACGTAGCCCCCTTGTACCATCGGGGAGGATGGTTTTACCCTGGAGGAGCTATTGAATTACGTAATATTAGTTTAGGTTATGAGTAGGCTTAGATTAGGTTAGATAGGGTAGGGCAGGGAAGGAAAATAAGGGGTAGGTTAGGAGAAATAAATTTACAACGCACAGAATGGGGCAATAAATGTTGATGCTATGAAGTAGACGGAGCACCAACTCCGATAGGGCGCCTCCCCAGGTGGTGGATAGGGGAATGCTCATCGCCGCTACTCTGTCCCACGACCCTGAAAACATGGTCCCAGGCGGTGGTGGAGCGAAGTAGCGGCGAGGGGTACCGGGGGCGTAAAATACCCGGGGTGGACCAACTGGAAGGAGAGTAAGTTTATTTCTCAAGTAGGTAGTTTAAGAGCTAAACTTGCTAGTTGTAAACAAAATGGATATAACAGATTATATAGGGAGATTTATGAAAATTTTGTGAATAAAACGGCCTGGATTTAAAAATTTGTAAGATGCCAGGCCAATAAATAGCAAAATAAATAAATAAATAAATAGTCAATTCCAACATCTTGTTTAGCGGTTCGGTTATAGGCTTGAAGGTCTCCCTCGCGGCCATCTCAGATTCATGCAGAGCATCACGCAACTGTCTATACTTTCATCTGATAGTTTTACTAGCTTTAATAATATCTTGAGCAACCTTTGCCGACATGATGTAGCTTAAGAATGTGAGATAACAGCTAGGAATACTGTATTTAAACATCAGTAAGACATATATCGACATGTAAAGTATGAGATATAGTAGACACATTCTCCAGCATAAAACATATCTTATCACCTTTAGTCATTGTGAAAGATGACCTGGTCACAGGAACAAGGTTCACGTAGCAAACGATATTCCTCAGATTTGTAACCAGCGATGAAACCACACCCGAGCTCTTAAATGTATAGTATGATGTATCGGTCAAAACCAGATCAAATTGTCTTGATCCTTTTTTGAGAGGTTTATAAATCAAGTATATGTAGACCGATCGAGCTCCAGTCCGTGCATCCACGTAAAATTTATTTACAGCATCATCATGTAGTAGAGGGTGAGCAACATTGCGTAGAGCCAACCCAGATATATAATAAAAACGATCATCGGCTACTTCTCTCGTAGTTAGAATATATCTTCCCATTATATCATGCAGCTCGTTATAAATGGTTTACTGACGAACAACAGTCTCGTCCAGCTCCTTCACATGTGTGCTTAAATATTCCAATAACTTGCAGGTTTTATTAATTCTATCCTCTTGCTCACGACATAATTTCCAAACCTCTTCTACACATTTCATGATATCACGTTTAAAGTTTGCAAACTTGACGCGATCATCAGCCATACTTTCCAGGAGAGCATTCATTTGTTTCATGAATTCAGTCTTAACACTGTTGAGAGCATGTGTCTGTTCCATATCGAGCGTACGATCTCTTGTATCGACATATGTTTTGTTGCAGGCATCACGTATCCCGACAGGTCTGTTAATATTAACGAGACGTTTTGAAGCAGCATCGAGATGTCCTTGAGACGTTAAAGTTAGAATAGAGCCTGCGTCATTGCCCGTTTTAATCTTGTAGAGACTAAGCCCAAACTTTGATATATACGACATGATGTCTCGATATCAACTGAAGCGATAAACCTTAATCAGACAAGATAAAGGTATCGAACCTGTATCTATAACGACCATCATTAACATCGTGATCCTTGCTTATCACCAAGAAATCATACCTGTTCTCCCAACAAAGAAAACACATATCCTTAAAGTTCTGAAAAGACATATCTGTATTCACATGCTCATCATAAGCATGTCTTAGGTTCGTCTAATCCATTTTGAAAAGTAAGAGAAAGTTAACATTATCTCTTATCATCTGTTTTGGGATCTTGGAGTAAGTTTGGCATAGATAAAAACAATCTATGGAATTATGTCTGCCCATGCTGAAATAAGCCTGGATGTTATATTGCTTATCACACGCTACATCATCAAAGATGAAAACAGAGTTCGGCTTAGACATCTCAGGTGAAGATATCTCTGTATTATCAGAGTAAGGAAAGTAACAGACTCCATCCGCGAGGTCCAGTACTCGAGACAACCGCTGGTACTTGGGCTGGTATAAAGATTTTTAGTAAACATACACGTTCTCGAACCGTAAACCGTTAGTCTCTTCAAGTAGACTGATCATTGTGTTCGTTTTCCTGCAATTTGAAGGACCACAGATAATGCAACGTATCGTATTAGGCAGTAGCGTTCCATGTCTTGAGGTGTGTATCTTTCCTAACTCATGATAGTTATTGCGCACAGGTAAATACTGTGTCTGTTTGATGAGCTTCATGATGCGCTACTAACTATGTTATATAATAAGCATGTATATATAAACACAATCATTTCATGTCATGAATCGGAAGGGGAGCGGAGTACTGAATAAGTTCGAAGTTCATATCCCGGGATACCAGTACTGTGGGCCTGGCACGAGACTATCGAAACGTTTAGAGCGAGGTGATCCAGGCGTTAACAAGTTGGATAAGGCTTGTAAAGAGCACAATATCGCCTATTCTCAAGTTAAGGATACGGCTGGACGGCATGCAGCTGATCGTAAGCTTATCGAGAAGGCTTGGAGTCTAGCCAAAGCATCGGACTCAACGGTCGGCGAGAAAGCAGCCGCGTGGGCTGTGACTAACCTGCTGAAAGCCAAAGTCAAGATGGGATCGGGGCTGGTGAGAGGACGAAGAAGGAAACATAACAAGAAAGAGAGTACTATCAAGACCCGTAAACGTCGTGTCACGCAGAGGGGGAAGAAGAAAGGTCGAAAAGGAGGGTTCTTACCTATACTCCCGCTGATTGCTGCTCTAGGTGCGGCTGCGGGAGGTGCTGCAGGGATCGCTAAAGCAGTCAATAGCGCGAAAGCTAACGCAAAACATTTAAGCGAAGCTCAAATACACAATCGCAAACTTGAAGTGATAGCTATAGGTAAAGGGATGTACCTACGACCCTACGCAAAAAACTGATTGATAGGCTACCTAGACATCCCCTCACCGAAACGGATCTATACAAGTATGTTAAAAAGTTGAAGATTCCGTACTTTAAAGGTGTATATGCAAGAGATGCTCTACCTACCAGCCCGCTGTGGAAGAAAGAGCGTGCTATTATCAATCTCGATAACGATAGTGGGAGGGGGACGCATTGGGTAACCTATAGAAAACATGGTGATAAAGTCGAGTACTTTGATAGTTTCGGAGATTTAAGACCGCCGATTGAACTCGTGCGATATCTTAGAGGAATACCTATAATCTATAATCATGAACGGTATCAAGACTATGACACAGTATTCTGCGGTCATCTATGCCTAGCTTTCCTAAGCATAAATAAGCATGATCATAATCGATTGCGGTAAACATGTCTGTGACTTTAACCCTGACGGGTCAAAGTGCTAATCTGACAGAGAGCTACTTCCCTCACATCGTTTTGGGAGACGAGAATCAAGACGAAGAATGGGTTATCGGTCTAATCAATCTAACCACATTCAACTCGATACCTAATATCGATGAACGTAATAACAAGTTCTACTATGGAGATAAAGAATTAACCATTCCTTCCGGAATAGAAGAGAAGAGTTAGACCGGTGTTTGAGACGAAGTGTGAGCGAAGATACAGTGCTTTCAATCATCGGAGATCCGGCTACTCTGAGAAGTCACGTCACGTGCTCTAAGGATATCGATTTCACGAAACCAAACACGTTTTCTGCACTGTTAGGTTTCGGAGAGCTGGATAAGCTGTCTGCAGGTCAAACACATACTTCGGGCAAAACGGTGAATATTCTACACGTTGACGTCATCCGGGTGGAATGCGATCTTACAAGTGGAACTTACGTTAATGGCAAACAGAGCCATACCCTGCACGAGTTCAGCATGATCGTTCCACCAGGCTATAAGATAGTGGAAACGCCGAACTATATAATTTACCTTCCGGTCTCAAAACGAGTCATAGACTCAGTCTCTGTACGCTTGGTGGACGAACGAGGCGATAGTGTAAACTTTAGAGGCGAAACCATATCGCTACGACTACATCTGAAACGTATTAGCCATGGTGCTGGTTCTTAATAAAACAGCTCTAAGAGCTCAACCTCACTACATTGAGCGAAGATCAGTGAAAGCGTTAACATCGCGTGATAAGCTCTTTCTAAGAAGATTAGGCTACTCGCTAAGAAAATGAGCTATATTCTAGATATCGGAGAAGGAGCGGCGTTCGATTCTGCTCTAACCAGTTTCCAGTACCATTCCTACACCTCATATACGCCATTACCATTAGGTTACGGTAATGAGCTCAGAATTCCTATACAGCAGGAGGGACTAAACACTTTACCTCACCGCTCTTTAATCCACATCAAAGGTCGGCTTCTGCTGACAAACGGACAAGTTGGAAGTACTTCGAGAATAGTCAATAATGGCATTCTACATCTCTTCTCAAGGATCGCCTACGATATTAACGGAGTAGAAATCGATCAATCACGAGATGTGGGTATTTCGACCCAAATCAATCAATCAATCAATCAATCTCGAAAACGTGGGATGGAGACAAGACGGAGTAAGTGTGAATGCTGCAACAGGTGCCTTTGACGCATGCATTCCGCTACGTCACATACTTGGATTCGCTGAAGACTATACTCGCATACTGATCAATGCTAAACAGGAACTCGTTCTTGTCAGACCAACTAGCGATAATAACGCTTTACAGAGAGCTCTAGCCTTACCTGCAGTAGGTGCCGCGACTCCGGTTCAACCTGTAGAAACACCTTCCATGGTTGTGTTAATTAAAATCGAATGGCTTATGCCTCATATCAAGACAGATGATATAAACCGTCTTAATCTGTTGAACTTCATCAAGAGCGGACGAGTTATCGATATCCCATTTCGCACTTGGGAATTGTACGAGCAACCAAATTTACCTACCGGCAGACAACACGACTGGACTGTGAAGATATCTACCTTGCTGGAGAAGCCTCGGTATGTAATATTAGCTTTGCAAACCAATCGTGAAAACACAACAGCTACAAATAGAATCAAGTTTGATCATTGCAACTTACGCACGGCTAAACTTAACCTAAATTCTGCCATGTACCCCTACGAGGAAATGAACCCGAACTTTGGCGAAGACTCGTTCTCTAAATTGTACGAGGACTATGCCAACTTCCAGGCCTCCTACTATGGCTCGAACTCTCCTCTACCCATGTTCAATCAAGAACGCTTCAAATCAAACGCACCTATTGTGGTTTTCAACGCTAGTCGACAGGAAGATACGCTCAAGGAGGGGGTGGTAACCTGTCGTATATCCTTTGAGACAGAGCCGGCTATTCCAGAAAATACAAAAGCTTTTTGCTTGATAAACCATGATCAAGTAGTTCACTACAATCCCGCTACAGGTAGCATAAGCAAAACGTCTACATAACTATGTTGTCAGAGCTCTTTACATGCTCAGTCCAAACATGATTATCGATGTGCAAGGATTCACTGCTGACGGAGGAAGCCTTGTAGCAAAAGATTTGGCTTTCCTACATGAGGAAAAAGGTTTCCTACTTGTTTACGACTACGAGTTCCAGCCTCCGTACCTGTTTATCACACTCTCGTCGGCGAACCGCAAGAAAGCAAGATGGTTGACTAAACATTATCATGGGCTGAAGTGGAATAGCGGAGATGTAAATTACAAAGAGCTCAAGCATATCATTAACCGGCATCTGGAACGAGAGGAAGTGAACTCTACTGTCCGTTCTTTAATCTTAATGAAAGGTCAAGAAAAACTTAACTGGTTTAAACAATATATCGACCTTATCAATGATCCAATCGAGTGCTATGAAATGGGAGAGCTAGGCTGTACCTCGCTGAAAACGCTTAAAAACCAGTGCAAGGTGCGAGCCTGCTCCAGTCATCAGAACACTGCTTTCTCATGTGCAGCACAAAATGTGCGCGTTCTCCAAGAATGGTTTACACTTTTTAAGTCTGATAGGACAGAATTTATGCGATCTAACCAAGAGTGCTATTCAAACCGATACAAGAGCAGTGATAGATTCACTTCTACACGTTATCGCTCTCATTAACGATTACAAAACGTACTTTGATATAGATAGTTTATCCTGTTTTTGCAGCGTTCAAAACGATTCGAATACAGACATCGAACTCTCACCTGCTAAACGACAACGTGTCAGGAAGACAAAAACAGCTTCTGAACCTACAGCTGAAGGTTCTACTCCTGTCGGTGAGTCTACATCTGCAGAACCTAGACGCAAAGCTAAACGACGTCTTGTCAGGAAGGCAAAACAAGCTTCTGAACCTACAGCTGAAAGTTTTACTCTTATCGCTGAGTCCGCTTCTGCAGAACCTAAACTTAAACTTGTTACGAGTGGCGATCAAGAGTAGAGATGAGTCCAGAGCTGAAAGGTGCGGTACTATTTCTAGACTTTGAAGGTGTTCAGCATTCAAATTACGAGAACAGGTTCATCATTAAACGCCTATCAGCGACGACGAGCTCTGGCTTGAAGATAGAGGCTACCTTCAAACCTCCCTATCCCTTCAAGAATCTTCAATCCGTCTATAGGCTGCAGTGGATGGGCTCCAACACTATAGCAGATTGAGAAGAAGGCGATCTGGACCATACTGCGTCTACAGACTTGGTTTATACACTTACGCGTTCAGCTTGCTTTGTTTATGTTAATGGAATAGATAAAGCCTCCTTTATAAAAATATATAAGTTTTCCAGGTTGTGCTATTGTAAATATTCAGATTAAGGGCTTCTCAAAATCAAACTATCCTCATGTATTTACTGTTCATGCTATGAAAGACTGGTATTTAGCCATGATTAATGTTTGTAAGGAGAGTCGGGATATAAAACTCTGTCCTCCGGAGAAGAGTAAGCCATCTTATTCTAAAACTCTATATTAGTACAATCATAAATCTTTCTTGTTTCTATAACAAGTTTTGGGTTTGTCATGTACCAGATGGTATAACCATTACCCGTGTAACTTTTGAAATTAAAATTCTAAAAACATTTTAAACCTCCTGTTCAGAAACCCCCCACCCTCCATCATTCCTGAGCTTGAAGCTGCGGGATGCTCAGACATTGGCTAACAGATCTGTTCAAATCTTGTAATCAACAGGCTATAACCTTGTAGAGAGGATATGTCTATACTATAATAAAAAGGACAAACATGATATTCAAATATGTTTTTAATAACACTTTACGTTTGAGTATAAAATGTTTGTTTTTTACATAAACTCATCGGTCAGTTACTGGAAAGTTAAAAGTTTGTTTTCTTAACCTAACACACGATTAAACACACAAACAAATCTGACTTTGTATATTAAACAAATGTCTCGAATATCTAGTTGGAATACGCGATTAAACATAAACAAATCTAACCTAACTTATCAAACAATGTCTGGTTTATATAGTTGAAATCTAACCTATCATATTAAAAAATGTCTTGGAAATAAAACATAATCTAATCTAACATAATAAACAGCTATCCTAGTTACAGTTCAATCTCTTAACCTAAACTCTCAAATCTGATCTTGAGAGGGGGAAAAGCTCATCCGATGTTGGAATGGTGTAATGTCCCCAGGGTAGAGTCGAGTTAGACCCTGGAACAATGTATCGCTTATCATCCAACCCGTTTAAAGCTATTTTATTGACTCTTTGCGTGTATAGCTGATGGTTAATAGATCGTATCAGGTGAGCCTCTCGCATGATAACTTTATCCATATTCAAACACTCCTTATAGTTATTCATGGAGAGGCTTCCAATAGCGCATTTCTTAAGCCCTTTAGCTTTGAACGTGTCGCTCTCTCCCTCCACAGAGAAAGCGTATGCCTTAGGTCTTAACCCAACAAACTCGGTAACCAATTGTTCTTAACCTCATCTTTTAACATTCCTAAAACTCCCTTATTAACCAAAGGCATACCGTAAGGGTTATTCGGTTCATAGGATGATGTGTCCAGGTGATCATTAGCTATCTGTATCAGATAGCTGTAGACGTTTTCTACGTCAGCTTTATAGAAGAGCGAGTCTGTGTCAGTATAGACCAGTTTGAGCTTGTCGGGAGGGAAAGCCGGGACCATCACCTTATAGTGGAAACCGTAAAGGATCACCTTCGTGATATTTAGGATGGTGAACCCCGCATAGATAGGTTTGTCAAAATAAATTACGTGTGGCTCCATCTCCACAATCACTAGATCCTCAGAGATTATCGTAAGATCCTTGAAGTTAGGACTGGCTATGAGGTTACCGGCTCCTAGCTTACCCTCCCATTTGGTCGTGATCTTTATGTCTCGATAACTGCGTTGGTTCGAGATCATACGACCGAAAGCCGCATTGTTTGCCAGTTTGAAAAAAAGGTTCTCAAACGGGTTTTTGGCTTTGACCCTCATCTCTGCGTTAAGTCTGATGTACTTTGACATCCAAGGAGCTTGTTTGAACGCCAGCACTTTATAGATTCTAGTCAATTTCAGACCCTGTTCCAAACAAAGTTTCAGGTGAGTGTAATGGATAATGTAATTTTGTTTATTGATCAGGGTAGTGAGAAGCTTCTTCTGTCTAGTGAGCGAAGCGGGTGGGATGGCTTTCTCCGGACAAAATGGTAGGTCTGAATGAGCATCGTGTAGCTCTTGAGGGTACTCCAAGTCTACCTCTAAAATATACCCTGTCCCTGCATCATCAGCGATCGAGTGTATATCAAACGCCTCTATCTCTCTCCTCTCCAACCATCTGAACTCGCCTATTGGAAGAGACCTGAGCATTACCGTGGCATATAACCCATTGACATCGAGATAGAGCAGCGTGCTCTCTGGTTTGGTTGGATCGTAGCTAGTCATATGCTTATTGTTCGCTATCACATGCCTATTACCTACAAAACATACTCCACCTCGGATAGCGCTTTCGATGAACTGATGCATGCCAATGTTATCAAGCAACTCCAGCGTGACTCCGGTTACTTTCAGAAGCGCTTGATAGGCTAGACTGGAAGCAGTGAGACTCCATGCGGGATCTAGCTTGTAAGTGTCCATGCATAACTTTCTTAAATTTTCAAAAACATATGCTAACAGGATTATATCTGCCTTTAGGTACAAGTCTTAATAATCTTGGAGGGTCTTACATCCGAATACTTTCCAAACTTTACAGGTATGTTCATAATCTTGTTGCAAGATGTGAGCGTCAGTTAGTTTATTGAAGAACTTTTCTTTTGGAGGTAGCTGTGTTTCTTCAAGCCGAGCATAACTATCAATGTGATCATACGGGAACACGCCTTTCCTGCAGACGAGCTCGAATTTCTCTAGGTCTGTGAAACAGCGCTGAGCGGTTTTGAGTTGACCAGGTTCGAGGTACGAAACACATTTCTCTAGTGAAGTGCATAGAAAACTAAACCTATCGATGATCTTTAGTGTAATCACATCTCCATTATGTCTGATATATTTCATCATAGCTTTATATTTCTCTTTAGTCTCGGAAATAACTTTGACCCCGCCGGGGTTAATCATGGTTTCCTCTCCCGTCACAGCGTCAAAACCTTTCCGCTCGACAAGAGATCGTAGAAAGAGATGATTATCATAATTTTTACCAGAGTGAAATAGCACATTGATGAATGATGGATGTTTATAGTTGAGATTACACGCTTGATGAGCAGATCCACGAAAAAGACCTGTAAGATGATCGTGATCCCTGACTGTAATATATTCTCTAGAATACGGTTTTTCACAAATATGACAGTGTGTAGCCCTCTTGAACTCGTCTTCTTGACTAGAGGTCAGCGCAATCATGGTTTCGATGTTCTTGTAAATGTCAAGCACACGTTTGGCTATGCTCACCAGAGCGTCAATGAATCTATCGATACAATCTTCACCGGTGAAGCTCATATAGTCGGATAAATTATCATCATAACTGCATTTTAAGTATAGCCCTGCGGAATGAGCGACATGTTTCTGAACATTCTGGATGTACGATGTGGACTGGTCAGGCTTGCACGTCTCGATCGAAATAAGCGCACTCTCCAGATCAGCATAGATAACGAAGGGTATCATATTCTTCTGTCTATGCTCTTTGAAAGAAAGAAAACGCTTATCTCCTTGAGGGAAAGTATTACGTACAGCAGTAAACTACCCACAAGTGATCTTATGCTCGGAAGTTTCTCCTCTGTTAGGTATACCATCAAACACCGTTTGCAATAAAATCTATGGAGCTTCCACGAAGTTGACGTTTGTGAGCTTACTAAACGCGACAAGTTCACGATAGCGCTAAAATGAGATCTGTCAGAATTATGGATCCTGATCATAAACACATCAGCGTGCTTCTCGCGTTCCTCCGAGCAGATATGTACGGGTAAAATGATAGCTTTTTCTTAGATGTTGTTGCATTGTCAATATAGTTTTCTTCCCCCTCATGCCTCGCATTGTATATGTTTACTGATATATTGTTTTTCTTTTCAAACTTGTACAGGTATTTAAGTTCGAATGGGAGAGGAATACCCTGTATATTGAGATTATCCTGGAATGGAGGGTATAAAGATGCTAGAGTGCTGTTTTTAGAATCTCTAGGTTTGAACAGACACGCCATGATCGATAGTGGGAAATAAAGAGTTTCATTTTCTGTTTTAATGTTAGCTATAGCGCGACGCTTACTGATACAAGCGGGAAGCTTCACATGAGCACCTACAACGAACGCTTCATTTTTTTGATGTTTACTCTCAATTCTAATGAGCTCGAGTAACTCCATCCTGAAGAGCGTGTAACATACTGCTCAACTTGAGCAAGTAGAGGATAGATGACATTAAATTCATACCTGTCTCCCAGATTAGTGCTTTCTATCACATTGTATAAAGCTGAGTTGAAGTATCCCTTCGATAGTCTTTCTCAACTGGATGGAGAAATTCACAGGTGAGTGAACAGTTCACTTTCAGAGGGTATTAAGCCTTGCTTGGGAAACTTTCCGAATGTAAAGCTCTTTGCATGCGATCAGGAATTGCACAACGTCCTTGAAGGGCAGAACGTTTTTGATAGAGAAGCTCTTAACCCTCTGGTGATAAGCTTTCTCTATCAAGCTTATATTTAGCCCAAAAGGTGTTAGATGTATGCGGTAATGATTATTTCCTTCTACGGGTATGAGATGTTTGGCTAAAATTTCAAATTGAGGCTCAACATCTTCCGGACCTGCTATAAGACATGTTTAAGTTCGAACCCGGCTAGGGAGAGCTTCAATGAACGCTCTAAACACATTGTTGTTTAATCTGGAAATGTCATGAGCTATATATCTGTATAGATAAGAGTTGAGCTTACCGTATGAATAAATGCGAGTTTCATTTTGTGACTGTGTGATTAAAGGATCCTCCTGAGATACACGCGCTCGCTTATTGGATGATTCTCTCATTCCTCCGAAAGGCTATCTAAGTAGGGTAAGCAAGTGTAAAAAATTAGGTTCGCGCTCTTCAATGCACTATCCAACCAGCGATAGACGCAAAAATACGATTGTCGTTCTAATTCGACTGAATCTTCACCAAATACGAGTTTAAGATGCTCGGCTAGAGATTCGAAATAATCACTACTCACGTGTGTTGGTTTATATGTCAGATAGGTTATACTATGTTTCCAGAAGTTTTGAAATTGGATAATGTGTTGGATCCCACCCTGATCTTTAATATGTTGGGCTGAATATTTGCTCAAAGCTTCAAGATCGACTACACTGTTAGCATAGATAAGGAACGCCTCGCAATGAACCGATTCAAGCCAGGTGTTGAACGGACAAACATTTTCGTACTTCATCATCTATAAATCATGTTTTTTTTTCTCAAGATCGAATTTGAGATGAGAGAGCTTTCTATTTAATGATAAAATAAAGATAATTTATGCGGACACTAACGCTAAAATAATCCTACACCTAATTTTCTGAAAATATATTAGTAGCACTTTCCAGCTCATTTAGGTTAATGTCCTAGCAATATGTTTGATATTAATTACAAGCCGACCCATACTTCTTTTTTCTAACTGCACAGCTCGTTTAAGTTAATGTTCTGATAGAGCTAATTACATAATTCGTCTTAAGAATATAAGATTGAAGTTTCACTTATTATTGCTAATAGTACTTTCAGCTCGTTTTAAAGTTAATGTTTCAGCAATGTGTTTGATATTATTTACGAGCTAACCTTTACTTCTTTTATTTAATCCAGGAAAGCTCACTCAGCACTATGTCAAAAGTCTACCTTCACACAGAAATATAATAGAAAGTTTAAATGCTAAAGTCTACCTTCACCTAGATATATAATAGCAAGTTTAAATGCCAATTATTACTTGTTGGATTATTTTTTTTCTTTTCTTCCTGTCACGAACTGTAAACTCTGGTTCCACGATAGCCTGAGATTCTTCTCCCATAACAGGACGTTTCAGCTGTCGCTGTTTCTCGAACGTCTTGGATATATCGAGCTCCCAAGGATCACGGATAGCATCAGCGTTGGTCACTGTTTCAGACACTATCTCTGCAACAGAAAATAATCGAAAAAGTATGAGCTAAATGTTATATACGAGCAGATAAAGTCAACATCCACATCCGACTGCACCTGTTAAAAGACACAAGTTCAATTGTTTATTCCTTACCATACACTTTCAGATACTTGTACTCCTGGTTCGAAGGTCTAGCACTACAGTCCCGATTCTCACAGCAGCGTCGGTTTAGACAGATTGTGTTAAATAGGCTGACTATAATGATCCTAGATACTTGGTACCTGCTCAAGTGTAACATTCTAGATAATACAAGTTTGAACCAACCTTCAAACGATATATCCGATGTATTACCGGCGACCCCGTTGTATACCAGCACCAGCTTCTTAGTATTCAGCTCTTGCAGCTCTTCATCGTTGAATGATTCAGAGATACAATTAGGAAGATTGGCGAATTCGTTATTTCGCAGTTGCGCGATGATCTTTCTGTCAAACTTTGTTGTTATCGATTTGAAACTCTTAACCGGATATGGTATGCCTATATCTAATTCACTCAACTTCACCTGCTTCTGCACGTTCTTAAGTTTATTGAGAATATCCATGGTGAGGAGCGCATACTATGTAGTGAGCGAGAACTTGTATATTAGATGTATACTAGTGGACCCGACAGACGTTGTCCTGCCCGAACGTTGGCTTTTCGTTTGGGTGGCGTTGTTGATTTCGATAATAAAACAAATACTATGTGATCATCACAATTAAAAATTCACAATGAACTCCAATTAGTGAGTTACACAAATATTACAAATTCAGTGTTTGTCAAGACAACATACAAAATAAAACATCTTTTCATTTTTGGAATTTCGCCCACAACTCCACAAATATCAGCTGTATTGAAAAAAATTGCGAAGATTGTTTACAAATTTGTATACCAGGTACCGTTAATTTTATTTTATTGATCCCCCCAAAACCCCCCAAAAAATCCCTAAAAAATAAAAAAATCCTAGAACCCGATTTCAGCGCCACCTACCGGGTCCAATTGTGAATCTAAACCATCTACGGACTCACTCAAACACACACAAAAAATTTCAGCAAAATCGGTCCAGCCGTTTAGGAGGAGTTCAGTGACATACACACGTACAGAAGAATTATATATATTATAAGGGTGGACAAACCCTTATCACTAAGGGGTATGAAAAATAGATGTTGGCCGATTCTCAGACCTACTCAATATGCTCACAAAATTTCATGAGAATCGGTCAAGCCGTTTCGGAGGAGTACGGGAACGAACATTGTGACACGAGAATTTTATATATAAGATATATATATATATATTTATATATATATTTAGGGTGTTTTTACACCATAATATTTTAAAAAAAGAATTTAAGGAAAAAAGTTTCAAACAAAATTGCTTGGTTTTGAGGCGCTGACAAAATGACATAATTTATTTAGTGGATGTCTTCAAGATCATCTCAAGGTCAACTATTATTTTTCAAATGGGACCATGTATTTTTTATTGCAGAATCGTATACTACGTAAAATAAAACAATACACTTTTTTCTGAAACACTTTTTTTACCCTAGGTCTATTTTTGATGAGAGTTAATATATTAAAGAAATACTTACGATGTTTTTGGAACTGTTCTTATTTTAATTTATTGCCTACTAAAATCTGTAGAGTGTAAACAAATAAAAGCAAAACGCTCTCACAAACAAAAAACAAACGTTCATTCTCAAGAATCGAAATGTTAAATTGGTTTACCTAATATATTTACATAATAAGTAGAGCAATTTAATATGTCGACCCTTATGAATAAATGTTTACATCAAGCAGAATAAACGGTTCTTCATAATGTGAGGTATTTTCATTTATTTTTAAATCTACCTGTTGTGAGCTATGAAGTATTATTTTGTTGCTGAAAATATTTAAATGATTTTAATTTATGGTGAAGTTAGAAGAAAAGTTAATGATGCTATTCTACTGTACGCTGATCGTTTTCCTGGGAGAAAGGCACCGTCACGTAGATCTTTTTATCGTGTATTTAAAGAATTTTTGGAAAATTGGAGTGTTCGATCGAAGAAAATGAGCCTCCGATCAACTGTGACCAGTGAACATAATGAAAGTGCAGTGCTAGCCGCAGTAGTTAATAATCCTCATGTAAGTTATCGTGCGATTTCTGATGATTTATGAGTAGTGTGCGCAAAATATTGAAGCATCATAAATTTCATCCTTACAACGTGTCTTCATGGAGTAGATTTCCTCAATCGAGTGGCATTCTGCCAATGTGAACTTGAACAAGTAACAATAGATAGGCATTTTTTTCTTAAAGTATTTTTCTCTAATGAATTGAGCTTTACGAATCATGGGGAAGTTAACCGACACAGCATGCATTATTGGAGTGCAGAAAATCCACGGTGGTTGCGCCAAGTTGGAAGACAGCGTACTTGGACTGTGAACCTTTGATGGGGACTTAGAGACAAATTGATTGGCCCCTTTTTTACTGACGGTGCATTGAATGGAGACAAATACAGAACTTTTCTATATCAAGGATTACCATTGCTGCTAGAAGACTTAAACCTACAAGAAAGGTAGGACATATAGTTCATGTTAAACAAATGCCCATTATTCCAGAATTGCACGACAAGTATTGGATCGGAAATACAATGACCGCTGAATCGTTAGAGGTGGTCCAATCAGTTGGCCTACTAGATCACCAGATTTAACATCGCCAGATTTTTTCTTATGTGGTTACCTAAAAGAAAGAGTATACCATGATGTATCGACAACTCCGGAAAACATGATGGAACGAATAAGAATTGTTGGCAGAGATATTGATCGAGAAACTCCATTAATTACCACATCATCATCATCATCATCATCATCACCCAAATGTTTCCAGCCTGTGGCTGGGTCAGCTTAGTAAAATGCCTCCATCTTCCCCTATCCTTCCAACACTCTTCCTCCTTTAATTTCTTCAATTCTTCTCCTCTCACTTGAACACTTTCTGTTATCTCCTCCGCCCATATCTTTCTTGGCTCCCCTGCGGTCTTTTCCCCACATACTTCATTTCTAACATTTTCTTCGGAATCCTCTCTTTTTCCATCCTCATTACATGCCCACACCATCTCAGTCTTGCTTCCTCTACTATCTCACATACTCTCTTTACCTCAACTCTTCCCCGTATAAATTCATTCCTAATCTTGTTCATCCTAGTGACAGATAACAACAATTCGTTTATAAAGTGAATTGGAAGGCGTATCGAAGTGGAATGTCCTCATTTCAAACAATAATACAATTGTTGTAATTTAGCATTTCTACTTTGTTGTGTGTTTGAAAGTGTTTTACTCTTATTTGTTTACACTCTACAGATTCTAGTAGGCAATAAAATGAAATAAAAATAGTTCTAAGAACATACATATTTCTTTATACCTACTTCGAAATATCATCAAAAAAGACCTCGGGTAAAAAAGTGTTTCAGACAAAAGTTGCTTGTTTTTTCAATATACAATAAAAAATTCAAGGTCCCATTTGAAAAACGATAATTGACCATGAGATGACCTTAAAGACGTCCATTAAATAAAATAAAATTATGTGAGTGTTGTCAGCGTTTCAATAGCATGCAACTTTGCAAGAAACAATTTTTTCTGGAATCCGTTAAAAAAAAAATTTCTTTGTGCCAACTTGTAAAAAACCCGATTGCGATGTAGTTGTGTATAACGTCTTATTATCCAGAATAGACCTCTTGACTAACGTTGTGAGTAACTTCAAAACCAACAAATTTATATTAATATCGGGTGTGGGACCGTGAGCCTTTCATTTTACTTTGAGACCCTGGACCAATGATACGGATAGCTCATTAACCAAGAAAAATGGCCTTACTTACTATGTAAACTTTGGATGTAAACATATTGCAAGTTCTACGCCCAAGCCCACGTGACCACGTATCACGGAACAGAGTGGTTTAAGAATAAATAGTTTGTTAGCTAATATACACCAAAATAACCATTTTTCATACACACACATTTAAATTAACCTACATTAGTGGTTGAATTGTTTTAAGGCGTTATTTTCACAATAGACTTAATTCCTAAATAACTTTCTCTCCTGTACACATCCTCTAAATTCAACCTTTCAAACCCCTAAGCCAATATATAAATATACATATAATTCGAGCAGCTAGTAATATGTGGTAAAGACTTGTTCACAGAACTATTAATAAGACTGTAGTAGCAATCAAATGAAGGAGAGAGCGAGGTTAACTGTTCACATAACTACTATGGAGGGAGTGAGGTCCACCCCCTCTTTTGTTCAAAGACGCACCCCTATTGCGCAATTATGTTTCCCTTTTAGCCAATACGTACCCCTAGCACATTTTGCATATTCCTGTCATGACATGTCACGCCATCAATCCGATGTCAGGTATGAGTAATCACCCGTAATCTATTCCTGTCCTGATTCCTGACATGTTGAGCCGGATCTCTGGCACCATGTGGGAGTCTAGAAATATTTTCTTACGTCATCATAGTTACATCACCCTTGGACGATTCCTGTATCATCATCTTGAGAAGCGTATAACCCGAATGGTTAGTAAGACGCGCTGCTAAGTATTAAAAACATATCGAGTGCAAGTCCAGAAATACATTATTACGTCATCAGGGTTGTGGCATTCTGGGTAGAAGGAACTGACCGGGTGTCCACTTAGTTTTACATAAATGATAAACTTCCAACGGAAGAGGTGCTCTGACACGATCCCCAGGAGCTGAGGCCATTAACCGGTGAAATGGGACAACAGTGGGTTCAAACAAAAACACCCACGTCCTTCCAGGGATTCAAGAAAATGGGGCATACACCACGTAAAAATTAAAATCTCACACTAACATCCTCCCACGGGTTCTAACCAATGGGGCACACTCCACACACTAACGTCCTCCCAGGGACTCAAACAAATGGGCACACTACCCCCAAAAAATTAGGCAAAAACCGACACTAATATCCTCCCAAGCATTTGAACCAATGGGGCACGCCCCCCCCTATCAAATGGGGCAGAAATAGAATGACCGAACAGGTTTTAATTGTGTAATATTACTCTAGTCTGCATTAACGTAAAAGACACACAGTACCGCCTAGTCACCGCTCCAAGGCCAGAGCTCACACTAGTTGGCTGCTGGAATGTGCTACCAACCCATCTGTCTTGACTAAAACTAGAGGAGGGAGTCTTGTCTCGTTATAACTGTAAGGACAACGTTCCCCCTCTACCTGCTTGTTTGCAGTCAGTGCTTATCGCTACACTATTCCCTCCCTTATTCAAAGTTCACAGTTTATTATTAAAACACAATAGCTTATAACACCAACAAATATACATATCTATTACACAAGAACCATCTTAAATGTTAAAGATGTTTATTTACACTTTTCTTCGTTCATCTAAACCCAGCTTGAAATGGAACTGTATGTGTTCCGTTCCGGTCTGGATAGCGACGTACTTCTCCATCTGTGCTGACGTCCATTGCATTATTGTGAAGAGCCTGTGGAATTTCCACCAACTGCCAAAGTTCACCCGTTGGGTTGATGCCAATTGTTTGAGACTCAAAAGAAATGTCATCGGTCGTCACCAGCCTTGTACCTTCACGTCTATTATGACCAACCAGTGATGGGCCAACCTCTTCTCGTGGTGGATCTCGGGCTGAGTATGGTTTAAGCCTATTGAAATGAACCACAGGGCGTTTTCTTGGGTTTAATGTGTATTGAATATGGTACGTCATATCCGATCATCTTTTCCTGACGACGTAGGACCCTGCCATGGTTTGTGCAACTTAGGAGTCAAGCCTTCCCTTATTGCTGTTGTGTATATAAACACACTTTGTCACCTACTTCATATGCTTTCCCTGAGCAACGGTGGTCATATACGTCTTTTTGTCTTTCCTGTACCACTTTAAGATTTTTCGGACATGTTCATATGCAGATTTAGAAGACTCATTGTATATGGAGTGGGTATAACTTTTCCTCCACTTGCTTCAATGGTCTCACGTACACTATAACGAGCTTGTCTTCCAAATATAACCTCAAAGGGGGTGTGTTTAGTGGTTTCATGTACACTCGTACGATATGCCATCATAAGCTGAGGCAACTTTACGTCCCAGTCATTTTTGTTTTCGTTTACCCACTGAGACATCATGTCCAGTAAAGTACGATTAAATAATTCCACTAAGCCCTCAGATATTGGGTGGTAAGCTGTTTTTCGCGTCTTCACAATCTGTAATAAATCGCGCGAGTGTCTGATTACAGTCCCGTCCAAATTTCTGCCTTGTTCGGTGTGAAGTTCAGTAGGGACACCAAACCTGCAAATGAATTCTTCCGCTAGGACTCTTGCAACTGTGACTGCCTTCTGGTTTGGCAGAGCATACGCTTCCCCCCCAAAGAGTACAGTATTCTGATACTACCATAATTAATTTCTTTCCCCGCTTAGGACTTGTAAAGGGACCTAATATATCAACAGCAACTCGTTGAAGTGGTTCACCAACCCTAATCTTCTGTAGTGGTGCTTTAGCTGTTCTTTGAGTTTTCATAGCAGCACAATCAGGACATTGCTGGACCCACTTTGTTGTGCCTTGACGGATATCCAGCCAATAGAAATGTGAGCGAACTTTTTAAACTGCTTTATGAATACCAAAGTGTCCTCCCGTAGAGGTGTCATGAAGACTGCGTAGAATTTCTTTTTTAAGCACTCGTGGGACAATCAGCTGAATTCTTTGAGTATTTCCAACTTCTTCAAAGGTCGATAAAGAACGCATTGTTTAAGTTCTAATTAGTCCCACTGGGACCACAAACTCGTGGTGGTTCTTTCAAGTGACACGGCATCCTCATGAGGTCGGCGATTGTTATCCTCTTTCTACTTTATAACAGGACAGATTGCTATATCTTCTAGCTGTAACTGGCGCAACTCATCAGGTGACACAGCAAGGTTCCACACCGGTGTGGCAGAAATTATGGGTGTGGCTTTGGCACCTTGAAAAGGAATGGGGGTTGTGATTTTCTGAGCACCCCCACACTGTAGTTGGCTGCACGGTTTTCACGACTGTGATTCTGGATTGAGGGATCTTGGGTCTATCATCACATCAGAATTTTCATCCACAGGTTGGCACTGGCGACATGGCATTCTTGAAAGTCCGTCAGCGTTACCGCGTTTTAATCCTGGGTGATGTTCTACCACATAGTTGAATCACGAAAGACAGTCCAGCAACCGAGCTACTTGACCTTCAGGCTCTTTGAAATTGTGGAGCCAAACTAGAGGTATATGGTCTTTGTGCACACGCACTACCTCACTTTCTTCAAGGTAGCAATGAAAGAAGTGGAGACAGTCAACAAGGGCTAGTATTTTTCTACGTGTTGCACAATAATGCCTCTCTGTTTTAGTAAGAGGGCGGCTCCAATCAGAAATGAATTTTCTTCGCCATCTGTAGTCTGGCTAAGTACTGCTCCAATTCCAACTGCTATTGCATCACAATCCACTAGCCATTCACACTCAGGACGGAGAAGCCCTAAAATGGGAGCGGTCACTAATCTTCTTTTTAACCCCTCAAAGGATGTTTTACAAGTGGCACAAACGTTACTCCTTCGCGAGTGAATCATTGCGTAGATGCAGAAATAATCGCAAATTTGCGAATGTAGCGGCGATAGTATCTGGCCGTTTGCAGGAAAGAGTTCACTTCTTCCGTAGTTATGGGAATGGGCCAAGAATGAAGCTTATTTATTTTCTCTTCTGATGTAGCGATCCCTTGCGCTGATACTCTGTGTCCCAGTAAGGTAATCTGGTCCCACATAATTTGACATTTCCGATGCTTGATTTTGAGGCCAGCATCGTGTATTCATGTAAAAACTTGATGCAAACGTTCCACATGTTGTTTCTCATCTCAACATTATATTACCATATCATCTAGGTACGCCATGCAGGTTTTCCACTTGATACCTGTTAACACCAAATCCATGAGTCGTTGAAGTTAGCCGGCGCACTACATAGGCCATATCTCATTATGTTAAATTCGCAGTGGCCATCTGCTGTAACAAATGCTGTTTTGGGACAATCTTATCGTTGCTCTCTAAACTTGATGTTAGGTGGCTATCATGTCGAGAGATGAGAACAATTTTGCTCCTGACAAACTCTCAAGTATGTCATCCATACATGGCAATGGATAGGCATCTTTCACAGTCAATTTGTTAAGTTTTCGGTGGTCACAACAGATACGAATGCCACCATCTTTATTTCCTGTGATGTAAAGGTACTCACCTTACCTTGTTTCTCCAAGTCACTGATGTCCTTACTAATATATTCCCGGTATTTATACGCAACGCTACGCGGATGTTACTTTGCTGGTCCAGCCTTACCCGTTTTAATTAATGATATGTTAAGTTTGTATGACTACGCTCAGAATCATCTTGTGCCACAATATCAGCAAACTCATTTAATAGTGCTATTGTTTCCTTATGCTTAACTTCAGAACACTTAGCTTTTGTAAGGTCAAACAATACAGCTACTTGACGATGTTAGGTTTGTGAAGTGAGAGGGAAGCACACGGGAAAAGATTTATCATCATCGGGTAGGGGGCAGAAGTTGATTCTCTGGACTCTTAACAAGTTCCTACAGAGTATTCTCGTATTATGCATTCTGTAACCTGCAGAATCATTGAGGAAATTCAGTTTAATGGAGCGAATATCTCCAGACCCGTAGAGCGCAACTGGATTATTTATCGTATAAATTTCGAGTGCCTGAATGGGAGGCCGATGTAGGTATTCAAAAAAATCTACACTGGTGATCGTGAGTTTCCCGAAAATGTTGCCACACATTCCCGCCGTACGTGTCCTCTTTCTCCACATCGAAAGAAACGTGGTCCCAACTGAGCTCGTGTTCCATCCCAAGAGTCACGTTTATTTTCTCAGCACTCGTCCTCTCGATGGCTACAGTATTTACAGTAACTGCACTTAAATACTTGACGCGCAGGATCAAGCTGTTCTTGGTGACTCCCCAGAGACGTAGCATGAGGTCTTCTATCTTATAAAACCATACGAAGTGCTCCCACCACTGCCTCTTGAATCGACTGCTGCAATAAAACAGGTATTATATATGATCTCTGTTACAATAATAGTTACGGGAACTACACGTTCAAGTCGCACAACACGCTCAATTCCTGACACTGCCTCCCGCATTTTCCCGTGACTTACAAGATCTATCATAGTTTTGGCGGGATCCCAGCGCAATGCTACGCGAATGACGCTGTCTTCTATACACTGAATTAGCTTGTCACGGACTAGCGGTCATTTCGAGATTCTGGATTAAACAGCGGGTAAACTTCCATTGCTAAGCGCTGCAGGTCATTTGCGAGTGTTGTTAAACGCTCATTTGTCTTGCGGTAACGTGAAATGAAGGCGGCTTTCTTTAAATCTGGCAGTAGTGGCTTTTTGAAAACAATCTCTTCAACTCAGAGCACACTTTGTCAAAATATTTTCTGTCTTTATTTGTGAGAGAGGGGTAGACGCTTTGCGCTGACCCAGTAAGGAATAGTCCCAAAAATAGAGGACGCGACTCCTCCTTACATCCGTTATCTTTGGCCAAGAGCTCGAAAGTAAAGAGCCAGTCTTCAAACGACTCCTCCGTTACCCCACTAAATTTGGACGGAAACAAAGTTGAACTAGCAATAGCGTTAAATAAATAAATACCGTCACAAATAACTTCATAATAGTGAAGAGTACCGTTCAGTAGTACTAGCTATCAGACAGCACACACGCACAAAAATACAGAGAACATGATAATAATAAAAATGTATAATAGGTTTTGGAAGCACACTTCCACTACTAAACACACAAATTAAATAAAGAGTACTAGATTACAACTCAATAATAATCTGTCTTTCTAAGCATATCACTTTTAAACGAAACTATTACACGCACCGCATATCATCAGTGCAATATTACTTTACTCTGCATTCACGTACACTAGACACAGTACCATACTATTCACCGCTCCAAGGCCAGAGCTCACACTACTTGGCTGGCTGCTAGAATGTGCTACCAAGCCTTCTGTATTGACGAGACGAACACTAAAGGAGGGAGTTTTGTCACGTTATAATTTAAGACTGGGCTTACATATACCGTTGTTTGACGGCCGTTGCTGCGGTAGTACCAACGCCCGCTGATCTTTCTCCTTGTTCCCACATACTGCGATACCGCACTGTGTTAGGGTGGGAGAGACCTCCCCCTGACCTAGTCTCGTCTTGACAACCAGTAGTCTTTATATTCCTGTGCTTTCGTTTGAACTGCAGTTATGAACGCTTATAGAAACCGTTTAGTAATCGTGTGCATGGTGGAGGCATCAGGTTTACTAGATGAACCACGGCCAGTAAGAAGATTCTGGGTGCATCCATACAACAAAGAGAGAGAAGCCTCAAAAAGACTCTAGAAATTTTATGTAGAAATATGAAAGCACGAAGATAATTTTTTTAATTACTATCGAATGTCCGTTAAATCATTTGATGAATTATTAGAGATGTACGACCTCACATTACTAAGCAGGATTAATATTAGAGAAACCCATTTAGTGCTGTGGAAAGGCTATCTATCACATCAAGGTAAGTTAAAAAAATAGGTAAATTGTAAAAATTGTATTGATTTAATATAAATTATAATAATTGTACCTTAATTATAGTCATTGGAATCGGAAAGGGGGGGCAACAAAAATGATGTCATACTAGCCTCTTGGGTGGAAGATATATTGAGAGCTTGAAGCCAAAAAAGTAGGATTTTGATAGGGGTGGGGTTGACTGGAAAATAGTTGTGGGGACGGAGATACAGGAAAAGCATGTGACGATTCTTGATACCGAAAGGGTTGAGAAAGAGAATGTAGTCTATGATGATCAATGTGCTGTGGGGGTTGATGACCTCCTTTTACGGATATTATGAAATTTAAAGTTTGTTGCTGGAACTGGAGTTTTAGTATTTCTGTTAAATATTTATAAAAGGAAAGCATGGATAATAGATAATTATAATTTATCAGGATCGTCACATTCTTCGGAACTCTTCAGTTTTTTTAGTAATTAGAACTGAAATTTTTTAATTGGGGACGGCTTTTTTATGCATCGAGGAGTTTTGAAGGTTGCAGGGAATTCAGGATGAAGGGAGGTGGTGGTGGTGGGTGGTGGTTGGAGGAAAATCGGTTGGAGACTCAGAGGGGGTTTCTGATGTAGTGCTTCGTCGGGTTCTACTATGTTACCACTGTTCTGAAAAAAAGAGAAATATATACACTGTAGAAATAGAGATGTAGGATACTTTTATACGGAGATTATTTTCTCATCTCACCTTCTTTTTTCTAAGGAATTCTTAGTAAATTCCAGAGCATCTGCAAACACGTATTTCTTGATTTTTCTTCCTGGTGCGCCGCTTCGCCCTGTATTCAATGAACGGACGAGATTGTCTCGTATATTTCTCCACTTATTCTTGATTTCGACAACTACAACAAAAGAAACAAACATCAATATATTCTAAGTATTTAATAGCAGCTTTTCTATCTTTTTGTTTCCGAGTAGACTTATTTCATTCTCAAATATTAATAATTCTTTGATTTTTTTAACGTTATCTACTTTACATATTTTAACTTTTTTACATTTTAAAAATATGCTCAAATAATTAATACGTATTTATTTACATACTTTATACTTTTAATCACATAAAAATCCTATCATTAATGATAGCTGACTAGATGAAATATAAAATACAAAAATTCTAATATTTTTCCTTCGATAAAATTTAATTTTGAAGATGTTTGTTTTATTAATTTTTTGGCTAATGTGAAAAAAGTGCTTAAATAAATAGTTTTTTCGAAATTAAAAATTTCGAATTCCAATGAGTAACACAAATGGCTTATTTATGGCAGCTCTGAAGTGACACTATGGTCATTGCATTTTTCTTGTTGCAGGTACCTGGGAAGTGGAAATACCTACGCCTCTCTGCATCTCGAATACTTTGTTGGAAAAACGATTATTTCAAAAGTTGTTGTTGAAAACTGCCAAGTAATATGGGATTGTTTAAAACATCTAGAAATGCCCGAACCAACGGAAGAACATTGGATATACCGGTACATCGCTGACAATTTCAACATAAAGACTGATTTTCCGAACTGTGTAGACACAGTTGACGGGAAGCACATACGATGTATTAAACCTTTGCGTATAACCGAACGGTATAAGACGCGGTGCTAATAACAATATAAACCTTCAGGGTCTGGTTCAAGTTTTAACTAAAAAAATACTTCTCAGTCGTGCTATGGCAGTTTCTGACGCTAACCTACGTTTTATTGCAATAGACGTGGGGGCATACGGTCAAGAAGGGGATCCTACAGTTTTTCGAGATAGCTTTATTGGTAAAAAGTTGTTTTCAGAACAATTGAATCTTCCGCCCCCAAGATGTTTGCCGAGTTCCGATTCTGACCCACAGCCTTTTGTCATTGTTGGTGATGAAGTTTTCAGGCCTCACACAAATCTTCTTAGTCCTAACCCACAATGTAATATTGATTCCCGCCGGAGGGGTTTTTAATTACAGATTATCTCGGTGTAGGAGGTACGTGGAATTTGCATTCGGTATACTCGCTAATAAATGGCGAGTTTTGCATATTCCAATACTATTGCACCCAGACAATATTGAAAAGTTATTAAAGCATGCTGTATGCTGCATAATTTCGTGTGAAAACGAGACGGTCAATTTTGAAGACAACGAATCACATCCGTTCGTGTAACTTCGTACGTAATGCACTTACAACAAGGGTTGGAAGTTAGAGAAATGTTTGCCGACTATTTCATGGGGCCAGGAGCAGTCGCATTTCAAAGACTCTATATGTTCTAGAAAACTATTTGAATTCTACAAATTCTAATCATGTACATTAGTTTTTATTTATACTTACTCATATTTAGTTCATGAACATTTCCTTGCAAATTGTTGTTTTTTGTGTTAAGCAAATCTATAGAATTGTTCTCTTTCTGTTGTTAATTAATTAATTAAGAATAAGCTTATGAACTCAAATAACATAATTATGTAACTACTAATATTACTATATAAAAATGTTTTATTTCGAAAACACTTTTTTTTAATTCACTCTGGTGATTAGAAAAAGTTCTTTCTGATATGTTCTCTTATTTTTTATTACATGTAGCTCTTTAATTTCTCAGTTAATTGAAAAAAAATATATACATAGAACTCGATAAAAGGACGGTTCTATACAGTTTTTAATTGAAGATACCAGAAAACTAAATATAGCATTTCCAAGTCAAGTTTAGAATTAATACAATGTTTTCTTTACCTTACCTCATTTTTATTTAAAAATCAAAATCAAAATTTTTTAACTAAGAAAATTCCCGGACAACGCCGGGTACATCAGCTAGTTACTAATATTACTTATAATAAATAATAATAATAATAATAATAATAATAATATATATATGGATAATAAATAAAAACATTTATTACTTACGTTGGTTTTTTTCTCCAATAGATAGAGACAATTCTTCCCATTTTTACCACAAGTCCTCCTGATACTTTCAACCAGCACTTTTCTTATTCCGTGCGGTCTTTAAAAGGGTTGTGGCATTTTTTCCCAAAGCAGAGGCTTATCTTGCACTAGGGCTATTAGTTTATCACAATCCATGGCGAAAAATATTTGTTAAAAAACTTGTTAAAAAGAAAAATGCATAGGAGGTGAGTCACCAACGGCCGTTGAGAGAGTTATATGGGACCAGCTACGTCTGATTATTTGTGTTTGCCCCTCCCTTCAACGATACCGTTGACCTTGACGCCGCAACAATCTCTCCGTTGGAAATCTCCAACGACCGGCGAAAACACCGCACCGGTGCATGTGGGAACCGCCACGCTGCATCACCATGTTGACTCTTCTGCTCCGTTACCGCACCGCAGCAACGGCTGTCGAAAAATGGCATGTGTAAACCCGGAGTAGGGGCAACGTTCCCCCCTCCCCCCCACCTGCTTGTTTGCAGTCAGTGCTTGTCGCTATAACAGGATAATGATTACGTGTGGGTTTGAGCCGATCACTATTACGTCACAGGGAAAACCCAGATTGCATCACAATATTGTCACAACATACGCATCGGGCGTCATATAGCTGGAAGGTTGTTTCAATACGCCAGCTGGCCTACTCTTGAGGATGGCAATAATATTACCGAAACATGTCGAAATCAACCTTATAGTTGGACTTCAAAGCCACTAGAAATTCAAGAAAGGTCAAGGGACTATATTCACAAGCTATACTCTGGAATCTGTCATACTTTTTTTAAATAATATTTCTTTGATCTTAGATTAACAACATATTTTACTCTCTCATCACTGCTGGTTAAACCTAATTTTTAATGTGGCTTATCTGATTTTATATCAAATAATTTTTTTAATTTCCTTAAATCACTCTAACATTTATTATATGTGATTTATTACTTGTTATTATGGAATATATATATAACCATTACTTGTCATGTTGGGTATGTATGGAAAGAGAGGAGGGTCAGTGTTTTTGCAGTTTTTATAGCAAAACATGTTTTTGGCCAAAATAAATCAAATATTACTTCAGTACAAACTAAGAGTTTAATTTTCTTCCCATGGATGACCTCAACAGTTGTTGAATATCTGCCATGAGCATAGAGGCATCAGTTGACAAACTTTTCAAAAGAAGAGAAAAGGTGTCATGAAATTCTAGTACCCCCATAACAGATATTCAACTATTGTTGAAATTTATTATTATTATTATTATTATTATTATTATTTAGCACCGCGTCTTACTACCCGTTCAGGTTATACGCTTAAGTACTAATTACGCTAATGGATTAGGAATTGGGAAGGTTGAATAGAGGAAGTGAACCCACATTTGCGTGGAGGGAGAGTGGAAAACCATTTAGGAAAAACCACCCCCAAGTCACCCGACCGAGATTCGAACCTCGATCTCCCCGTCCTCGGCAGTCGGGCTCAACACGAACTAGCGCGTTAGCTAACTACGCCACCAAGGCGGGTAACTATTTTTGATATCACCAGATGAAGAAAATTAAACTCTTAAGTTTGAACATTTTTTTTATCACGGTGTCCTACTTCCTGTTCAGGTTACACGCATATACGATAGCTACTATAATGGGGTAGCGATGAGGAAGGAAGCATTTTTGAGGTAATGTACCCATATTTGCTTGAAAGGAGAGTGGGGATCCATTTAGGAAAAAACACCCTCGGTAGAACTGACCGGGCTTCGAACCCCAATATCCTCGTTTTCAGCAGGCCAGTCTTAAACAAAAGTGACACCTTAGACCATTGGGCCACTGAATCGGGTATATATTTGTACTGAAGTAATAGTTGATTTATTTTGACAAATAAACAGTGTCGATATCAAGAGTGCAAAAATCTATTCTTGCGCCCTCTACATCTCCACCTTAACCAACAAATTGAATCTGCTCACAGAGGCTCATCCTGTGTGATTTAATGATATTGTTTTATATTTAAATTTGTTTATTTTCTGTGTTTTATGTTTTATCAGGTTTTTCATTTAATTACTATTTAAAATGTTTCATTATCTTTATGTCTTAACAATTTTAATTCGTTCCATATCATTTACTCTGTTTATTTCTTTTACTTGTCAATTTTTTCTAATATATTCCAACCTATATATATTTCAATAATTTATACCCTTTGTAAATTGAACATCCTTTAAAGTAAATATTTTGTATCCAAGTCTTATTTGATATTAAGTTTGGGAAGATTTTAAGCTACTAACATCCTTCCTTCCTACCCCTATCGTACCCTTTTTCAATTCTCGCGTTCTTATTTTGAAATCTTACGATTTATTTTATTATCTTATTTGCTTTATTTACTGGATTGCCAAATTTCAATTTTAAACCACACCGAAAAGTAAAGTAGTCTTTTGTATTAGTTGTACCAATTTCGAGTTCTTCCATTTCCTGGGTTTCAATTTTGAAATTCGTTATGTTCAGTCCGACACCTTAGCTCAGCCATTAGCGTGTCTGTCTACTGAATGTGTCCTGGGTTCGATCCCTGCCATGGCTGAAAAAATTATCATTGGTGAAATGTGGGCTCACCCTTTCATAGTGATGAATTATTTGCTGTGTGTTAATTGATATATTTGTTCTAGATTTAACTAGGTTTATAATTCGTGTGCTGGTGTAATCATTTGGCTCAGAAAGTGCATGTTAATTACCTTTAATTAATGAAATAACAAACCTTTATGTTCATATGTCATTCGGCTCTCCGGGAAGATTTATTGACCTACATGAGTAGATGGGATGGCCACCTAGATCAGACGCGGATAGGTCGATATAAATAACTCTGGCCTCTGATTGGCCGCTATAATTAGACCCCCCTCCCCTCCCACCCCCCTCCCCTCCCCACCCCTCCGCTCTGATTACAAAATCTCCACCAGTTGATTACGAAATTTCCTCCCCTACAACCCCTCCCCTACAACCCCCCTCCCCTACAACCCCCATCCCCTACAACCCCCCCACACGTTGAACATGTTGGTACTTGTGTGGGTCTTTTTTTTCTTAATTATTAATGATTGTTAATTAAATATTCATATAAGGGTTATGGGGAAGGACATTGGAGTATATTTTATTTGGATGGTGAGCATACGTCTCTGCACGAACCTCTCGCTACGACTGTCCTGCGTAGACTGGAGGGGGTCGGCCGCTCACCGAGTAGTGACCACCTCGCCTCACGGTCGCGCCTTTCTCTTTTTCCTCCCTCTTCCCTTGTGTCAGCGACCCACAATGTTTAGGGGGGTAGGAGGGGGGTAGGAGGGGGTCAGTTGCCTCCCAGTGGAAAATTTTATGTTGCAATAAGCAAACGTTTAAAGTTTCTTGAACTCGTCTTTCCCACCAACCCACCCCCCAAGTCCCACCCCCTTGTCACAGAGGTCGTGGACTCAAAGCTAATTTTGGCTACTCTGTTTCTAGAAGCTACAGCCATCTTTTGGTAGAAACTCGAACTAGAAGGCCTCATGGGTGACAGTTTGACTAGAATTAAAAATATGAGTGTTTTCATGTAGAAAAAAAATAGCTCAAAATCTTTGAAAAAAAATGTCTGCCTAAAAAGATTATTCAACCCAAGGGATTCGAACCAGACACAGTGACTGATAAGCACCGACCTCTCGAAAAAACGGAACTAGTACAAGGTTTCGAACCCCGCTACTAGTTGTTATGTGTCCAGCTCTATCATCTAGTGTTTTCTTATAAATGGTTGAAATGTATACTCCGGCTAGATATCATCGACGGGGATCGAATCAGAGACTTTTGACATTTGTTGAGCTTGCAATGGCTTGAACACTCCTAACTCCTTACGTCACAGAGCGTGATGTGTACCGACATTTGTGCTGCCGGAAAAAAATAAACACGCCGGCATTTCTATTACTATAGCTAAACTTCAAAATATAACAACATATATATATATATCTTATTAAGGCTATTGGCTAGAATTAATCAAGTAGGTGCGCGTCCGTCCAATGCTTCAGGCAAGTTGAAAAATGCACCCCACATTTGCGAGAGTGAAAAAAATGTTTTGCTCAGATATCATCGACGGGGGATCGAACCAGAGACTTTTGACATTTGTTGACCTTGCAGTGGCTTGAACACTCCTAACTCCTTACGTCACAGAGCGTGATGTGTACCGACATTTGTGCGGATGGAAAAAATAAACACGCCGGCATTTCTATTACTATAGCTAAACTTCAAAAAATAACAATATACATATATATCTTATTAAGGCTATTGACTAGAATTAATCAAGTAGGTGCGCGTCCGTCCAATGCTTCAGGCAAGTTGAAAAAATGCACCCCACATTTGCGAGAGTGAAAAAAAAGGGTTTTGCCCAGATATCATCGACGGGATTCGAACCAGGGACTTTTGGCGTTTGTCGAGTCGAAGTCCTTACCCCCTCCAGTCACGGGGCGAGATGTGAACCAGCATTTGCACGCCCGACTGTCATAGGATCCACCCCTAGACAGCGCTGAAGAAAGACCTCCGTCCTCTGTGAAAGCTTTAACGCAAATGAAATATAACGGTACTTACACGGACAGGGTAGGCTCCGATGCGGAAATGTTATTTTCGACCAATGAGAAGGCGCCACCTTTCATGTGGCACACACCCCCATTGAAGCGACTATAAATAGACCTTGATCTCATTACATTCGGTCATTGTGATTAATAATTGAGTGTGATAAACATCAAAAATGAGTTTCGACGCGCTGGAAAACTGGATAAATTCGGGTAAGTTTTAAAAGAGTTTTTTTTCTCATCACATCTTGGTGAACATTTTTTTCGAGTTTCGACGCGTTGGAAAATTGGATAAATTCGGGTAAGATTTAAAAGAGTTTTTTCTCATCACATCTTGGTGAACATTTTTTCTTGTTCCTTTGGCAGCGCATCAAGAAGAAGAATACACCCCCACAGTGTTGGCAGAACCGAGTAGCCCGGATCCTTTAAATCTTTTTACGGAGGACGGCATCTGCATAGCGGACGGCGAGTGGTCTATGGGTAAATAGCTTCTTGCTATAGATTCTATAGAGTTGTCAGTGGGTTTTTTTTCCCCCGCAGCGATAGTAATTAATATGTGTTTATTAAATTTCAGACTTATGGGACCCTTATGGGCTGGATGAGGGGCTGAGGAACAACATTGCACCTACGGTAATGCACGACGTCATCGCACAGCCCCCCGTCATCCGTAGCCCGCCCCCAGCCGTCATCACACCGCCCCATATCAATGGACAGACGCCCACAGACGCCTGTGGTGATTTGGATGCGCTAGACCTGCTGCTATGTAAGTACCGTCTACAAGTAACAATACTATATAGTCACTAGGTTAGAAATAGACAGTTATTTGCGCGCTCTCTTCCCCCCTCCCCCCAAACCACTGTTATTTAGTACATTTTGTCAGCTGGTCCGTTTCAACTTTAACCATTGCTAAGAATGTCTGTCTGATAAATTAACAGGCAGCGGGCGGGATGTCTTAGTCTTTAAGTAATGTGTATAAAGTGCCCTGAGCTTTAGGATGGAAAAAAAATGTTTATTAAATTTATTTCTACCGATAGAAAAAATAATTCGGGCAGTGAGGTGTTTTATTATCTATCCGGTAGATATCGCGCGCAGGCCTGACCACAGCATTTCATGTATGAGTGCTTTCGCTCTCTTGTAGATAGCGTTAGAAGTCACTTTAAGCCAGAGCAAAAATATTTTTTGAAAGAGCGAGAGAGAGACAGAACGCAGCAGTCCCTCCACCCCTCTGTCATTAGCGAGGGGGTTTCTTACGGTGACAGCTATAGATAGAAGGGTTGAGGGGGGATCCACGTCTGGTTGTTAAATTATCATACAGCGGCACACTTTAGACAGAACAAAATTATTTCCAGCAAACGTAAACTTAATTGGCTTGTGTGAATACATGTATTTCCCTATATTACCGGGGTTCGATTCCCCCACAGGCATAGTGAAACTAAACTGTATTTTGTACATGTAGTGCTTGTATACAGATATCAAAATATATATACAGCCATAATAGTTAACCAGGGAAATTATAGCGTTGCTATAGCCGTGTATTAAAACCCTGATGAGCTAGGGAGGTCCAGGGTTCGATTTCCTAGCATAGCTGAAAATGTGTGTTCAACTTTTCACATGTCTGAGGGGTGATGTGTTTTGTACAGGTTGGAAGTGTATTTATTACACACACACACACACACACTTTAAGAATGTTGCTGTGTTATAAATACCAAAAGCAGTCTGAAATTGTGGCATCGTTTTAAAGACGCGTATGTTTAGAACAATTATTGTTAAAGTGCTTACGTTGTGTGTTATAGTTCAACTTGAGAACGAAAATGGCAGTGCCGTCACATGCCGGAGGGGTGATGTGTTTTGTACAGGTTGGAAGTGTATTTATTACACACACACACACACACACACACACACACACACACACTTAAGAATGTTGCTGTGTTATAAATACCAAAAGCAGTCTGAAATTGTGGCATCGTTTTAAAGACGCGTATGTTTAGAACAATTATTGTTAAAGTGCGTACGTTGTGTGTTATAGTTCAACTTGAGAACGAAAATGTCAGTGCCGTCCTCTCGCAGCCAGAGGCCATGACACCCCTTCACCCACCCGCGGGAGCACCGCCTCCGATCCCGGGAGAAGGTGTTCGACCCCCAGCTGCGGCGAGGCAGACGGGTTCCCCGCAACCCGTGGCGGTGCTAGCAGGGCCATCTTCGGCACCCCAGACGGGAATTAGTGGCACGGTAAACCAGGTAGGTGGAGCTTTGAACCAAGGCCTCCCTCTTCGTATCGTCGAAGAGAGAATTAAGCAATTGAGGCGTTTCTTTTATACCGGTAGAGAAGTTACCGTACATCTTGGTGCTCCAGCAAGCGATCGTGACGCATTAAGCTGGCTTGAAGAACAAATTACTAATTTGCTCAACCGGTTGCAGGACCATGGCGTCAGTAACGAAGATTATCTCGGCTTACTTTTAAATAGCACGGACTCGACGTTGAACCCTGTGTACGTCTCTTTTAGACGAGCAGATCAGTTAGACGCTCGAGCCGTGCTTGATAACGTAAGTCGCGTATTGCAGAGTAATAGTTTGTTTTTGAGTACAGCACCATTGTACGTTAAACTCTGCCATTTTAAGGAGCCTCGCGGGAGGGGTAATCATAAATGTGATAAACTCTCTCCCGCTAGCACATATAGCCGTAAAAACCAAGGAATAATTACTATTCAAAATGGCGACACACTTTGTCTTGCCCGTGCATTAGTTGTTGCCAAGGCTGTATGTGATATATAAAAGTGAACCAGGATGCATGGACGTGAACACCTTTAGACAAATCAAAATGGGTCGTCCTATTCAAAAACTCAAAGCAGAGGAACTATGCCATAATGCCCGTGTGAATCTTTTGAAAGGTGGTGGATTGACTGAGCTGAAACAATTTCAAACATACCTCTCCGGATACAAAATCACGGTGTTCAGGGAACGTCGCGGGAGACAAGTCCTATATGAAGGGCCTACTCCCGCCGACCATTCCTTTAAGGGCAACCTTGATTTGTATTTTCACGACGATAAGCAAAACCATTTTGACGTCATAACATCCTTGACAGCCGCATTTAAGTGCTCGTACTTTTGCCGCGAGTGCCGTGTACCGTTCAGTAATAAGAATAAGCACAAGTGCGAGTCCTCGTGTAAAAAGTGCTACACTAAAGTGGTTTGTAGCGGAGGTCAATCTGTGGTCTGTAAAGATTGCGGGCGTTGGTTCACAAACCAGACATGTTTTGATAACCATAAACGTCCCGGTTTTTGCAGAGGTCACAGGTCGATCTGTGATGTCAAAAAGGTTTGTGAGGTATGCGGGCAAAGTTTCAGCTTGGAAAGATCAAATTATTCACATAGGTGTTATGAGACTTTTTGTAGAGTATGTGATTCATATCGTCCTTTTGGGCATTTCTGTTATATGAAGCAAGCCCCGTCCAAGCCGTCACTGGAAAAGAGTAATTTCATGTTTGTATTCTATGATTTTGAATGCAGACAAGAAACTCCTCTTAAAGGTGCGGTAAACACGTACTTGCACGAACCTAACCTATGTGTCGTGCAGACATGTTGCAAGGCCTGCCTTCATATAGATGCAAATGACCATCATTGCACCGATTGCGGGGGCGATAGGACTCGCATATTCGGGGGTGATACCACAATGGCCCAATTTTTCGGATTTATAGAACAAATTAAAGCTTCAAAATTTAAGGATATCACCCTCCTTGCTCAAAATTCAAAAGGGTATGACGGGAATTTTATTTTAAAATATATGATGGAGGTAAAAAAATGGACTCCAGACCTTATAATGAACGGTGGGAAAATCATGTCCATGCGTTACGGCCCGCTCCACTTTATTGACTCGCTGAACTTTCTCCCGATGTCGTTGTCCAAGATGCCCAAGACATTTGGCCTGGACGAGTCTTTGGCCAAGGGACATTTCCCCCATTTTTTCAATAAAAAAGAAAACGCGGGGTATAGGGGTCCCTTGCCGCCAAAGGAGGATTACGGCGTCGGGGAGATGTCAGTTGAGGGAAAGGAGCACTTTGAGAAGTGGTATGACGCGTTGGTCAAAGAAAATTATGTCTTTGATTTTAACCGCGAGTTGGAACTGTATTGCGTGAAAGACGTAGAGATCCTACGGAAGGCCTGCCTAAAGTTTAGAGATATGCTTATTGAAAAAGCAAAGGTGGATCCTTTCAGAGAGGCGTGTACTATCGCCGGAGCGGCCATGTTGGTTTACCGCCGTAGTCATCTTAAGGAGAATACTATCGGTATTATCCCTAACGGTGGCTACCGGTGCGCAGACCAACAGTCGCACATAGCTGTACAATGGCTCTGCTGGGAGGCCCATCAACGCGGTGTCTCTATTCTTCATGCGGGTAACGGCCGTGAGGAATATGTGTTAGGGCGACGTGTAGACGGCGTTGCTAAAGCTGGAGATACCACCACCGTCTTTCAGTTTTGGGGCTGTTATTGGCACGGGTGCCCTCTCTGTTATCCGGGCAGGACCACCCCTATCAAAAACAGTCCCCACGAGACCATGGAGACGCGCTATGAAGCGACCATGGCTTGTGTTGAAAAGTTTAAGAATGCCGGCTACACGGTCGTAGAGATGTGGGAGTGTACGTTTAATGCGATGAAACGCACAGACAAGGACTTGAAACAATTTGTACTCCGGCACGAGGTGTACAGCAAGGAGCCCCTCAGTCCCAGGGACGCATTCTTTGGCGGGCGTACAAATTGTATCAAACTCTTCCACGAAGCAGACCTTTCTTGTGGAGAGAAGATCAAGTACTTGGATGTGTGTTCGTTGTATCCGTACGTTTGCAAGTACAAAAAATACCCCATCGGCCACCCCAAAATTCACTTGGAACCAAATTGTCCCGCTATAGATAAAGTAGAAGGCATAGCAAAAGTTACAGTGACGCCTCCGCGGGATTTATTCATGCCCGTATTACCTACACGGATGCACGACAAGTTAATGTTCATCTTGTGCAGGAAATGCGGGGAGGAGAAAAACCAAGGCGCGTGTCAGCACAACGACAAAAAAGATCGCTGGTTGACAGGTGTCTGGGTGATTGACGAGATCCGGAAAGCCGTTGAGAAAGGCTACACCGTTGAAGCCGTACACGAAGTGTGGGAGTACAATGTATCTGTTTACGACCGTCAGACACGTTCTGGCGGATTGTTTCACGGCTACATTGATACTTTTTTGAAAATCAAACAAGAAGCCAGCGGATGGCCAGAGTGGTGTACCTCACAAGATGAGAAGTTAGCTTACATTCAAAATTATGAGGAAAGGGAGGGGGTTAAAACTCGATTTCGGCTCTGTTTGTAAAAACCCTGGTCTCCGCACTCTGGCTAAACTCTTTTTAAATTCGCTATGGGGAAAGTTTGGGCAAAGACCCGATTTACCACACGTAGCCGTTGTCAACGACTATCAGGGCATTCACAAGTACCTAACGGATCCGTACATCACCGTGGACAGCGTCATTGATGTAAATGATGAGGTTATGTTCCTCAATTACAAGGATGCGCGTGACGCGTTGCGCCCTAACCCTAACACGAGTGTGGCGGTGGCGTGCTACACGACTGCTATGGCTAGGTTGCACTTATACAGCATCCTTGAAAAATTGGGGGACCGCGTTTTGTATCATGATACAGATAGCGTTCTATTCACGGAACGCCCCGGCGATTGGAGTCCACCGACCGGAGACTTTTTAGGTCACCTCACTGACGAACTTCAAGATTACGGTCCGGGAAGCTACATTAGCGTCTTTGTATCTGGCGGTCCCAAGAATTACGCGTACCGAGTTTGCGTTGGTGGCGACCCTGCCAAAACAAAAACGGTATGCAAGGTTCGCGGTATCACTATAAACTATGGCAACCGGAACGACGTTAATTTTGACGTTTTGAAAGCGATGGTCACCGAACAGGCCGCGGAAAGATACATACAGATACCGCACAAAATTGTAAGAAAAGGTCTTGCGACTGTATGTACCGTTTCGCAGAATAAAGTCTACCGGCCTGTGTACACCAAACGGCGGATAACCGATGATTATAATACGTTGCCGTTTGGGTATCAGAGTGCTTGTAAACGCCTTCGTCACGACTAAAAGGTGATCATTTAGACGGGCTGAATAATCATCTTTTTTAGTCTTTCACTCTAGACAGTTCCACTGACATACCATTTTTCAAAGATTTGAAATTTTTTTTCATATTTTTTTCTGCATGAAAACAAGCATATTTTTTTTTATTTATTTTATGCAGCCGGGATACTTTTTTTATATTTTTTTATCCGCCAGTATAAATCTCCACCTACCTGTATCTAGTCAAATAAAATTAGTTGTTTGTATATATTTTAATTCTAGTCAAATTTGTTTGTATATATATATTTTAAATTCTAATCAAATTTGAAACCATATGTTAAAATACTTTTTAAACTGGACTTTATAAAATTAGTACCGAGGCCACTATTCCCGCTACGAGCTCAAGAAATTGATTATTGTTTCCATAATATATATATATATAATTTTTTGTAAATAAATATTCCACGTATACTTTTTTATCGTATGAGATATACTTGTAAAAAACACCTTGATTTGTGTAAATAAATATCCCAAGTATACGTTTCATGGTATGAGATATATTTGTAATTAAATATTTCAAGTATACTTTTTTGTAGTATGAGATATATTTGTAAAAACTTTTATTTGTGTAAATATTCCAAGTACACTTTTCAAGGTGTGAAATATATTTGTAAAAACTTTTATTTGTGTAGATAAATACTCCAAGTATACTTTTCGCGTTGGGAGATATATTTGTAAAAACATTGATCTGTGTAAATAATTGTGTGAAATAAAATTTGTAAAAACATTGATTTGTGTAATTAAATATTATAAAAACTGTTATGTTTGTGTTTTAACGTCTACACCCCCCCCCCACCCTTCTATCCTATAAATACAAGTTCATTTAACTTATAAGCTCAGTCTTAAACATTATGGACAAGTTGAAACATCCATTTTCGGCCATCATCAACGGCCCTTCAGGCTGTGGAAAGTCCCATTTTGTAGCCGACTTTATCCGTCACTTGGACACAATGTGTGACGTTAAATTTGATAAAATCACCTGGTATTATGCTTTATGGCAACCGGGATTCGAACAAGACGGGTCAGTCATATTCTGTAAGGGTTTACCGGAAATGGATGACACCTGTGATGACTCTCCTCCACACCTGATTATCCTGGACGATCTGATGCGTGAAGCCAACGAGGTGGTCGTCGATCTTTTCACCAAAGGATGCCACCATCAAAATATTAGCGTCATGTACCTTACGCAAAATATATTCCACCAGGGCAAGGGACAAAGAGACATTTCCTTAAACGCGCATTATATTGTGCTTTTTAAAAATCCCAGGGATAAAGCTCAGATTCAACACTTTGCACGTCAAGTGTGTCCTGAAAACCCCCGTATTTTACAGGAGGCTTACGCTGACGCTACAAGTACTCCTCACGGGTATCTATTGTTAGATTTTAAACAAGGTACACCCGAATGGTTTAGATATAGAACCCGCACAAATGTAGGGTGCTGCGTGTACCTACCACGCAAAAGCTATAAAAACACCGACACGTCCCAATTACATATCATTTCATAACCATGAGTCCCAAAGTGCTGAAGCAAGCCCCGCTGCTGCGTGCGATGCATCGCATGAACCCACAGCAACGTGTAGCCTTGTTGAAAACGGCCGACAAGAAACTGATTGACTCTGTTTGCGAGTGTGCCTACAACACTTTAAAAGGGCGGGTGCCGTTGAAAAATGCGCAGAAGACAAAGTTACGTGCTCACAAGCAGGTGTTGCGCAAGCTGGTCAAACGAGGAGAGTGCTGGAAGGAGAAGAGACGTCTGCTCGTTCAGAAAGGAGGAGCGTTCCTGCCCTTACTTTTAGCCCCATTAATCAGCGGTGTCCTCGGTTCCTTATTCAACAAGTAGATAATGGAACACACGAAAAAAATGATATTGGTGTCCCCTGAAACATTACACCGTTACGAGCAACACCACCAACAAGCGGCATCGGCCACAAATCTAGTGGTCTCCGAGCTGGACAAGGAAATGGAAAAAATCCTCGCTTCAAAACTTGATGACAAGTCTAAATGGACTTTATACCAACAAGTGCTGCAGCGCTATCTACACTTTAGTCAACAACCTCCACCGCCTGAAAATATCACCGCGACCGCCCCCGTACTTCCCATCGCGGCTGTACTCAATACTGTACCAGTACAGGCACGTAAAAAAGCCGAGCTTTTACTAGAACATATTAATTCCAGGGGCGGTATCTCTTGGGACGAAGACGGGGAAGTGAGTATTCACGATACACCTCTCCGTGGATCTAACATTGTGGATTTAGTCAACGATCTGGTCAGAGCAAGAAGACACAGCGAGCCGACGGGGTGGCGAGAGTTTCTCACGGCACTTCAAAAAATAAACATCCCGAAAGAATTTATTGTAAATCCGAAACGTTTGGCTCCCATTAGAGATCCGACGCCCGTACCTCAACCACTTACACCGTCGCAACGCCCTAAGAAGAAGAAACTGAAAAGGGTGGACGAAAACAGGTGGCTGCCGTTCCGAGCTTAATGCCCCGTTTAGCCGACATCTACTACGACCCTTCTCATCCTGCTGGGTTTGCCGGGGCGGCGTCGCTCATAAAGGCGTCCAAGAAAGATCCCGACAAAGTACGAAAATGGCTTCGTGCGCAGGACGCTTATACCCTCCACAAGCCGGTGATAAAAAAAGTTTCCACGCAACAAGTACGTGGTGTCAAACATTGACGATCTCTGGCAAGCCGATCTCAACGATATGCGAAGTCTTGGAAAATACAACGACGGTGCGGTGTACTTGCTCACCGTCATCGACGTGTTTAGCAAGATGGCCTGGGCGAGGACGCTTCCATCCAAGACGGGGAGCGTCGTGAGAGACGCCTTTCGGGACATTTTCAAGCAAAGCGGGCGTAAACCTCTAAGTTTACAGACGGACAAGGGGACAGAGTTCACGTCACGTCTAGTCCGGAAATTTCTCAAGCAAGAAGGCGTGCATTACTACACCACTCATAATCCAGACGTGAAGGCAAGCATCGTGGAACGATTCAATAGAACTCTGAAAGGACGCATGTGGCGCTACTTTACCAAAAATAACACGTATCGCTACGTGGACGTCCTCCAAGATCTAGTCGACGCTTACAACGGCGCAAAACATTCCAGTATCAAGATGGCGCCTGCCGACGTTTCAGAAACCAACGTGCTTCAAGTCAGAGATAATCTGTACGGCAAACTGGGCCCAAGATCGAATAGTAAGCCAAAACTCAAAGTCGGTGACACGGTGCGTATTAGCAAATCCAAAATGCTGTTTGAAAAGGGCTACGAAAGTAATTGGAGCGAAGAAATTTTCAAAGTCAGCAGCGTCGTGTTGAGGCAACCAGTCGTCTACAGAGTGACCGATCTTGACGGCGAGGAGGTGGAGGGAACGTTTTACGAACCCGAATTGCAACGCGTACGTCTTCCCGAAACTTTTAAAGTTGATAAAATACTACGTGTCAAGGGTAAAGGTGCCAGAAAGAAAGTGTACGTGCAGTGGAAAGGTTACCCCGCCAAGTTTAATTCTTGGATTCCTGCCAGTTACGTCAGTGCCCTACCATGAAGGACCAGTTTTACCTCACCTTGCCGAGCGATAGCTCTATGGGATATTTCCCGAAAAATACCCTCACGAATTTCACCACGCAACTACCCTACCGTCTTACACTCGACGGCCAGTGGGAAGTAGCTCTCGCCGAATTCCAATATCCGTGTTCTTTCACCACCGTACCCGAGGGCAGAAACATTGTATGGTACAACTGGGTTGACGCTAACGGTGTGGAACAAATATTCAAGGATCACATCCCGCCTGGAAACTATAGCACTATCCAAGAAATGGTCAAAGCCCTAAACGAAATAGAGGCGTTTAAAAGGGATTCTGGAGTTGTATTTAAGTACACAAGCACCAACAAAAAAGTGGACGTTGTTTCTTCTTCACCAAATATACAGCTGCTGGAGCTATCTAATCAACTAAGTCTACAGCTCGGTTTCGATCCTAATACTAATCTGATCAAAGTCCCAAAGTCACCGTACGCCGCCAACATTCTACTAGGCTTGCCCTCGCAAATGTACGTCTACACGGATATCATCGATCCTCAGCCCGTGGGTGACATTGTGGCACCTCTTTTACGTATCGTCGGTATCAACAACGCAAACTATCTCTACGGCATACATAAGACAGTTAGCTACGATCCGATGCACTACGTGCCAGTACTTAGAAGAGAAATTGAAAGCCTGGAAATCAATATAAGGACCGACACGGGTGAAGCTGTACCATTCGAGTTTGGAAAAGTGTGCGTGAAACTTCATTTTCGACGCCGCTCAACATGAACTGTCCTTACCAAAGATACTACGTCAACCAGGCTGGAACGGGAATATCTTCGATCTACCACGGTGTTCCCTATCAACGTGGACATGGAATAGGAAGTTTTTTCAGCGGCCTATTCAAGAGCGTCGTACCTTTGCTGAGAAGCGGCGCTAAAGCCATTGGAAAACAAGCCCTTCATACGGGTATCGACGTGCTCTCCGACGTCGCCAATCAGCGTCGTCCTTTCAAAGAGGCTCTACGGCAGCGTGTCGGCGAGGCTGGAACAAACCTCAAACGCAAGGCGGAGCAGAAGATCGGCACACTGATGACCGGCTCAGGCTATAAAGGGCGTCGTAAGAAGCACCGGCGTCAGTCTTCAGCCGTTACCCGACGTAAAAAGGTCAAGAAAGAAGCTGTAGATATTTTCAGTTGAAATGTCGTTTCTACACCCCCAGTCCTGCGAGTGTGCCAGCAGTGAACTCGATCTATTTTCAGTCCCACCCACGCAAACCAGTCTCGAAAGCGGACAATGGATCCAGTACAAACCTGTCTCTTCACTCACCGATGATTCACCCATAGAATTTACCGTTACTGGTCAAGGCGAGTTCTATATCGATCTTTCACAGACTATGCTCTATCTCAGGGCGGCCATCGTGAAACCCGACGGTGGCTCTTTCACAGAGGTGGATCAAATCGCTCCCGTCAACAACTGGTTGCATTCGCTATTCACACAGGTGGATGTGTTTTTAAACCAAAAACTAGTCTCACCGCCCAGCAACACGTATGCTTATAGATCGTACATTGAAACGCTGCTCAATTACAACGGTGAAGCTAAAAGAACACATTTGACTTGCGGTCTCTGGTTCGCAGACAGCCCCGGAACCTTTGAGGAGACTAACGCAGGCAACAAAGGATTTGAGGCCCGTCGCAGTCTAACAGCCAAAAGTAAGACGGTGGATCTTTTGGGTTATCTACACGGTGATGTATTTAACCAAGAGAAATACCTTTTGAACGGCACCGAACTCAGAGTCAAGTTGGTCCGGTCCAGAGACGGGTTCAGTCTTATGGCCGTCCCTGAACTCCCACACTATAAGGTTCACATCGCTGAAGCAGGCCTTCTAGTGCGACGTGTCAAAGTAGCACCTTCTATACTGTTGGCACATGCCAAGGCATTAAACGTCAGTCCCGCAAAGTATCCCATCACCCGCGTGGAAGTAAAAACACTCACTATTCCTACGGGTGTACAAGGGAAATCGCTGGACAACGTATTCACCGGACAACTACCCAAACGATGCATCGTGGGCTTTGTATCAAACGCAGCGTTCAACGGAGACGCCACCAAGAACCCGTTCAACTACCAAACCTACGGCATGAACCATTTCTCGCTGTACGTGGACGGAGAACAAGTGCCGTCGAAACCGTTACAGCCCGATTTTTCAAACGGCAACTATGTCATGTCCTACCACACACTGTTTTCTGGAACGGGTATCCATTTCATGAACGAGGGTAGCGACATCACACGAGAAGCATTCCCTAAGGGATATCATCTAATGGCTTTCGATCTCACACCTAATCTGTCAGCCCACATGACATCACATTGGAATTTGACGAGGCACGGCTCTCTGAGCATCGAAGTGAGCTTCACCAGAGCTCTCACCGAAACCGTCAACTGTATCGTGTACGGGGAGTTTGCCAACATCATCACCATCGACAAGGACAGAAATGTCGTGACCGATTATGGGAGTTAATATAAACGGCTTCCCGCCCCTTACACACGTCATTTAAATCATGGACGTCATTGTGGATTTCCAGAGCTTCATCGACGACAGCAAGCAGTTTATCGTCAAGGAATTGAGTGTTTTATCTGTATGCGGAACATTACTTCAACATTGGGTGTTAAAGCCCCCCTTCGCTATAGAGGAACTTTCACCGGCTGCCAAAAAGAAAGCCGACTATATCGTCAACAAACTGCACGGTATTCCCTGGGATAGCGGTGATGTGGATTACAGCCTGCTCGAATCCCTCATCTCCCGCGCCACAGCACGTGCAGAAACCGTCTACGTCAAGGGAGCAGAAAAGAAAAAGTTTCTAGTCAAATACACGCCTACGCCCGTCGTAGATCTGTACGACAGAGGTTGTTCGTCTTTGAAAACACTTAAATTGAGTCGCACCATGTGCATGGCACATAGTTCTGTTTGGAGTTTCTGTTCGGCCTCCATCGTTTGGGGACTTCGAGACTGGATGATTGAAGATGGACACGCACACCATAAGACGTGCGCTGAAAACAAGCCCGTGGTTCCGTTCTGTACGGTCGGGTGTTTTCCCTGCTGATCAACTACCCGCAAGAATAGCGCGACCTGCCGCTCTCGTCATCAACACGGATCCACATACCAAGCCTGGGACGCATTGGGTCGCCATCTTTATCGACAAGAACGGCGTGGGAGAATATTTTGACAGTTATGGATTTCCGCCGCGTATAAAGTCGCATCTGGCATTTATACGAAAAAACACTTCCCGCACGTCTCATAGCACGCTACAACTTCAAAGCATAGCCTCGGACGTTTGCGGCCATTACTGTCTCATGTACCTTCTCTATCGTGCCCAGAACATTCCGATGAAAACTTTCCTAGCCCTATTCTCACCCACCAATCATACAGGCAACGACGCTAAGGTGTTGAGATATTACAACACATTTTTCAAGAAGCTAGGCTCCTGCCGCCCCTCAAGAGGCTGCGTACAATCAGCGTGCGCCTATAAAAGGGGCGTCACGGCGGCGTGCCGTCCATAACCGTGACAGTCGTCGAAGCGATGGAAGGTCAAGACGTTTGCGCCCGCAAAGCAAAGCCGGTGAAGCCGCTCGCCATCACCGGTATTTTCAACACTCTGTTTCCGCTGGACGAAGTCGACGCCAAGCGAGTCATCGTCGGCATGAGCGTCAAGAACAACTTTACGCCCTATGTCCAGCTAGAAAAATGTGGAGGGAATTGTGCGGTATTTAACCGTACAGAGTGGCAAGAACTGGGCAGCTACAAGTCGGTCATATCAAAGTTTTTCAGCAACACGCAACCTCCTCAGAAGATTAGTCTGACTAATCATGAAATCTCTTTGCGACGCATGTGCGGTGACCGTATGGTCGTCATCAGCGAGAAACAAGACGCAGGACTCAAACGGGTCGCCTATCTAGCACCTAGCTGGGCACGTCTTTGCGAGGTGTGGGACCTCATCGACGTCGCCGTCGACCGCAGGGATATGTGGTCGACACCCGTCGCACGCTATTGCAACGATTTGATCGACACGCTCGTCGTAGATGTATGCGACACGCTTACAGAATCAGTGGATGTCATCGATCTCGAGCAGCCTACGGTGGAAACGCACATCAGAAACCTGGATATTATCAGTGCTACCTACTATACGCGTCAAGTCGTCGGTTTGGACTATTACATGCTGGATTGTGAACTAAAAACAATTTTACTAACGCATCTAAAAGACACTGTAGAAAAAACGTATGAACGAATATATGCGTCATTCTTGTAAAAGTGTATAATATGTATGTAAAACCTTTAATGTATAATAAATGTATGTTTTGTAATATCGTGTTTTATTCAACCAAAAAAACCTGTCTGTTCCTTACACGTAGATATGTGTCTCGACTTGTTGGGATAGCAAACATGAACAGGGTCAATTACCTCGAGGTTTTGAGGTCCCAATCTATTCTTGTCTCGACTTGTCTTGTCAACCCGCCAAACCGGCGCCAGTCATCAGGGAAAACCCATTACCAAATAGGGGGGTGGGGGACATTATTCAAGGTCATGTTGCAACACCAGGAAAACCCATTGCCCTGGTCAATGACCTCAATTCTTGTCTCAACACGTTTTGTCGATCCAGCGACGGTTCTCGATGACGTCACCGGGTGATGGTGGCGAGAGGAGAGGGGAGGGGGAAAGTGCGCAACCGTGATGCGCAGTGGTCACTACCCGGTAAGCGGCCGACCAGCAAAGATACTCTCCATTCTACGCAGGACAGTCGTAGCGAGAGGTTCGTGCAGAGACGTATGCTCACCATCCAAATAAAATATACTCCAATGTCCTTCCCCATAACCCTTATATGAATATTTAATTAACAATCATTAATAATTAAGAAAAAAAGACCCACACAAGTACCAACATGTTCAATGTGTGGTGGGGTTGTAGGGGGATGGGGGTTGTAGGGGAGGGGGTTGTAGGGGAGGGGGGGGTTGTAGGGGAGGGGTTGAAGGGGAGGAAATTTCGTAATCAACTGATGGAGATTTTGTAATCAGAGCGGAGGGGTGGGGGGAGGGGGGTGGGGGGGGGGGGGGGGATCTAATTATAGCGGCCAATCAGAGGCCAGATCTATTTATACCGACCAATCCGCGTCTGATCTCATGGGGCCTACCATCTACTTACATGTAAAACTTCTATTTTAAATAGCACCAATAAAATGTTTTATATTTTCATTTTAATAATATTGAGAAAACCCCGTTACCCATTTACTAGTACTTCTTTATTTTGAAATCTAAAGACAAGACCTTATTGGTTATTTGGGGTGGATCTTATACCAGACTAACAAATTTCAATTTTTTACCTCATCCAAAAAGTAATTTTCTAATCATAGAGCTCCATTTCTCAGAACCCAAATTAAAAGTTCCCTAATATTAAATTTGTCTAGCTATGTGGGGTAATCCTGCTACCTTCCTGCCAAGCAAAACTTCAAATTTCCAGGCCCGAAGGTTGGGAAAATACACTCAACTGATGCGTGAGTGAGTAGGTCTGTCTTTTTATCTATTATAAAAGATTGTTTCAATAAATAATACGGATTGGACCCTTTTAACATACCACCAGGGCCTTATTTCATAAAGCTATAAGTAAACACTTGTAAATACATGTACAATTTAACAATTTACAACAGCTGTTGTTACAAGTAGCCTACTGTAATATTATAGTTCAGTTTCATAAAACTACTTGTAAATTACAAGCATCTGTAAACCAAGGAGTCTTTTCTACAAGTCTCAACAAATAGGTTAAACTCTTTTCAAATGCGATTTTAGTGGGTTATTTGCACATAATTAGTACTTTAATGAAAAAATAACCAATGTAAACATTTTAAGTATCATATATATTGTATTTATAGATGAATGATGAGGTTGTATACAGGTGATTATTGATGTTAGGAGACAGGGTGAGTATTGAGGTTAGGAGACAGGGTGAGTATTGAGGTTAGGAGACAAGGTGAGTATTGAAGTTAGGAGACAAGGTGAGTATTGAAGTTAGGAGACAAGGTGAGTATTGAAGTTAGGAGACAAGGTGAGTATTGAAGTTAGGAGACAAGGTGAGTATTGAAGTTAGGAGACAAGGTGAGTATTGAGGATAGGAGACGGCCACGTACGAATAGTCCCGAATAATTTCATTGAAAAATAAGAAACTATAACACGATATAGGTCATTATTGTTGCACAAAATAAATCATCAACTGCCTTAGTTCATGAAAAATTAAATTGCACAGTGCCCTACAGTAATATTGAACCTCAATAACTAATAGAATTAATATAATGTAGTTGATTCCATAATTTTTTTTATTTCTTCACTCTCATTTAAAGAAGCTCATAATAAAATGTATTTACGCACAGAGCATACATTTTTTAACCAAACTATATTTTAGTATTTTACTAAACCTGTCATAAAATTATTTTGAAATGGTTTGTGTAGGCATACTTTTGGTTGCTGTAACATTGAGATTGCAAATAAAACAGATGACTTGTAAATACTTTCTACAATTGCATTATAATCTACAAATCAAATTATTTTCTTTATGAAATCCTTTATATTTACAATTATAAAACATTCATTCGTAGCTAATAAATTGTAAGTTGTAGACTTGTAGTTTATGAAACACTTTATACAACTTCCTCCACTCTTACCCATACGCGATATTAAAAGGCGTATAGACTGAATGGGTAGTAAGACGCTGTGGAAAAAGAGCTTACAAACTTTGTGTTGAAAAATATTTTCTTAAAATGATAATTCAAGCTTGCCTTTACATCAAATCTAATATTCCAAGCACAATTTTTCAGTGAACAAATATTAAACTATAAACAAATGATTAAATTAATATAGACCTATCATTTACTACTTGTTGAAGTTACTTTACCTACGCAATTATCGCTAAACAAATCCGCCTAGTTTTACTAACCGTCTGTGCTATGCTTAATGTTAATTGCACTAATAGGATACGAATGAGAATGGTAGAGTCTAGAAGAAATGTATCCCAAGTTACGTGGAGGGAGAATAGGAAATCTTTTAGATAAAATTCTCCTCAATACTATATAGAGTCCTACACCCGGTCGGGATCTGAACCCCGACCTCCACGCCTCCTATAATCTAGACAAAACGAGCTTGAAATTTAATCCGCGTGTCCACCATTGCAAATCATTAGTTAAAATAACTATAAATAATATTCAGCGGGTGACTTGTTTTCTTGCTGAAACCTAATGTTATAAAATAATTGGGTTGTGCTGATTTTAATTTAGACCTATTTTTCTTTCTTATATTCACAAATGCAAACCTCATTTTATTATAATTATAATTATAATTCCTCTATATGACTCAATATAGAAGATATAATCGCTTGAACTCAATTAGTGTTGTTTTAAAGATTGTTTTGATTTATTGAATCTTTTTTGTGAATTGAGAACAGTGCATCCCTATCCCTACTCCACATGGGATGTAAGAGATTGAAATAAAGAGAGCAAGGGGCCTGGATATTGCGGTGGTCTGTGTGTGAGAGGAACTAGAGTAGTTGAGGTCTCGGCCACTGGAGCTCGCCACTGAGATCGCTAGCGTCCGGCTCCGGACTGGGTTACTGGCATTTTCGTCAGCAAAGTGGATTGGTCGTTCGGGGTTTTTCACAAAACACTAAGACTGTTTACTCACAACACCGTATACACAATTCTCGGAAAGTGCACTTAAACGTGTTTGTGTGTTTATTGTTACGTGATTTTATTTAAAATTATATTTCCCCCCTGAATTTTAGAGTCTTAGAAAACTAAACCAAATATAAAAAATATAGGCCCTACATTGATACCTAAATAGAACCCTCTTGACTATCTTACAGTAAATACTGATGTATTTATCAGTGTTTTTAAAGATTCGAGTTTACGGCTCTAGGGTGTTTACCGCTCACGTGGGAGAGTTGAAGTATTGATTTAACCAACTTGCGAACAGCATTCACTAAACAAGTTTCAAAATATTTGTTATCTTTGAATGTCTTGTTCTACTAAATTAGAAAAAAATTACAATCAATTCTATATAAGTTATAAACTTACGATATAGTATAAATATTCGAAGAAATGTTATTGACTTATGAGATTTAACTCATATTTCAAAACCACAATTTGTAGATCTGTGCACTCTCCCGGTACACCTTGTCCACTGTTTATTTTTATTTGCACATTATAAATATTTGTAAATATAGTAAATTATTGGTTATCATAATTTTTTGGGTGTATTTTTCCTAATTTTGATAAATATGTCTTAACATTTTCATACATCAAGCTCAATATTTTTAAACCACATTGACGCCTTTTGTTTCACAGGTTCGAGTCCTGATGACAGTAGAGCCTACCAAATTTTATATCCTGTATTTGCCCAGCAATGAATTTTATTGTTTGTACAAGAGTTTTTTGCATAGGAAAAATCAAATCACGGCAGTAGTTTGAAATAGTTTTAAATATTTTTTATTCTACCTACATTAGATTAAATATCCGACATGTTCAAAAACTGTTGCGGTTTCAAAAGTGAAAAAAATCATAAAAATGAGTCAAAAGAAACAGTCGATACTTCAAAGGAGCCCGAGAAAAAAGAAAACCAAGACAAAGAAGAATCGGAAAAATTAACAGAACTGTCAAATGGGCTCAAAATTGAAGATGACGTATCAGGTGCTGTCCCTGTTTCCGAAGAAGAAAAACCCCGTGTTTCTAAAAAATCCCAGAAATATCCCGATACATTGATATTGAATTGTATTGCTATCGAAGAGAGCAATGGCTCAGTAGCAATAGAAGGAGTGAATGGCTGTGCTGCTGAAATTACAGCTGATGGTGATGTTGGGGAGAGAAATAAGATGACACCCACCAAGCGTGGGGCAGACACACACGGAATTCAACTCCTCAGAAACAAACCGAGGGGCTAGAGATGAGGTCAACTTACACAAGATCGAAGAAGAGCTAGCTGTTCGCGTTGTGCCCCGAGGGATTTTGGCAACCCCACACCCGTTCAAGCGAGGTTCCATGCCGGCCCTAGGTACTCTGCCCCGGTGGCTGTCTCAGGAGGAAGACGATCTACCCGGAGAAGGAGGGGGAACAACCGAGCCTCCAGCCACTCCAGTGGGACGGGACGAGCTCGCTCTACGCAGACATAGGTTCTTCTCGGAGCTGCTGCACGTGGCGCAGGCTGGTGCTGAGCATCGAGTACACTTCGACCCCCTGGGCCCCAAAGTCGCTGCTGGTTAGTATTACGCTAGTCTTAGTTTATTTTTTGGGCACCTCGTCTTTAATGTATTCAAACTAGTTTATTGTTTTGTTCTGCATTTTACTACCCATCTGGGCTCTAGGTATTTATTTACAATAATTAAGTAAGGATGATGAGTGGGAAGCAATTTTGAAAAATCCCTTTAAGAACACCTAACTGGGATTCGAATCCCAAAATTTTAAGATAGTTATTTTTGTTTGTTATTTAAGGTATTTAATGTGAACTTTCTGAAACGACTAATTATATAGGCACACGTCTTATAAATTAACCTAATTCTAGAAGTCACAAAACTTAGCCTATTGGCCGTTAATTCACCATTATAAATAAGGGGAGTCCCAATCTCATCAATTATACATTTTTAGAGCGTACCGGGATTTGAGCTTGGAGCCCTGGGTTCATTAGATAGACGTGCTACTGACTCAGCTAAGGTATCTGACATTTTAAGATACAGTAGTTGTATTTGAAGTCAATATTTGAAGAGGGTGTATGAGCGCTGACTCTGAGATTGTGAAAAAGAAAAACAAGTTAATGAAAAACCAAATATCTGCTAAAACTGACCCTCGACCTTTCTGCAACTCATATAAGACTTTGTCCAGGTCAACGTAACAACACTTCAGTGGCAAAGTCAATTAATTTATTTTAACTTGGAACTTACCCAACTGGTCCAAAGTCCAAAGTACCAACACAAACAATAAGACTAGTACAAGCAGCATTCCAAGTCATCACTACAAAACTGCGGAAATAAAATGGTTGAAAACCACAAATACTAAAAACCAACCAACCAAACAATAATCATTCTTAAAGAGCCTAACTCATTATAGCCAAACTTATCAAACCAAAACTAGATGTAGGTCCTAGCCCAAGGGTCGGCAGCCTTTTAGTAGTGCTGTGCCGAAGTAATATTGCAAAGTTGCTCAGCGTGACACCCAACCTAAGTCCACCCAAATAGTTTATATTTTATACTAGTTATTAAGTACAACATTAAAACAAATTTAAGTTGATCATTAAAATGTAAATGTAACAATATGTTTCTAAGTGAAATGCATGTAATAACTACTGTTTCTTGAATGTTTAATATTCTATTATAAGTCAGATAAATCAGATTAAATAAAAAAAGTTATAAATGTGTTTTGCAAAATTAAAGTTCTGAAAACATTATTTTGAAATTTCAAAGCAAAACAATTTGATCATTGAATCATAAAACACGTTGCTATTAAAATTATTACATCAATGGTTTTGATTAAAAATAAAGGTTTTATATTATTTTTAATCAAATGGCTCAGCGTGCCATTGAAAATCGTTCCACGTGCCACTCTTGGCACTCTTGCCACTCTTGGGTTGCCGATCCCTGCCCGAACGTATAATAACCAAACCTAGAATACCTGAATTAGTTCAAATTAGTTTGACACTGCTTATTATTATATAAATTTGATTGACTTAACCTAAACTAACATAATCAACCAAACTAAATTTAAATTAACTTACTCAACTCATTTGAATTATATTCTGAAAAATTGAAAAATGACACCTGGACACGGGAATCGAACCCAGCTGCAGGAGCAAAAATACTTTTTATAAATTAGTTTCTTCTATACTTGAGTTCCATGCTTGAGGGCTAATATTGTACTATAAGAAATTCAATCACATTGATATTCAAAAAATACTTTTAAACGTGCATCTTTATTAACATTTTATAAAACATTATAAAATAATTATTTTAAGTAAGGAGATTTACAATACAAAAATAATAAGACTTGAAACTGATGAACCGTACTAGTAATTTTCAATGTAATAAAGTGGATCGAAATAGTCTAAAGTGTGTTAAAAAAATAAAAAAATTGAAGTACTTTGTAGTAAAAATAATGACTAGTTTTGAGATATTTTAAGAATTAAAATGTTGAGTCTTATATAAAAAAATCAAAAACAGTATATTAATGATGAAAATGAATAAGTAATTTGTTTTAATTAATCAAAAAATGAAATGTACAGTATATAAGAATTGACTAAAAATGGAAATTTTAAGTTGTATTTTAAATAAAAATGATAGTAATATATATAAATTTTGAAAAGTGATTTAGAAAAATATGTAACCAAACAAGATGTGATGAATTATATTTAGAAATAGTGTTACCTTATTGGGACACTTTTAACTAATCAAAGTGTATCATTAAGGCATATCACAAACTATAATAACATGACACATTGTGTACCCGTCATTTGGCCTAAAGGCATTAGGCCTACACTTTAGGCCAAATGTCTTTAAGCCAAATGGCTTTTAGGTCAAATGACTTTAGGCTAAACGACTTTAGGTCAAATAACTGTTGCGAAGTTAATTTTTAGGCCAAATGATTTTTCGTAAAATTAATTTTTAGGCCATTTATTTAAAGTGTTTGTGCTGTCTTCGGAAACCTTCGTTATGATTTGTAGCGATGTTACTAGATGGCGTTGGTGTGTAATGTTTAGTTAAATAGTATATACTACCGTTTCAAAATATATTTGTCTTTTCTCAATTTACTACTTCCCAAGGTATAGCAGCACATCCATTAACCTGTAGTACCACTTTTGTATGTTGAACTTTTTACATTGCCAAAGTTTTGTATTAGTTTTTGTACCTTATTGTACCACAAATAAAAAGTTTTGTACCCGTACCCTTTTTGATTAATTAGCATATATATTTTAATAATTTTGTTTTATTTAGAATTTTGAACTTTCTTCAATGCCAAATGCTTACATTAGTTTTTTACCATACTGTTCAACAAATAAAAAGTTCTGTACTCGTACCCGTTTTGAGTAATTAGCATATAAATGTGGCCACTCCATGTTAATAATTTTGTATTATTTTGAATTTTGAACATTTTTCAGTGCCAAAGTGTATTTTATCTGTTTTTCTGCATATATTTGTTTGTTAATTTTGTTAAATGAATTAATCAACCATTCATTTTTAATAATTATTTTAACCTAGGCCTACTCGAGTTTTTCCACGTCTTCGCTCACATTTAAGTTGGGTAAATTAACTTATTTCTAGCGAATCATCTAAACCAGGTTTTCTCAAACTCTATGCACTTGAGCCTTACATGAACATTAAAAGTAATTTTTAAGCCTCACTTTCTTAGAATAAAAATAACTTTTTTACGTTAAAATACAAAAATGAGGCATTTCCTATTTCATTGATATCTTTATTTTCTGATAGGAACTGTGTAGAAGTTTATTAAGAATAGACTAGTGAAGTTTTGTAAAACATTAATAAAATACCAAGTTTGTTTTAACAATTTATGACGGAAATAATATTATTATTATTATAACCACGTCTTACTACCCGTTCGGGTTATACGCACTTACGCTAATGTGTAATGGTAGGGTGATAGTGAGATGAAATGGAGGACCTACAGTTTAACGTGGAATCCGAACCACGGTGGAGGCCTGGCATTCCTCACATTCACAAGTTGTGATTAATACACGTCTTGTCAGAGGTGAAGGAAGGGTTTGGCAATCAGATAAATTTGTGCCGGGACCGAGGATTGAACCCCGGACCCCTAGCACAGAAGTCTGACACCTTACTCTTAGACCACCAGGTCACCACGGAAATATTATTCATGAAAAATGGCACCATACAAACTGCTAGACAACAAACTGCTCGACAAGCTATAAACAATTATTTTGAAGGCTGGGTGGGTCAAGTGGCCGACATGACTTGGACCAACTGCTAGACAAGCTCATGTATAGGAGTACAAAGTGATAGACAACCAAGCGATCGACATGAGAGAGCAAATCTATAAACAGACCAACTGCTAGACACGCAGAAACGACGTGGACCAAGTGATCGACACGAGCTGGACCATGTGATAGACAGCCAACCGGTAGACAAAATGAAAACAATTATTTGGAAGGCTGAGTGGGTCAAGTGGCCTACATGACTTGGACCAACTGCTAGACAAGCTCAGGTATAGGAGTACAAAGTGATAGACAACCAAGCGGTCGACACGAGAGGACCAACTGCTCGACAAACTTTGATATCATCCAGTTAAGAGTGTGCTAAGTGACAGAACAGTTAATTCAATACACGATTGTCCTTGTTTACACTCAAATAATCCCCCCCTCCCCAACCTGTCAGCTTAACCTCACACTTCTTGACATATTTTTTGCAGGGTTTGCTAAAGAAAAAATGTAGGGGAAAATATCTCAAACAAATGATGACCTTATCCTTATAAAAGAATATCATGAATTGAACAGTCGTAAATAATTCTGCAACGTTGGCTGCAACATTATAGAACAGTGAGAGCTGGTCCACACGTATGAACTAACTTATTTTTATATTAATGCATTAGAGGTGAGGAGGGTATAATTTAGAGAAAATATACCCGCTTTTACATGAAGAAAGAGTTGAAAACCATTGAGTAAAAATTCCTTAGTGGCCTTTATTAAAACTCGAAATTTGACGACAGTTTTAAAATAGTATGTAAAATTAGTAACCGGCAATAAGCGACAATAAAAAGGATTTTTATTGTTTTTCAAACAGATAGTTTTAATTTATTTAGTATATTTAGTGCTACATATTTTGGTTTTAGCAAGGTGTTATACTAGAGAGTTACTATCCGTTCGGATTATACGCCTATATACTAACTACGCTAATGTGTTTAGGAATGAGTAAGGTTGAATTTAGATGAACTGCACCCGATTTTTCATGTAGTAAGACTGAAAAACCATTTATGAAAAACCACTTTCAGTCCACCAGACTGGGATCGAGCCCCGATCTCCCTTTCATCAGCAGTCAAGTCTATTGCGAGAGTAGCGCGTTAGACCTTGCGGCCACCGAAGCAGAGGCTACTTAACTCACTGGCCGTTAAGGGTATTCACAATGCCTCTAACTATTCAATCAAGGATATAGGGGATAAGGGTAAAGTTTTATATAAATTCAAGAAAATTCACCAAAATTCCTCTATATGAATAATAATAAGTTACTTTAACAAAATGTTCAAATCTTCATTTTCTTGACTTGTTAAATTATAATATCTAATTAAATGATCTATTTTCTTAAGGGTTACATCATATCACCTAGGTTAAGCTTATTATTTAATTACCATAGAATATAATGATCAAGTAATTAGCTCCTGCTAATAACATAATACTGTAAAAATAAATTTACAAAATGCAAGCATGTAACAATTGTCATTGCTTTCTTCCCTCATTCACTGCAGTGCTACCCGCGTCGGTGGTTGTATGATCACAAGACATCGCTCACGTATTACATTGAATTGCCGGTAGCAAAGAGACCGAGTTCGAATCCCGGTTGGGTATACTGACACATTAAAAAAATTCACTACACCATTGCGTTAGTGGTGATGCGAAAATATGGGTACATTTTGATATTAATTTATTGTTTCTACAGCATTTGTTATTAACAGGAGAGTAGGTATATTTATTTTAGCTACATCCTATATTTATTTATTTAGTTATTTTACCATCGTGTTCTACTACCCACTCGGATTTCGGATTATAAGCATATGAACTAATTACGCTTATGGATTAATGATGAAAGTTTATTTAGACAAAGTGAACCCGCATATGCATGGAGGGAAAATGGAAAACTTAGGAAAAACAACTATCAGTACACCTGGCCAAAGCCATTTGTTAATTTTCAGAATATGATATCTAGATGCGAGTAAATCCTCACTAGAACATCATAATAGCTTTGGCTATTTGATTCTTAAATATGCAATCCCTTAAAATTATGTTAATTGTACGAGTGGCAGCATTAATCCAACTACCGAGTCGAAGGTGTCTGCGTTGTCTGATAGCTCGTGATCTTAATAAAATCACACATTTGTAACCAACGATTTCCGCACGTTCATCCTCGACTCTGCCTTAAAATATCCCTGTCCCTGAGAACGGGATGATTCCTGGATAGCTCAGTGGGTAGAGCATTGGCATACGAAGCCGAAGTTCCCGGGTTCGATTCCCGTGTCCAGGTGTCATTTTTCAAATTTCAGAAAAAATTAAAATATTTTTCTAGTGCAATATTTATATAGATTTAATTATTAATTTCCATATTTTCTCGCTGCACCGCTGCCTTGGCACCCCATTGAGAACGTCTGGCTTAGACTATAGCGAAGTGATTCCCAAACTGTGGTACGTGTACCTCCAGAGATACGTGACGTAAAACTGAGTCTTATGAATCATAAATTATTCCTTGACAGTAGTAAGTCTAATAGACAAATTAATGCAGATTTTGACGTAAAGGGATGGCATTTATTAGACTTTCTTTTCATCTATTAAGGTTTTGTTTAATTTACTGCTAGAGCTTTGTTAACATTTGGATCGACCATTTATACTTTGAAAGACAACAGATATGTATGTATTTTATTTCATAAAGAGCTGGAAGGGGTACGTTGTTTAGGGGCCGGCCTTAAATTACGTTAATCCTTTTTTCATGATTTTCGACCCCCGTTACTCCTCCCTCACCCCACGTAAGGTACCATAAGCTTTTCCTTGACACCCCCCGATAAAAATTCTTACGTAAGATAAATTATGACTCCCCACCCCCTCGCAAGAAAACGTAGTGAAATAATAAACCTCCCTCCTCTCCAGTGTCCTTACGTAATTTAAGAACAGCCCCTTAGGCCATGGCCCCCAAAATGGGTACACAACTGACCAAAGCTCGTGAAATACTGGTATGAATTATTTTTACAGGTTTCACAAGCTAAGAGATAATAGCCCCCCGAATCGTACCCCACGTTAATTCACACCTAGTTAGGATTTAGGACTAAGAGAACTCGACTCTATTGGAATTCAAACTGACCAACTTATCACATGTTATCAGTCAAAACTATTTGGCTTACTTGACACTGCCCGAGGCCTCTAATAGACCAATATGTCATATTTTATCCACCCTAGTCTTTTGTAACTATTGATAATCTCCAGACCAAGGGTTCACTTTTATTTGTTCGTGACCCTTTTTCACTAAGCAAAATAACTAGCGAAACCGGGCAGTAATAGTGTTATGTTGAGATTTTTTATACTCTAGTGTCAGTAGTTTTAGATCAAATGAGAAATAAAAGTAATTAACATATATATGACAAAAAATCACCGCGTTTTACTTCCCGTCCGGGCTTAATGCATGTATATTAATTACGATATTGTGGTGGTGGTGATGAAGGTAGAAGTAATTACATGAAATGTACCCACATTTGCGTGGGAAAAGAGAAGGAAACAATTGAATAAGATATATCCAAAATACCTTCAACAGGGATTTGAACCCCCACCTCTCCGTCAATGACAAACCAGTATATTGCGTTAATGCGAGAAAGACGCCTTCTTAGAGCATGTGACCACCAACACGGTAAATTGCTATTTTTGAGAACTACCAAACTACCCAAAGTTTGTACACTAATGGGAGAAATAAGGAAGTCAAGTGTCCCCGTATGCCGGGAGGCATGTGTACAATTTCAACAGACTGTATATTTCCACAAAACTATGATTTCACTCTCTCCCTTTTTAAAGTCTAAACATTCGTACACATAAATAAAATATTGTGATCGTTAACACTTTTGGCCTCTAAATTCCCCGACTGGTTTATGGCTTATTTCGGATGTGTCAGACATAAGCGTCTTGCTGGCTGGGATGGCTAGGCTAATTTTTCTGCTCGAGAGTATGATTGTATCTTGACGTTTTATCCCCTCACATTTAGTCCAACTTGTGTCGCCCACACATTTTACAGTCCGGTGGGCACTACACTTCTTATCTCTATCATTTCTAGGAAAAGTTTGCTTGCCGTCTTGACTGATTACCGGTCAGCCAGCCTCCCAATTGTTTAAACAAACCAGTAATGCTGCCAACCTGATGCCTGGAATTCACCAGTTTGTATAACGTTAGCAACGCCATCTATTTTGAGAGCTGAAAGCTCAACACACCGCCAGAGAGGGTAGGAAAACCCTTAAGGGTAGTCTATCGATGAGTGTTTGTTTTGAATTCCCAAGTTTTCGAACGGATCTAACGATTTTGCTTAAAATGCATATGTAGGTGTTGTTTGACTTCATAAATAACATTGTATGCCTGGTGTAGACTACCCTCATTTGCATTGAGGGAGAGTGAATACCATTTATGAAAAACTACTCTCAATACACCCGATCGGGATTCTAACCCCAATCTCCCTGTCATCGGAAGTCTAGTCTATTGCGAGTGTGATGCCTTAGACCATGCTACCTCTGAAGCGGGTTATAAAGAAACAGAACAAGAGGAATGGGGGCGGAAAAATGTTCAAAAATGCACCTAATTTTCAAACGCGTGAGCTACATACTAATAAAATATTTATGCTAGATTTCTTGACATAATAGATTTAAAAACAAATTCACAAACTTTAGATTTAAAATCTTGCAAAATTACAGAAACATTATTATTGGGCGGACTGTACTCGATTCAACATAATACATAAAAAGTATCTAGTAAAATACACCAAACGTAGGCCAATATCAGCATCGAAATAACTTCTGCTCTTTTAAAAACCTTTAGCAATGCTCATATTTAAATCATAAATGTAAAACAACTTTGTTGAGTATTTTATTTGCCGTTATTAGTTTCATTTCACGGTTTGTAACAACCATAAACTCATACCGTTTGTCACACGGTCTAATAAGGCTTCAGAGTAGCTTGAATAAGAGTAAGCATTCCGACTGAGTGGATTGGGCTGATAGTTACCACCCTTGTGGTTTTTACATCTTCCTTTTACACTAATGCGGGATTATTTCGTCTTAACTTAGCTCCTTATTAATAAACCATTAATAAACCTGGTGCTAACGCAACATCAACAAAATGTTCTTAGTTTCGGTGTTTGATGGTCTAAGGCGTCACTCTCATAATAGACTGGACTGCCAATGACGGGGATATCGGGGTTCAAATTCGGTTTGGTGTACGGAGGGTGGTTTTTCATTAATGGTTTACACTCTCCCTACATGCAAATGAGACATATCTCATAATAACAACATTCTTTCTGTAATCTATTAGTGTAATTATATTTTGTTTAGCACCGTGTCTTACCACCTGTTCGGGTTATACGCTTATTTACTAGTTACGTTAATGTGTTAGGGATGAGGAAGATTGATTTTATAGGTATTGCACCCGAATTTGCATGATCGTAGAGTGGAAAACCTTTTGAGAAAAATCACCCTCACTGCACCTGACTGGGATCGAACCCTGATCTGCCTGTCAATTGCAAAGGTAGTGCTTAAGACCATGCATTCATCGAAGCAGACTTTAATTATTTCATATGTGTATTAACTGAATGGGTACAAATACACGATGACAAAAATTACGGGAAAATTTTTACAATCTTTTACTAACTAGTTATACTTTTAAACTTTTTTGAATGATTCTATTTTGTTGAAAGTTACAAAATAGTGATTTTGGTAAGAAGGTATGTTGAAAGTAAGGGTGGATGGAGCCTACATAATCTACCAACTTAGTTTCTGGCAGTTGCTCTTTTATATAAGATGGTATTTAATCTTGTTAATTCTTAAGGTATGATTTTACAATTTATAACAAATATTTGTCTCCTTTCTTCAGATCCGATAACTCTTTTCATTCAGTGAAACATTCTATATTCTCAGATACCATATTGTATGTATCAAAACCTATTATTTATTCGAAATGATAAAAAAACTAGCGTTAAAAAATATTTGTTGAAGAATGCAACGTGAAAGTAAATTATTAAAATTAAAAACACTATGGTTTAAGTTTATACATGTATAAGTGGACCTCACCCTTTTGGGGCTAATTAAATCCAGGGGGTTGGAGGGCAGAAATTTATAGGAGGATCAAGACCATTCTAACACACAGCTTTCTACGCCCATGTTTATCACTTTGTTAGCTATGAAATAACTTGTCTGTCACTTGAGCCACTCTTAGCTGGATGATATCAAAGTTTGTCGAGCAGTTGGTCCTCTCGTGTCGACAGCTTGGCTGTCTATCACTTTGTCCTCTTATATGGGAGCTTGTCTATCACATGGTCCAGCTCGTGTCTATCACTTGGTCCACGTCGTTTCTGCGTGTCTAGCAGTTGGTCTGTTTACAGATTTGTTCTCTCGTGTCGACCGCTTGGTTGTCTATCACTTTGTACCCCTATACATGAGCTTGTCTAGCAGTTAGTCCAAGTCGTGTCGGCCACTTGACCCACCCAGCCTTCCAAATAATTGTTTTCATTTTGTCTACCAGTTGAATGTCTATCACATGGTCCAGCTCGTGTCAATCACTTGGTCCACGTAGTTTCTTCGTGTCTAGCAGTTGGCTGTCTACCACTTTGTTGTCTATCACTTTGCCTGCTCCCGCTGTACACCACTTTATCCTCTCGTGTCGGCCACTTTGTTGTCTATCACTTTGCCTGCTCCCATGAAAAATATGTACGTGTCATTTGGAAGAATGAGTTTTTTTTTTCATATCACAGAGATGCTTCATGTCAGCTTCTGTTTATATAACACACAAAGGAAGGCCTTTTTCAAATGCCAGTCAATTTCTGTAATTCAAATTATCACACTTATTGAGAAATTACTTTCATACAAATGTATGTAGATGCAAAGATCAAAATTAATTTTATTGCTTCATAAGTCAAACAAAATAATAATTTTTTACAGTCAATCAGAATTTAGCAAGTTGAAGGAAGTTAAAAATTGGTTCACAGTAATAACGATGCTGTGCCTCACCTGAAATCCCCTCACGCCTCGCAGTTTGAGAAAGTCTGATCTAAGCTACCAAAAATACTATTTTAGACACGTATGAGGCGAGAACTTTGTCTGTATGTCAATGAATCCACATATTACTTATAAGAAGGAACCAAAATATATTTTTTTAAATATTTTCAATCTTTGCATGAATATTTGCTCGACTACGCGGAGACATTGTTGAAATGAGCACCAAAACAAATAGCTTACATTTACTACCTAATAAACAAAACTAAATCTAAATAGCTGAAAAAACACCTACATTTAGGGCACAACTGCAAGCACGATAACAATGGATCTTTTAGGTGAAGGCATTGTTAAAATGAACACCAAAAGAAATAGTTTAAATTTACTATTCTAATGTATTAATCACAACTTGTGAATGTGAGGAATGCCAGGCCTCTACCGTGGTTCGGATTCCACGTTAAACTGTAGGTCCTCCATTTCATCTCACAATCACCCTACCATCCCACATTAGCGTAGGTGCGTATAACCCGAACGGGTAGTAAGACGCGGTGCTAATAATAATAATAATAATAATAATACTATTCTAATGTCAGATGAAGATATATTCCCTTCTGAATGGGATGGATAATGGAGTCCTGATTCGTATTTTATTTTCTCAGAACATTTTCCCCCCTGATGATCAAGAACAAGACCTTCAGGCCTAACTGCTCTTCTTTCCTAAGGAAAGCAAATTAAAATCACCTGCTGTACCCTACCTTATTTGTGGTGTCTCCGAAAAGGTTATCCAAGGAGATAATATTACCCGTGAATCTAGGCCTAGTATTAGATTGAAATAAATATTAAGTGATTCCATGGCGGGTAAAAATATTTGGGGGGACATGTCACCCCCACTATTTTTACTTTACAGGAAAGTCCCCCTAAACGTTTGCTTTTGGAAAAGTCCCCTCCTATATTGAATTGGATTATTTGTTCAAATAGTTTACTTAATTGCAAGATTTCACATATGCATTTTATAACCTTATTAAACAAATTGACCTTGCTTCATTAATGCGGACAGTAGTCTGGAAGAGAAATTTCACCATGCAAGGTGGATATATTTTTAGTTATCCATGTCACCTTAAAACATACTTTATAAACATTATTTCTCAAATGTAATAAATCACGTGGCTGTATTACACACATAAATATGTTTTGTACAAGAACATAATTTATTATATTACATAAACTAATTTATATAATACTTTAATTAATGAAAGAAGTAAGGTGTTTGGTGACGTCAATGTTCACTTAAATTAAGTGTTAACTGTTCAATATAAATTTAATAACCCTCTTGTAAGTAGGCCTATTCATAAACCAATTTGGATTGTAGTGAAAATCTTGAATTTATATTAATGTTCAAGTGAAAGTGTCAAACTAAATATTTAAAGGGTAATATTAGATTCAGCTACATTTATGTTATATGAGTACGGTAATAATTATAGAGAATGACAATAATAATAATAATAATAATAAAATAATAATAATACCCCCAATATGTATACCCCTCCCAAAGTTTAATATGATTTGTGTCCCCCAAAGTTGGTAATAATATGTTCCCCCCCTCAAAGTTGGAAATAATGTGTCCTCCCCCTGCTACCCCCCTTGCCCCCCGAGTTGGAAATAAAGTTGTCCTCCAAAATTTCAATATCAGGCACGTCCACGCGCGATATTCTATATTCTATAGATATGCAGAGAAAGGAAACCAAAGATGATGTGGTTGTTTTTCAATGTGTCCCTCAAAACATAAACAACGAAACAAGTCAACCAATTGTGAATAAGGCTGAAACAATTAAAACTTATCTTGAATAATTACAAAAGAAAAACAAAATATTGAAATCCAAACTATTGAAATGAAAATCTCTGAAAATCCGTAGACTCAGAAACATACTTATCCTATATATAATATGATAAGCCCGAAAATAGCCATTTATTTATATAAATATGGGTTTTGGCGTTCATTTTTTTCAAATGATGGAGTTTTATATCCATTTTATCAAATAGTAACACAATACAAAAACAGCAAGTTCAATTGTGTTTCCATCCTAATACTTAATTTTGAGGGGATGATATTTCAAAATAATGTTTTGTGCGTTCCATTTATCTTTTCACATTGACTTTCTCTTCCATACTTTCACTCTCACACTCGCTCCACTCACACACACTATTAAACAATCTTTCAGACATTAGTCTATATTTATCACACTTACTCTTAAACTCTCTCCCTCAAATTCGCTATATATCAAACAATCTCTCTCGAACTTTCTCTCACCAAAACTATCTCTATATGTCTAATACTTTCTTTCAATCTCTCTTTCTATCAAACTCTCGCTCTCAATCTTTCTCTCTAACTCCCCCTTTCTCACTCAAACTTTCTTCTCTAAAATTTTATCTCTCTAAAACTTTCTCTCTCAAAGTCTTTCTCACACGCTCTCACATTTTCGCTCTCTTTCAACCAATACCTCTCACATTCTCTCTCCCAAAATTTCATTGCACGCTATATTTCACACACACTCCCTCACACACTTTAGCAGGCACTCTCCGTCATATACTCTCTCTCACTTTATCTCACATACACTCTCTCACTTTATCTCACACACACTTTCTCTCTCACACAGACTCTTTCTCTAACACTCTCACACACATTCTTTTTCCCCACTTCTCCCAGTTCTCTCTAACACATACACATACTCTCTCACTATCACTCATTCACACTCACTCAATCTCTCTCACTTGCTCATTCTCAGTCTCTTACACTTACAATCACACACTCACACTCTCATTTTTATTATCATATTTTCTCCCTCTCTCTATCATATCTTATATATAATTTGATAAGCAAGTCTCCGGTTATAAAAATTACGGGGAAATGGCTGAACATATTTTGTTAAAAGATCGCTCATTTTAAAGATTAGGTATCTAGGTGTCGAGGATGACAGTAAAATGAGTAATTTTCAACAGAAGTCCGATTTTCCCAGCGAATTATCAGCCTTTCTTTCTTTGTTTACATCACCATAGAAACCCTTAATTGAGTGCACGATTGTATATCTATAAATAAAAATTTCTCCTTTTTTACAAATACTTCTTTATGGTTCGACAATTATTATAAAGATTAAGGCGATTGTTTATATAAAGGATATTAGGCTAAGAATATATAAGTTGTTTATATTGTTTTTCTCCTTCCTCTTCTTTGTTTTTAAATATTTGCCTATGCCCTATGAATGTACGTATGCACGTATGTATGTATGCATGTATGTATGTATGTATGTATGTATGTATGTAATGTATGTTAGTATGTATGTATGTATGTATGTATGTATGTATGTATGTAGTAGTATGTTGTATGTAATGTATGTATGTATGTATGTATGTAGTATGATGTATGTATAGGTTGTATGTATGTTGTATGTACACTTATGACTATGTTGTATGTATGTATATTAGTAGTATTATGTATGTAGCTATTATGTATGTCTGTATGAGATTATGAATGTATTATGAGTATGTATTATGTATTATATCAATGTACGTGCTCTAGAATTATGTAGTTTATGTATGTGAAGAGTATCAGTGTCTGGCTGTTACAAATATATCAGCACACACTAACGCTGTCAGTAGGTTGCTATCACCAACCTTTGCAACCTCACTTTCATCTTCACTAACATAGTATTAATCAGCATATTGGTGGCAAAACCAGGTCAAGCGACGTACTGTTTGTATCCAACAACTGACCGGGCCTCCTAAAAGCCAACGTTTTAATGCAACACTAAGTTGGCCAACACACCCAACAAGTTGTGTTACAATATAAAACATTCTCAAATGTTGGCGATTGCCAACGTGTGTTGAGAGCCGTCAAACACATTGTGTGGACATTGTTGGAGATAATAAACCAACATGTTATGATGAGTCACTTAATTCCCCCCTACCCCCACGTCAGATAAATAATTAAATACACACCGTATGCAACAGTATACTTTGCACCCTAACCAGTATGTACGACTGTTTAGTTGGGAGGGGGGCAAGTTAAGAGTAGCCCCTCCCCCCATTATCAAAATATTGGATATTTCTATGCCATCTTAAAAGTCCTGTTTTGCACCGTTTTGCACCCAAGAGGGGTTTTGAACCTGAATAGTTTTGCAAGAAAAATATATTTAAAAGGACAAAAGTTAGGAGGGGTCAAGTTAAGTGTAGCCCCCCACTCACTAATTGCTTTTTTTAATACCAAAATAAAAGTTCTGTTTGTCACCGTTTTCCCGTCATTCTCATACGTGGTATATAGAAGACAGGACAGCTCTTTAAAACATTAAGGAATAGATAGATAGATTACTGCAATACTGACAATGCAAAATGGTGCGAAGAAAGCATTCATATACATTTTAAACACCCTCAAGTCTTTAATTATTTCGAATTATTTTACTCAAAATCACCCAAAGTGGAGCCTTGCTATACCAAGCCTACAAAATGGGTTACCAGTGATTTTCGCTTCCTGCTTCCCCATTGTGAATTGACCGCAGATTATGAACTAGTAATACTGTTTCCATCCATTTCTCTGCCACATTGTATTGTATCTTAGAGAGTCATTTCTCTATGATTGCATGTTGTCTACCTTCACAATGCAGAGAGAGACCAGAGATAAAAGTGTTGGACTCAATAAATATTGTCCCGAGTGTAAGATCAATGGATAACTTGACTTGAACGTGAAAGAAGATTTAGTGAATTGTTTTAGCTGTCATATAATATTATGTCCATTAGGAAGATAATCGGGGTATAGTTTCGATTGCATACTATATTTTGTTAATTTAACTTCATTTAATTAATCTAAATAATTTAAATATAATTAACTTAAATATATTTTTAAACATACAAAATGTAAAACATAACTTGACGGTCAGCTTTTCATTCTTTGATAGTCCCTCTGAACTATGGCCACCACAGAATACAATTGTTATTTGCCACAGTAAAATAATTAATTGATAGACAGCTTCTGATTTGGTTTAATAAATAAGGAAAATATAAAACAGCTAAGATGTTTGAAAAACAAAATTTATTTCATTAATTAAGTTCTTAATCTCTAGTCAGCCATTGGATCCTCAAATGTGTCAACATCGGTACTGTGTAAGCGGAAAATACTGGGCCAGGCTATTATTAGTCTGGTGCAAGAAAGAGAGTATAGTATAACATCCGCACATGCTCATAAGAGAGGCATATCTTAGAGAACCCTAACGCAGTCTACTAATTTCAATGATTTTTATTTTTATTTATTTAGCACCACGTCTTACTACCCGTTCGGGTTATACACTTAAGTACTAATTACGCTAATGGGTTAGGAATTGGAAAGGTTAATATAAAGGAAGTGAACCCGCATTTGCGTGGAGGGAGAGTGTAAAACCATTTAGGAAAAACCACCCCCAGTTCACCCGACCGAGATTCGAACCTCGACAGTCAAGCTAAACACGACTAGCGCGTTAGCCAACTCTGCCACCGAGGCGGGTAATTTCAATGTTGAATAGGAAATTATTGGTCAAGGATATTAGTGCTTCTTTTTTCAACCTCTCACACCATAGTTCTTTACCAAAGCCTTTACCGCATAAACACCGGTGTTTTTAAAAATCTTATCTTAAAAAGAAACAACAATAAATTAGCATATTATTGTTATGTCAAAGGCCCTTGATAATTATTTAGAGGGGCCTATATTTAATACTGGTTTGAGCAATGGCATATCTGATTATTTTACACCCGGGGCGGGTCCTTACTTTGGCACTCCCACGAATATTTTTAAAATCTAAACACACATACAAATATAATACATTTTAACTATATTATAAAAGCATAAAGTACAGTCACAAGCTCCTAGAAGTTATTTAGAAGGGCCATCCCCAGATTTAAAAAAAAACCTGATGCTATAAGACAGGCGTGTCAAACTCGTCTGATCATATAAGCAACATTAAACATTAAAAATTCGGGGGGGGGGGGCATATTTTAAAATAATGTTATTGTTATTTTCTTAGGTGAACATAATTCCAGCCAGGTAGCGTAGGCCCTATTATTACAAAAATAAATGAGTAGGCTCTCTATATAAAACAATAAGATTAACTCTCTATTATTTACAAAATATTTGAAATATTTTATTTACAAAAAAGGTGTTAATGTTTCAACAACAGTGTTAAAGTCAGGCTTTAAATCTTGTGTGAAAGAATAGCCATCTAGTGGAAACCCGCGGTCAGTGAGAAGTGGCAACGCCGCATACTGGGGCCAGATACTTGACTCATGGCTAAGCTAGAGCGCGCCAAATTATTCAGTTGGCATGGTGTTTTTGCAATGTTTGTTGACTGACTACTGCTGTGTCTTGTGTTTATAATATGCTACGTATCATTAGTTCTAAGCATGGTTAATACATGTGTCGTGCCTGGTTGCAGTTCAAATTATAAAACTTCAATTGCGAAAGAGGGATATAGTCTAATTTTTCAGTTCCCTACAAATCCTTTACCCAGAAATGAGTGTATTCGCGCTATTCCACGTTCAAATTGGTGATAAAAGAAATAATTAAGTAACTTATTGAGTACATAGAAGTTCCTTATACACTGCCAGGAAAATTCAAGACATAATCTCGAATCCAGTTTTGGTCAGTATCCAGATTTATCTGGAGGAAACTATAATATTACAGTTACTCAATCAATAGAAGCAGAAAAGAAAATAACAGTTAAGATTGTTTTGAGGCTGCATCCAGCAAGATACGTGGAGGTGTCTTTTTAAAGTTATTTCGTTGAAGAAAATTTTGAATTTCTTACAGAAACAGTCAGAACAGACAGTAAGTTCTTTTAAGTTCTAGAACAAGATTATTTATAAAATATTAAGTTTGAAGACTCTGGATTTAAATATTTATGTTTGAGGTTATGTTAGTTTTAAACTAACCAACAAAACCAAATATGACGACTTATGTATTGCTAAGCAAAAAAAGTAAATGTAAATGTAATGACAAGTATATCCAAAGTATTAATAGAGGCGGGTTATCTGTTCCTTCAAATTTTATTTTGGCAGTTTGTAAACATGTGGTAGTAATTATGCAAACCCTTTTGACTGAAAAATTTGAGAATTTTTTTATAGCTACTAAAAATAAAAACTAATAATTGGTGCATAGAGGCAATTAAAACTGATACATATGTTCATTTACTGCTTGAAGTTTGTCACTGTGGAACAGATAAGAGAATTACAGCATTAAATTATTATCTCCGCTATAGCCAATATTATTTTAAGTAATTATTGTAAAAAGAGAAATATTTGTTTAATTAGGTGCTCAGATTAAAAAAGTTAATATTTTCATAATAGTCTTAAATGTTAGTATTAGCTAAAAGGGCTATTTATGATGAGCCTAATTAATTGTACATTATTGCTTGCTTTCTCTACCACTTTCTCAATGTGTTGGTATAATAGTGTAGACATAGAGAATTCACCACGACACCCATCAATGGGTAACTTAATTTGTATGTAACTTATCGTATGTTCAATAAAATATTGTTTGTACTTGTTCTTTCAATTATAACCCCCCACCCCCATAGTGGAAGTGTGTATCACTGTCCGAGACAAATCTTTGCTTCGCTGCTACCTTCCCTGTGGCCTCTGCAGCAGCCATTGGCTTCTCGGAGGTCCACTTGCTTTCATCGTACGTGTTTCTTGCCCTGGGAAGTTATCATCCTGTAAACGCCTCGACATTTTGTATTTTTACCTTGCATGAAGAGTTAAGAAAAATACCAACGACAGTTTCATAAAACTCTTTGTATTTTTGGCTATATAATAAAATATATATATATATATATATATATATATATATATATATAGATATATATTAACAATAGCATATTAGTTGAACTAAATCGTGAGAATGCTTTGCTAATTACTAGGAAGGAAATTAGTATATACTTTTTAAACAAGGGACTTATTGTGTGAACATAACCCATATTGTTAATAATATCACCGTAATAAAAATAGTTACACTGTTTGAAAAGAAACCCTACTAATTTTATATAAATAATAATAATAATAATAATAATAATAATAATAATAATAATAATAATAATAATAATAATAATAATAATAATAACAATAATAATAATAATACTAATAGAGTTAAGGATATAGTCAAAGCCATAATTTAAGTTTGTATATATATGGCCACTATGATATTCACTGGCAAACCTTATTTCATACGTCACTATTATATAGATTTATTAATACAATAGATAAAAAATATGTTCAAATAGAGTTAACATTGCTTTAGTCCAGTAACTTTAAACAAAAATCGGGCGTCACTTCAGACAAATTTAAAGTGGGTGGGTTGAATATTGGTTTCCACTTTCATTTTGCCTTTCTAAATAAGTTGTCAAAAGTCTCCATCATTCGATTGTACGCATACAATTTTACCGCGCGTAAACGGTGCTGAAAATTGTGTTTTTTAATTATTTTTCGCTAATATCTTCATTCCTATTAACTTTATGACCATGAGATATACTAACAAGAAAATAATATCGGAAATTTATACACAATAAAGGTAGTATAGTGTTTTATTAACTACTGATCTATTGTTTTTGTTTGTAGAATTAAGATTATAGGTATGTTGGGGTAAAGCTGTATGTAGGAGATATGTCAATATTTTTAGAAATATTGTAATTATCTCGCATCAGTTGTGCCATCTATATTAAGATGAAACAACTAACAGTACTTTTTACTTTCCGAAGATACCTGAAGGTTTTAAATTTATATTTTAGGCCAAATGACTTTAGTGAAATTAATTTTTAGGCCAAATGCCTTTAGGCCAAACGCCTTTAATCCAAATGACTTTTAGGCCAAATGACTTTAGGCCAAATGACTTTAGGCCAAATGACTTTAGTGAAATTAATTTTTAGGCCAAATGCCTTTAGGCCAAATGACTTTACGCCAACTGCCGCGTCCCCGACACATTTCAATGTTACATATAAAGTAAAATGTCGTAAACTATAAATGATAAATATTAATAATAAATCGTAATAGCACCAAAGGATTATGTGAAAGTCAAAGCATAGAAAAAAAAGGCTATTAATGTATTATGAAATATAAAGTTTCCAGAATTTGAGAATTTAATCTCTTAGTTTGATATAGATCGTTGTGTCATTTAAATGTCTTTTTTTTGTAGATAATCTTATGCTGAACCAATGAACATCAGTGCTTCAAAAAAGCTCATCCCTGAAGATAGTAGGCCTACCGGTATTCATATTATACCGAAACATGTAGAAATAGCTCGACAGCTAGTCTTCAACCAACTTTGAGACCAAGGAGCATGGGATTACTAATGTATCAAAAATAAAACATTGAAATGACACAAAGATCTATATCAAAATAAGAGATTAAATTCTCAAATTCTGGAAACTTTATATTTCATAATACATTATTACCTTTTTGACGTGAATACGTCTTTAAATTTGCAACCCTACGGGGGCAATCCAAAAAACCTAATGATAACAAAATCGGGGGATACAGTTTGGTGTTGTAGTTTCGAATCTTTCCTCTACATCCAAAATTAAATTATACCACTGGATAGCTAAAGGATCAAAGAATTCATTACTATAAGCGAGAACAGTGACGCATCGCGCCTGGAGGAGGGGAAAGCACCGCCATTTTAGGTTATTTTGCTGCGTATCGAGATTTGCAATTAGTATGACTTTTTACTCGGAGAAGCTACGATGTTCGTTTGAGTTTTAATCGTCAGCTGTCGTCAAAATCTATCGATTGTATATAAAACATTAGTTTAAAGTAGTGACAGTGAATATAATAAGGTGTTAGAATAAAAAAATTATATCAAAAATACAGTTTGGCGTTGTAGTTTCGAATCTATCCTCTACATCCAAAATTATACCACTGGATAGCTAGAGGATCAAAGAATTCATTATGATAAGCGAGAACAGTGACGCATCGCGTGCGGTGGAGGGGGAAGCGCTGCCATTTTGAGGTTATTTTCGTATCACAGACCTATAATTAATAAAGTTATATTGTAACACAATAATTATTTGTTTCCTTGCTTTTATCCTGAATACATAAATAAAAATATTTTATTTAAAAAATATAACCCGTTACATAAACGTATTCACGTACAACACACGGCCGTGTCCATGACACAGCCACACCACATTTTTTTTTTCTATTCCTTAACTTTAACATAATACTTTGGTGCTATTACGATTTATTATTAATATTTATCATTTATAGTGTACGACATTTTATTTTATATGTAGCATTGAAATGTGTCATGTTATTATTGTTTGTGACATGCCTTAATGATACACTTTGATTAGTTTAAAGTGTCCCAATAAGGTAACACTATTTCTAAATGTAATTCATCATATCTTGTTTGGTTACATAATCTTCTAAAACACTTTTCAACATTTATATATATTTTATCATAATTTTTATTTAAAATTCAACTTATTCAGTTCTTAAAACCTCCTTTGTAAGTCGATTCTTATATACTGTACATTTAATTTTTTGATTAATTAAAACAAATTACTTATTCAACTTTATCATTAATATTCTGTTTTTTTTAAAGTTATTATTTTATATAGGACTAACATTCAATAGTTTAATTCTTAAAAGATCTCACTACGGGTTAATATTTTTAACTATACTTTAATACAAATATACTGTATTTAAATACACTTTACACTGTTTTGATCCACCTTTTTACATTAAAAATGAAAAGAACATCAGTTTCAAGTATTATTATTTTTGTATTGCATCTTTATGTTTTTTACAAGTAAATAGTTTCATACTGCATATTTTCACACAATATAATGTTTGTTAGATTTTCAAATTAATATTGCCATGAAAGACCACCTCCGTAGTTTAGTGGTCAGAACTCCTGGCTACAGATCCACAGGTCCGTGGCTTGATCCCCGGCTCTTCCAGAATGTTCTGTGAGGCAGTGAGTCTGGAACAGGGTCAAACTCAGTCTCGAGAGGACAAGTGAGGAGATACTTGAATAAAGAAGTAGCAGCTCCAATATAGAAAACTGAGATTAACGGCTGGATGGTTCGCTGTGCTGACACATGACACCCTCTATCCGCAAATGTTGGCACTAGCATCGCAAACGGTGGTGGCCGTTCGGTCGGTATTGCTCGCTTGTAGGATCAAGCAACTGTTTTTTTATTGCCATAAAATAATTAAAATATATTTCAAAATATAATTCCCAGAGTTAAAGTATATTATTTTAATTGTGGTGTTACTTTGTTGTCAGGTGGCGATCCAGACTGCGAGCCTCGCTCGCCCATGCTTGAACTGAACTATCTTCTGGCCCGTTTAGAGAAAGTAACAACCCGACTAGAACAGACTGTTGCATCACAGGAGGGCAACAAGAACACGGTCGGCAAGTCACCACTAGAAACAATTCAAGATAATAATAAAGTTAATGCATACCGTAAAATTATTCAGTCCTCTCTTGCAACTTTCCTCAAATATTCGAAGATCATAGGCGGGGATGCATTCCTTCAAGCAAAATATGTGCATGAAGCTTTCATGTAGGTTTCCTTTTCTGAAACATACAAACCATAAATAAATAAGTAATTTAAATACATGATAGAAATTAATAAAAAAAACAATGTTGGTTGATCACAAAAATATTATTATGTTATTATTGAGCACTACTGTGACTCCTAACCCAAGGAATTTAACACATTATTAAAAATAGTTGTTCAAATTATGAAAACACGTGCACTTAGACTTGATAATGAAACTTTATTGTCACTATGATGTATACAGGTTGTTCAAAAAGTTACTGAACAGTAAATTATCACGTAGGCCTACTTTGTTGCAGTTGTTCCTACAACAGATGTTGGAAATGTCCCCTACAGGCCTAAATACATGTCTGGACGCGCCTCTTCATGTAATATGATATTAAGAGGCGTGTCCAGACATTTCTTCAGGCCCTTTGGGGACATTTCCAACATCTGTTGTAGGAACAACTGCTATATGGTAGGTGTACGGTGACCATAACGTCCCGATTTTAAGGGCTGTGTCCCGGCGTCCCGAATAACGACCAAAACTGATCACGAATTGTCTGACTGATGAAAAAAGTTTCTACAGTATAGTAAAAATATCGAAATCGTTACATTTATAATATTTTACTTTTATTGAGAGTTTATGAATAAACTCTGTGTGTTTTTGCCTTTGCACCGGTGGTGGTGGGGCGGCCGGTTGCTACCCCTCTAGATTAAGCAAATGTTATTCAATGCACATAGATTTTATATACGGAATTTAAAAATGGCAGCTTTTATAAGTCACAAATAGACATCCAACTTAAAATTAAATCATTGAATCAACTGAAAACTAGTAGAATTAGGAAAATGAACAGAAAAACATCTTAATTTTTAATAACTATTATATTTTTACAAAATATAATTTTCTAAACTCTTATTATTAAACTTTAAAATTACTTGTTACTGTGAGCCCTTAGTCTTAGAGATTGAGATGAGTCCAGTAGTTTTGACTAAACCATTTTTACGTAGCCCATATTTCTTTATAGCTATGACATATTATTGTCATTTATGTTTTTTAAATTACTAAAAATAAAAAATCTTGGAATATGTCTGTTCTTAATTATGCTTATCCCTTATGTTTATGCACTTATGCTACTTTTGAAAAATGTTGCCAAGTTGTCCCGATTTTCACTGTCAGAAATATGGTCACCGTAGGTACTGCACAGTAACTATCGAGACACCAGGTATTTACCAACAATATCTAAAGCAATCACTAACAAGGGTAATATACGGTCAACGGATTTTTGTAATTTTTAATACTTATATTATAGAAAGGTGCGCTATCCGGGAAGCCACGAAACTTGTTGTCGATTGTCTTAACTTTAGCATATATCCCTCGCTCATAATGTTTCTACATTTTTCAAAATTTATTTTTTCGAAAACTTCTGGATATCTGGCCCTATGGGTTTGGGTATTTGTTATTTGGGTCTAGACCTTTCTGTACTATAAGTATTAAAAATTACAAAAATCCGTTGACCGTATATTCCCCTTGTAAGACACTGACATACTAGGTAGGCCTACTACTGATTATTTATAAGTGATTAACAGTCAAGTCCTGGTTACATATTTTATTAGTAGTATAGCATTAGTAACATTTTTCAAGCCAATTTTCTTGGTCCTTGGATGTACCGTATCCGACACTTATAAGAACGGTACAGCATATAACGTTCCCAAATCTCTCATGGGAGCATCTGATGAGAGTCATTTACTATAAACAAATCTAAGAATAGATATTACACTAAGTTCATTTGACAGTTTCACACCGATCTCAGAGCATATTCCGGATTCACTTTCACTAACACTCGCTTCAGTGGCCGCATGGTCTTAGGCGCTACTCTCGCAATAGACCAGACTGCCGATGATGGGGAGATGGGGAGATGGGGGGATGATCCGGTCGGGTGTACTGAGGGTTTTTTCCCTAAATAGTTCCCCACTCTCTCCCCACACAAATGTGGGTACACTTCCTCTAAATTAAACTTTCCTCATCGCTAGCCCATTAGCGTAATTAATACATAAGCGTAGAGCTTCAATGGGTGGTAAGACGAGATGCTAAAAAAAATTTAACTAGGCAACAAGTTTAAAAAAAATGTTATTTACACAGATTTAATAAAATATAGGTGACCTGGTGGGCTAGGGGTAAGGTGTTGGACTTCTGTGCTGGGGGTCCGGGGTTCAATCCTCGGTCCCGGCGCAGATTTATCTGATTGCCAAACCCTTCCTTCACCTCTGACAAGACGTGTATTAATCACAACTTGTGAATGTGAGGAATGCCAGGCCTCCACCGTGGTTCGGATTCCACGTTAAACTGTAGGTCCTTCATTTCATCTCACAATCACCCTACCATTACACATTAGCGTAAGTGCGTATAACCCGAACGGGTAGTAGGACGCGGTGCTAATAATAATAATAATAATAATAATAATAATAATAATAATAATAATAATAATAATAATAATAATAATAATAATAATAATAATAATAATAATAATAATAAAATATAATTATATGGCTTACTATCACAATCCTGTTTTATTTTTCAAAACTTTGTTCTAGAATCACTTTTATATCAACTACAATTAATATTCAACTATTCATGATATTAGTATTAAAAATAATCATTCACAAAACAAACAATATAAACATCCATTTTAATAGCACTTACCACAACAAAGAGTTATTTAAAAAGGCTTTGAAGCCAATAACCAACTCATGTTTTAGTTAATAAATTTAACCTAGGGTTTATTTAACTATTTCATCTATGGAGCAAATATAAGAAGGGTATTTTAGAGGAAGTGCACCTGTTTGCACGAATACAGGATGGAAATATCCTAAGTAATAAATTATTGATGCAATGAACTGGGTGAATATGCTAGCCGACATTACATACGTTTCTATTCCACTCTTTAAAGATCTGGGCTGGTTAAAACGTGATTGGATCAAGATTGATCAGATCTAGTGACCGACGCGGAATAGTCACGGTTTTGACTCCGATTAGGTGATTAATAAAATAATATGTTTTCTCTCAACGATCGTAGATCCTGATTGCTCAGTGACTATTACGCGAGTGTTGTCATCTACGTTTTCCAACAGGGTTGTTTACGAACATTTTGTTTCTATAATGTTCGAATAACGTGATGCAATCTTCCCTCCCCTCCCCCTTGTCCTTGGAGAAGAATCTGCCTGGTTGGTTGATAGAGGCAGAAGGACGTTGTACCATGTAGATATTTACTGCTAAATATAGTGTGAATTAAATACATTCTTAATATTATTACGATGGATTTTATCTGATTATTTCTATTAATTGGCCAAAAGGTATGTGTACAATATAATTGTTACTTTATTACGGGCATTCTAGTTTATTGAGACCCAGACGTATTAGCCACGTGACCACCCTGTGGGTTTAATTTATTATGTGTTGAGAGTTAGATAACAGCGCAAAGGGAGATATTTGGGCTAAAAGTACATACTAGCGATTCTTATTATAAGATTTGATATAAAAAAATTATATTTTATTTATAGATGTACCGTACATAAGAAGTTTTAAAGATAAAACATTTTAAATAAGTAAAATGCAAAATCCGAACTGTCTTGATTTTTCTAAAAGTACCAGTATTAATTTAATGTGTTGCATCACCAAACTTTACTGATTATTTTAACCCCTGTTTCAAAGACGAAAAGAATATGAGCAGTAAATGCTACGTTTAATGTCATTTTCTGTCAAGTTTTAGTGGCTTTGGCTATCAAGCTTGTATACAAATGACAGTTTAACAATGATCTTATTCAATCATCCTTTGCTATCTTTCTCTCCTATTGATGACATGTAATTAAAAGTGTGTATGGATATACTTTTAATTAACAGTATCATACGACTCGTGAAACAGACTGTTTCGTCACCAGTACACGATCACGATAGTTATATTGGGAAAGCGCCCTCTCCTAGACACGGTACACTCATATGTAGGCCTAGACCTTCATATTGTGCTGAAAGGAAATATTTGGTCGGTCTGCTCGAGGAATCGGACTTAAGACTTTTTTATAAACGTATACGTCTACTCCAAATCATTGTACCAGTCAAAGAACCAAAGTTTAGCTAAAGCTATGTCATTTGTAAAAGGATTAGATTAATTCTCGTACTTGAATAGCGAAGATGTCTCACATCCCTCCAAGGCCAAACTTCACTCTATATTTATTTATAATGGCGTCCTTTGCTATTGTCATTATGACGTGCAGAATTAATTCAATGTGGGTGAGCATAATACTACATTGTTTCTATCTACGTCATACATATTCACAGATGCCTAAGAAAAGGCTAGCCTTTTCGTAATTTTAAGGATGGACTATATGAACTTCAGACATGTCCACAAAGTATTAAACTTAATAGATTATGTCAGCTATGCTGGACAAAAAAGAGCCCAATTTTTTAATCATAACCATTTCGGATGCGATTCTTCGGTACACAGCAAACTGTATCGGACACATTCTTAGGAGAAGCTGTCCTCTGCTTGATGTCATAGAAGGAAAGGTTGAGGGAAAGAGGAGCTTAGGAAGAAGGAGGATTCAAATATTGGATGACATGAAGGAAATAAAAAAATTCTGGGAGCTCAAGGAGGAGGCAGAGGACAGGGTGCCTTGGCGATCTAAGCTCACTGACAAAAGGAATGGACCTGTCGCAAGACAGATTAACTACTACTACTACTACTACTACTACTACTACTACTACTACTACTACTACTACTACTACTACTACTAATACTACTACTACTACTACTACTAATAATAATAATAATAATAATAAACAATGGTGTGTAATCACCAAAGTACGGCAAAAGAACGGGTTCAAAACCCCTATCTTTTCTAATTAATGTGAGCAAGCTCTCATTTCAAGACACATCATGGTAGCAATATAAAATTATTTCATAGACGCTCAAAGAATATAAGCTACCTTATTTTGGAGTGGAAGAGAATCTTATTCTATCTCCCTAGAAGCTTTATGACGCTGGATATAGATGTCATGTCAACATCAATAGAACTATCGGATAAAAGAATGGCTTACTATGGCTAGTATGTCAAGTAGTGGACATATGTTTGTTCTAAATATTGCCTAGGCTGTGATCTTGAAACAAGTGAACTATCTGGTAGAGAATCTAAAGAAGGATCGAGATAAGAACTCAAACTTAGATAAAACCAGCAGGCATGAGCTTCAACCGGTATAATTATAAGGAAACACGTCAGCATGCGGATAATCTCACCAGCTCTTGCAAGAAGCTGTATCCCTTAAACTTAAAGTTAGAGAAGTTAGAAAAGTCTAACACCATTCTGCATATCAATACAACTTACGATATGATGGTAAGATATATCTTATCATTCTGAATAATGAAGAATGATTGTTTCTACGACCAGGGCGTAGGTAGGATTATTTCCAAGGGGGAGGGGGTAACTTTATGGTCAACCCATAGTACATTACTAAAATAAATGGTACGGCGCACCGCACAGACTTTCTCTCTCTTTCTATAAACTCGTAAGATTTCTGAACGGAATAATGTACATTGTATCATCACCACTCCACATAAGAACACGCATAAAATAATATACAATGATATAGAATCAATGAGAAAAGAGGCGCATCTTTGTCCACCTAAGAGCATATCAAACAGTTTAATGTCTTCCACAAGGGTCAACACTTCGTATTAAAATTTCGATTTCTGGTTAAAGTTTTAACATTTTATAAGGTGTTGCAGATCTTCAAGTCATCGCATTGATATTTAATTATTCATTTATACATTTTGACCAATAAAAAATGTAAATATTGACTATTGAGTCTAAAATGGAGATAAATCATTGCTATGCAAACATTTCTCCTAAGAGATTTAAAGAAAAATAACATACTTTTTTAGATACTTATATTTAATTACTCTATGGCATTGGAGAATTATTGCGTTAAGACTTAAGTAGTATATTTTTACAACTAAAGCTCACAAAATTGTATTAATATATTTGCAAATATCTCAGAAACTATTGCTTTTATAAAAATATATGTCAAATAAAAGTTTTTTTTTTTAATAGTCCTACAATTTTGCAATGATAAGTTGTTTAGTTTCTCAAATAGTTGTGGAGATACGGAAATTAACGCTTCTGTAAAGTACCATAAAAATCATTTTCATAGGAAAATGAAAATAGCAAGTTTATTTATAATCTTAATCAACGCCTAGATACGAATTTTAATCAAAATCGTTTGAGCAGATTTTGAGAAAACCAAATTTTTCTCTTAACGCCCTTCAGTAAACTACCCTTAATTTTAAGTTTTTATAGACACACAGACAGACGGCATTGCAAAGACTATTTTTTAGGGTTCGGGGGGTCATGAGACGTCGACATCCATCAACATTTCAGGTTAGTTTTTTTTTACGGTCGCAATACTTGAACTTTAATGTCAAAAAGTTAAAAAAAATTCATATAATTGCGTATGGATTGAAAGTTATTGATTTTATATAAATATGTTTCGGATAAAATATCTGTATTATCGATATATATACATATTTGTAATGCTAAGTAATTTCATATCTCAAATAGTTTCGGAGCTATTATAAAAAATGTTAATTGACGCATCAGACCGGAGCCCTTAAAGCGATTTTGCCGAAATATTGAGAGTAGCCATTTTGTTTGGAATATTTATTAATGTTTATAAATGAAATTTAATCAAAATCGTTATAGCCGATTTTGAGAAAATCGACATTTTCTCTTTTTTCCCTTCAGTAAACTACCCTTAATTTTAGGGGTAGATATCCAATTCCAAAAACCCCTCGGGGCAACCCTATGAAAACCCTAGATATCAAGTTTCAGCTCAATCGGTAAAATAGTTTAGGCTCTAGTTGGAGGTACAGACAGACAGACAGACGGAAATCCAAAAACCACTCTTTCGGATTCAGGGAGTCATGAAACGTCAAGATTCATCAAAATCTCGAGTTCGATTTTTTTTGACGATCACCATACTTTCTCTACCTGTAAGATAGAGAGAAAGTAAAAATCAACGTATTAACATTATCTTTGCTTTCATTTCTAGAAATTTAGGAGAGGTAAGCGCCCTCCCCTGCCAAGCCCTGGCTACTCCCATGAACTAGGATTAGTTTTCTCGGATGCAAACTTATAAAGCATATTATCAAAAAAATCTTAAACTAAAATTTTTTTTTATTGGACTTGCTGAAAACGTTTTGAAAATTTCCTTCTCAAATTTCTCCTTTTTTTAAATTCAGTTTTTCTGTGCACACTCAGTAAGCATAGCCCATTGAGATGTTCCCCTGTCATCGTCAACCTTAGCCAGGTCTTCACTCTCCGCAAGGTACTGAATGACGGTTCAAGTAGTGCATGGCTGAGCAAAAAAATGAGCAGAGCATTTTTTGTAGTAGGGTAAAAGAGTTCCGCCTCTTTTACAAGGTCTGCTATGTTCAGCTCTTTTAGCTGCTCTTTTCTGAGTTTCTTCTCCTTCCGCATGGTGTTCCATAGCAAAGCTTCGGAGTCGAAGTCTTGCAGCTTTTAAAAACTCGATAACTGCTTGGCTTTCATCTTGAAGTCTTGAATGATCATCTCCAACATGATAAGGTGATGTAGAGCCAAAGGTGAAAAAGCAGGTGAATGCTCTTCTGAGAAACGTTGCTCCAACGAAGATACCAAGGAGTCCACGTAAGTAATTATTAAGGATCCCTTCCTGTACTCTAAAGAGCTGCACGTTGGAGGATTGGAGCGATGTTGCTATCTTCAAACAGATCTCGACACCATCAATTTCACTCCAACTTCCTCGGCAATCTTGTAGGCATCCTCTATCAGCTCTGTAGAAACTTGCTCGGTATCATTACGGCGAGTTGTTATCACTCCAAAGATCGGTTTGATGTGGTGTGAACAATGGAGCAAGTCCAGGCTTTCAGACTGTAGAGCATTTACCACAGATTCTAATAAGGCAGAATACTTAGCTTTCAGAGCGACATTAGGGATGAATTGAGTTTTGGTGTCAGAAAAATATAGCTGGAATGATGGTTTCATCGTGTTGCCATTTCCTTTTAGTGATAATATCTCCAGCCCTTTAACAATGTTCACAAAATTCTCGTTGAAAACTGCCACACTTTTGTACTTTTGGAACCATCGCGTCTATCAGAGGGGTGGAATATTTGGGGTATATTTTCTTCTAAATACTGACTTTATGAATAACCTTTTAGTGTCCTTGATAGAGAAGATGTTGTTGCATATTTCTGGAACACTGTTCAAGTCGTTCACTAAAAGATTCAGTTTGTAGTATGCACAATGGAAAAACATGGCTTTCTCATACGTTTATCTTAAAATTATTTACACGCCACTGTCCTTGCCAGTCTAAACTGAACACCCGCCATAACCCTGGCCTACACATTTCTCCGGGTCAAGGCTCATTTTCTATCAGAAATTTGATTTTTGAGTTTGCGAATGTTAAAATGAACAAATTGGAAAATGTGATTCAATGTACAAGTTGATTAAGAGCTTAATAAAGGCATACGGTTTTGGTATGTTTTGCCATATTTAAGGGATTCCTTAACCAAGGGATTCCAAAACAATTTATGCCCAGACTTAACTTTCCCCGCGTACATATTTTTTTCTAATTTTAGTTAGTAATTTTTATTTATTTACATGAGCTAGGGGGAGCAGCTGACCCCCTGCAAGGGGGGGGGGCTAAGCCCATATTCTACGACGTAGGAGGTTTACATTAGATTGACATTACTAACCTCGGGAATTGTGTCAAAAGCCTATGTGGACTCGATTGCCACCAGATGTTCCATCTACATCACCTTACAATCTATGCCTAGAGTAAACGAATGTAATTATTTAAAACCAATTTTAACATATAAACAAGTTTAACAAGATAGCTATATTTCCCACCTGCATTAATTTGAAGAACATTGATTGTTTACCGAAATTTTATCCCACTTATCCATACATAAACAAAACATGAATTGCGCTCATATACTCCCTAGGTATACTATCACTCTATCATATTATTATGATGAAGAAAGCCGTTGAATGTATAATTAAATTGAGAAATAGGATTAAATGAAAGTACAAACAGTTACTCGATGTACAAGTGTTATTATTTATTATTATTTAGCACCACGTCTTACTACCCGTTCGGGTTATACGCTTAAGTACTAATTACCCTAATGTATTAGGGATTGGGAGGGTTGAATAGAGGAAGTGAACCCGCATTTGCGTGGAGGGAGGGTGTAAAACCATTTAGGAAAAACCACCCCCAGTTCACCCGACCGAGATTCGAACCTCGATCTCCCCGTCCTCGGCAGTCGGGCTCAACACGACTAGCGCGTTAGCCCACTACGCCACCGAGGCGGGTATGTACAAGTGAAAAACCTCTCTTTTAAAACCAAAGTCTCATTATTATAGTCTCAATTAAAAAATTATTTTAACATTTAATTTAATTTTTAATTTTGGACACACTAATTACGGTTAAATAACAAGACTGTTCATCCTCTCATGTCAAATGGTTCATGCTGAGTGTAAATATAAATATCAACACACGCGACACGTGACACTTTATAATACTTTCAAGAAAGTGCAAATAGTTACGTTTATATTTATTAAAATATTGTCATTTTAAATAACAAGAATATGGGCTTGAATAATGTCAAATTGAACTACAATAGAAAAGTTTTTTATATACTAAAATAAGAGTGATAAATGTGTTTACTCCTATTTTAAAACATTGTTAACAAATGGCAATATGAACTTATTGTGTAAGTTTTTCTTAATTCAAGTTGAGTGCTAATATTAAATACCAACACTTTTTGAGCAACAAGTAGGTATACTGGAAGCTGAAATATTTATAATCCCTCCTGTTAATAATTTGGACTAATGACATAGATATACACTTATACAGTATTTGACCTGAAACAGTTTAGTCTAACAGGGTATAAAATTTCCACTTAAAGGTTAAAAATACATAAGAATATGTCCTGTGACACATTGGAGATGTTATCAGATGCAGATTTAGCACAACTCTGACATGAGTCACGGCAGCAAAGAGTATAAATTGGGTACATTCTAAAAAAATATATTTAAAAGGTTTTCACCAATGTGAAAACAAGTATATTGAAGTTGTTATTTAATCGGCATTGGGGGGTGTAGGGAGTGTTCTTACTTTAGGGATAGGAATTGGTTCTGATTTACCTTGTTACAATGCTATAACACGATACATAAAGTGTTGATAGATATCCAGGTAGAAGTTTCACAAGTGGTGAGGTTCAGTACTTAGGGATCGTTTGGTCAAGCCCTGGGAGGAACCATCTTATGATTCTTGGTATTCCTCACTTGATGAATCATAGGACCAGATTCATAATCAGACTTAGTGCGCCTAAAGTGGGGCTCAAAACCAAACACGAGACGAAACCTTACCAGAACAGAATAGAATAGGCCAATTTCTTATTTGAAATTGGCCCATTCCGTTCGAGTCTAGGTAGGTGTCGTCTTGTATTTGATTTCGAGCCGCACTTGAGGCGTTCTAAGTCTGACTATGAATCTGGTCCATATTGTTTAGGTCACGTAATATCTAATATTCAAAAGTATTAGACGCTTATAAAGTGCATTTGTTTTACTTTAATACTCACCCTCCTTATATTTGATACAATTCGATATCACACTCACACTTGAGCCTTTATCCGTGCAGAGATTATGAGCTAGCTAGCACCATCTACAAAGAGGCAAATAAACTGGGTTTAACGACGTCGATTTCAAGACGTTCCCTAGAAGGAAAAGCAGAAATAATTAGTAGATAAATACCAGTATCAAGGCTTTGTTGGGAGTTTCATCTTACGTTCAAGGACGTGCTGTGAATGAGATTTGCCGCTAAACGATCGTATAGTTATATAAATAAAATCAATTATTTAGTCAATGAGTACAATCGGATGGCACACTTAACTATTTGGATGAGACTTATTGACATCAAAGCCAACAGTATTCTGTGTACCACTTAGCTACATTCCAAATCAATCTATCCTGCGCAAAATAGATATAAGCTCGATTATAATATACTGTACATAAAATTATCATTAGTAGGGGTGGATTTATAGGCGCTAAGAATTAAAAAAAAAAGTCAGGAAAATAGGCACCAAAAAGAACATAAATAGGCACATAGATAGCCATTAAAAGTAAAACAGGCACCAAAATACAGACTAAAAACTCTTTTGACCCATTCTTATAATCCAGCATACAATTTCCATGAACACAAATTAACAATTAATATTCAAGTTAATTACCAAACACTTCTAAAGATTTTCAGGTGTAAATGTAGTTTATTGTCCCACAAAATGTTTTTATATTGCGGGATATTTCTCTCGACTTCACATAAAGTTATTGAGCAAAACTTCAGATAAGTTTGCTCAGCTGATTTAAGCTCGACTTCTGGGAGTGATGTAGTTTGTCCTTCTAAGATGTCAGCAATACTACTTGCCATCACTTTCCACCCAGGGTTTTGCTGCAATACTCAGTTAAGATTGTCGACGATGACTGGGCCAACTGAACCAGAAGCCTGTAATGAGGGAGACTAGATAGAACTAGCTCAGGATAGAGAGAGGACCCGAAAGAGATAGAGTGTAATGAGGTGGACTGGATATAACTAGCTCAATATAGAGATAGGGTGTAATGAGGTAGACTGGATAGGTCTAGCTCAATATAGGGATAGAGTGTAATGAGGTGGACTGGATAGGTCTACCTCAATATAGAGATAGGGTGTAATGAGGTGGACTGGATAGGTCTAGCTCAATATAGAGATAGGGTGTAATGAGGTGGACTGGATAGGTCTAGCTCAATATAGAGATAGGGCGTAATGAGGTAGACTGGATAGGTCTAGCTCAATATAGGGATAGAGTGTAATGAGGTGGACTGGATAGGTCTAGCTCAATATAGAGATAGGGCGTAATGAGATGGACTGGATAGGTCTAGCTCAATATAGAGATAGGGCGTAATGAGGTGGACTGGATAGGTCTAGCTCAATATAGAGATAGGGCGTAATGAGGTGGATTGGATAGGTCTAGCTCAATATAGAGATAGGGCGTAATGAGATGGACTGGATAGTGCTAGCTCAATATCGAGATAGGGCGTAATGAGGTAGACTGGATAGGTCTAGCTCAATATAGGGATAGAGTGTAATGAGGTGGACTGGATAGTGCTAGCTCAATATAGGGATAGAGTGTAATGAGGTGGACTGGATAGTGCTAGCTCAATATTGAGATAGGGTGTAATGTGATGGACTGTTTAGAACCAGCTAAAGATAGGGATAGATTAAAATCAGGTGGACTGGATAGAACTATCTCAAGATAAGGATAGTGTGTGATGAGGCAGACTGGATAGAAATAGCTCGAGATAGAGATAGGGTGTAATGAGGTGGACTGTATATAATTAGCTCAAAATAGGGATGTAGTGTAATGAGGTATACTGGATATAACTAGCTCAAGTTAGGTAAAGGGTGTAATGAGAGGGGCTGGATATGACTATCTCAAGATAGGGATATGGTGTAATGATGTGGACTGGGTAGAACTAGCTTAATATAGGGATATGGTGTAATGAGGCGGACTGGGTATAACTAGCTCAAGATAGGGATACGGTGTAATGAGGCGGACTGGGTATAACTAGCTCAAGATAGGGATACGGTGTAATGAGGCGGACTGGGTATAACTAGCTCAAGATAGGGATACGGTGTAATGAGGCGGACTGGGTATAACTAGCTCAAGATAGGGATACGGTGTAATGAGGCGGACTGGGTATAACTAGCTCAAGATAGGGATACGGTGTAATGAGGCGGACTGGGTATAACTAGCTCAAGATAGGGATACGGTGTAATGAAGTAGACTGGATTGAGCTAGCTCAGGATAGAGATAGGTTGTAATGAGATCGCCTGGATAGAACTAGCCAAAGATAGGGACAGGGAGTAATGAGGGGAATGGATAGAACTATCTAAATATGGGGACTTTCGAGTTCTTAATTCCATAGAGTAAGTAATTAAGTAAGCATGTGAACAACAAGCAATACACTAAATAATCTAGCACACAATCCATACGCCCGAAAGAAGTAATACCTCTGTTCTTTAAGGGTTACTTTCCTGTGAAGATAATTTATTAACTCTGCACCTTTACCCCTGCCAAAACTATAAAACCAAGAAACTAGCTTTTTGTAGACATGTCAAATGTAGTTTTAGAAACCCATGCGTGGTAGAGGAAAATTCACGAGAGTAGAATTATTGAGATCCGGATACAGAGATTTGTATAATGGTGGTGTCACTTTAATTAATTCAACACCTTTTGCAATAATGTACACACACAAACAACGTAACATTTGTTGATCACAAGTGTAGAAGTAGCAACAACCAAAGAAATAAGCTTAATGTTAAAAACATGCTACAAAAAGGGAAGGGATTATTGACTTTTTATGGAGCTAACTTGATGGTGTTTGGTTATAAGAAATAGCCCATGAATAGTAATTTTAGTTATGACTATTCGCTGTAATAGAAACATGCTAACATTTATATTGTTTTTAATTTAGTTTTTGGCAAAAGTAATTATCCTTGATTTAACACTCGTACCTTCTTAACGTGTGTTCGCGTTTCTTTAATTAACAACATACTTATGTCACAGCCTTAAGGCTATTAAAGTGGTCTAAAAAAGTATATTTTTGAGTGTTAGTTCATATTTTAACTTTTCCTCGTGGTTTTCTGGTGAAAGTTCAAAACCAAAGACAAAATTTTTCAATAATTTTGGCTAGGATATGATTGCCTTAGCTTTGAATCTTTGAGACTATTGCAATCTAAAATGTAAATATCCCAGTCTGATATTTCGGCCAAAAATTATTTTTCCCAACACAGGTTTGTAATAAGGAATTTTCTTTTAAATCGAATGTGTGATTCATCTACAACAGAGCTGGGCAACTTATTTTGCAATGGAGCCACAGGTTTGGCGAATGAGAAGTGAAATTTGCCACTCCATGTAGAAGTAAATTGAGAAATTAATTTTTGTTTTGGTTTGAATACAATATTTTATTATTTCTAAACCTATGTTAAATATTGTTGTGGTAATATATTTGATTGTGAACACATGGTTTGTAAGAGAAGTACCAAATGTTTAATTCAACCCTAGTTTAGAGGGCCATCAAGCTGCCTTGCACAATATGAGTCCTTACAGGGTTGATACGTTCACTTAGTTCACCTTGAAAGGTCAGGCTTACCTTCCATGGTTCAACTATGGCGTAGCTTATACGATAGAAATATAGCATGGACTTAGCGAGGGGTAATAATGGGGTTCAAACACCCCACATCTCCCCAAAAATTTATGACGTTTTTAGTATTGATCGCAAAAGAATATACGGGGCTTACCTATCATTTTTAATTGTTGACCGAAAAAAAGTTGCCACGTTCTTTCCCACACAGGTTCCTTCAAAGAAAGACATACAAAAATGTACTATCCGTGAAAAATAAACCTCCTTCAAATAGCTTCAAAAGACATCCACGGTCTAAAATTTTACCCTGCCAGGACCTCTGGACGCCCTCTCAGTTGAGCCCCCCCCCCCCCACTTTCAAATATATTCCGGAGCCCCTGACAATGAGGGTTTTAAGTTTTGTTAATTTTCAAGATAAAATTGTCAAAAATACAAATTTTAATGCAGGTGATCAACAAATTCATTTCAAACTAATTTATTTATTACATTCCTGTGTTAGCAAAGATAATCTTAGGCAGAAATGAAACATCAGGCTATAAATACTTTTTTAGTGTTATAGTCTGCAAGATTCTAATTAAAATTATCATATTCCAGCAAAAAAAAAATATTGATTTTTTTTTAAAATTTCATCAGGAAACCATTCAATGTGGAATAGTAAAAATATAAAATAATATTCAACTATTTACTTATTTCAACCAATTGAACAACCTTAAACAAAATACCCGGGCTTGTTATTTTTGTTGTTGTCTATTCATCCAATGGCTAAAATATCATTTTAACCAGGCTCAATGTAATAGACCCATGATCTAGTACTGCAAGAGGTAAAATGTAAATAGAGTAGTGTAAAACTGTTTGCAGCCCACCTCTCTAATTTATGTACTCTTGCTGCATTGACGTTATGCCGTAAGTAAGTAAATGTAATCTTTACACAGCTTTCACCATCACCAACAAGGTCTGAATTGATGAATGATGCTAGGGTGTAGAACAAATACTTACGGTGAAACTCTAAGCTGCATTTATGAGAGTTGAGGTGTCACGGCCTATGGGGATTCGGGGACGCGTCCCTCCCAATATTTTACCAAATGGGGAACCGAGGAATAGGGTACATTGATATCGAAAAAAACCACTATCCCGTCTGCGATATTCTTTCACAAATAAAAAAAATTGATAATTTCTTATTATTGTACTGAATACAGTAGGCATACCGGCATTGAATTATACAAAAAAAATTCCTGCGCCAGAAAATAGCCAAATTCCACGGAGGGAAGAGGAGCGTTTTTGGATGAATTTGTGATTTAATGGAAATTATAAACTTAATATGTTCCTGCTTCTAAATCAAGGTTGGGATGGAACGAGAATTCATTCCATTAAATAAGCCTACATATTAAATGTCATTAAAGTATAGGTAAAAAGAATGTATTTCCACTGAATAAATACATTGTTGGCACTCGCTTTTCAAAGAGTATAATGTGATGATTTTACCCCTAATTGCAATACAGCTGACATAAATTCTGGTGATTGCATCATCTTAAAGTATTTAAAAGTTGATACATTGAGAGGATGGGGGAAGGATAAATTCTTAAGTAAAAAAAATCATCATTGTTTGGTGAGAAGAACAAGAGATTTTCCCACTTTGCTGGCTTCATGTTCTAACGTGATACTCTCGTGTTGAATTAGACTGCCGAAGACGGGAATATCGGGGTTCTATCCCAGTCGGGTGCACTGAGGGTGCATTTTCCTAAAAGGTTTTCCATTCTCCCTCTACACAAATGGGGTGAATTTCCTCCAAATTTAACCTTCCTAATACCCAGCCCGTTAGTGTAATTAGTACATAGGCGTATAACCCGAATGGATAGTAAAACGTGGTGCTAGGAAAAAAAAGTTAGGAAGGTAAGGGAAGAATAAAGATTGATATTTGTACGCCCGGTAATCAGAAGGTGGTGACGCGAGTGGCTTAGGGATGAAATGAGATTGGAGTCGTGCCAGAATGAAGATGTGTGACTAAACTGGGTAACCCCGAGAAGACCGATTCTTAAATCCCCACCCAGTGCCATGGTTCAAATATTTCGGTCAGTTATCAAAGAAAGATTCTGACGGGGCCGGTATCCAAACCAGAAGTCTAAGACATTTTTTGAATCTGTGTGTACAAAAAGAGTATTAATCACAAATAATAAAATTGTTGGCAAATCACAAAAATCTGTTCGTATTCGTATGATGATATTTTAGGGAGGAAATGACCAATACATGTTGTGCACCAGTGCTATCTGGAAGAAAAACAGCCAGAAAAATCGCACGCAAAATTAAAAATTACGGGAACCGGCAAAACCTGCCATCCACTTCGAAACAACTTTATCCATCCAGACGTTTGTTTCCCCTCTCTCTCCTTACCTGCTCTTGCTGGGTTTCCTTCCTAAGCTCCACGTGGCCGGTTAGGAATCGGAGCTGCAAGAGCGCGTCACCAGGCAAATTCAAAATAACAAGAAAATGTTGTTACTTTTAGGTAAATCCAGGCAGATTTTCAGCAGTGACTATAGAATATTAATATATCACTTTGTTCAGAATATTTTAATCTCTGTTTATATGTATCCATATCCATGTTTCCAGTTATACTTTCTTGGGAAAATTATTCTGAAATCACTACACGTGACAATTTTTTTTAAGGAAAAATTAGTTATTAAAATACATTTTTAATATATAGAATCGTTGAGTAATCCTTTTTTTATCGGAGAAAAAATATTAAATTTATGTCTCATATTTACGACTAGATATAACCCTAGAACAATGCCTTCAAAATACGTCACTTTATGAGCGTATATAGGACTATTAACTCACAAAATCACTTTTGAAATAATTCACTCTAGTCTTATGTTAATTTTACTTGGCTTCATAGAAAGTTCATTGATAAATTTATCCTTCGTAACGTACACCTCTGGATGTATGTACAGTACATGAGAGCAAGCCCATTAAATCTATCTATACTTGTAGAGTTCCTCAGGTATGATTTCAACAGCTTTAGGGACGATAAAGAGCGTTCATTTGTGCACGTTGTTTCGGGAAGTGTAGCCATTATTATGAGAATTTCATGTATGACAGGAAATAAATTTACATTACATATAGAAAGGGCTTCAATTGCATTTCGGGCTTTTTATCGGATGACTTAATGAACTGGTGCCACAGTGTCAGTTCACCTTTGATATTGTCGGGCTCGGGAAGATAGTAAAATTGAGCCAATTTCTGAACATATTTTATTACCTCGGACATCACCTTATCAGTTGGTTCACTCTGATAAACAAGTGGTTGAAATGATTGCAATGTGTCTTTGTGAGTGATAAACTTATAATTATAAGAAGTTATAAATTCATCCAAGAATGGTATGAAAATCGCTATTCTTAAGTAATCTTCTGGGCTCTGAGTGGGAACATTTGTTCTGTTAATCTGGCAACCAACATTTCGAGGTTTTGCAACAGGAACCCTTAGTTCATTGCAGATACCTTCAACAGTTTGGTACAAGGCAGAAAAATTTACTTCAGCTTCCTCTCTCAATTTTTCAAGTGAGATTAATTGCAGAGTGAACTGCTAAGCTGAGGTCCATGTTTACAGTTTTTAGATATTTGCTGAGAGAAAGTATCAACTCAAATAAACTAAAAACATCGTTCTGCAAGGTGCGCGCAAGTAGGTGGGTAGCGAGGCGGGGGGGGGGGGGGGGGTCAACTCTAAATCCCCCAACCTTGCCTGCGCCAGTGCTATGTTTTCACATGAGTCATATATAATGCATACATATAGATGATAGTTTGCATACATCGTTTATATAGATAAAGAACACTAGACCGAGGACAATTTTATTGTGGAACTTCTTCCTAAACAAGTCTAAGGTCACACTTGGAGTAATTTATTTTTACAAGCTGATTTCAATTCTTGAGATAATTTGTTAAGAGCTTGTGTGACGACAATCCTCTTATTCTCATAAAACATTTTCTTCTTTTAAGTATTTCATTATCTACGATGTAAAAATATTTGCATAAGTCAGCATAGTATAATCACAGTGAGTGTAAAACCATCATGTTCTGGCCCCATTATGCCTTAATGTTTTGATATAAAGCTCTTTATTTCTCTTTTATCTCAAGGAACTAGAAATATAGATATATATATATATATATATATATAATAAGTGAACAATAATTACTCTTTGGGTATCTTAAGCAATACTGCTCTACGAAGGCCAACTTCAGACTTAGCAGCGTTTTCGTTTGCAAATATATACTAGATAAAAATTTATGGTTTCACACACAGCCACAGAAAAAGCGCTGCTGAGTGTCTGGTCTGGAAGGGCTCTAATTGAGATATTATACAGGTACACGACTACGCTCGAACAAAAAATAGTATCGAAGCGCTGTTTTCCTCCTTATCCACTTACTAACAATAAATAAAAATCCTATATTATTGCGCCAAAAGTCCCGGGCTTGAATCCCGTATCCAGGTGTCAATGATATCTAGCCGGAGTAAGCATAAATAATAGCTTTGGCTGTTTTCACACTTCAATCCTGCGCAAATGATGGTACATCCCTAATTTTATTATTCTGTCTCTTAAATTCGGGCAAAGATATCCAAACAGTGTTGGAGGGTTCTATTTTCCCTCGTGTTCAGTTTTCAATGACACGCAAATGTGACGTAAGGAGGGACGTAAGGAGGTAAGGGTTCAAGTCCTTTAGAGGGCAACAAACGCTAATTACTTCACATTTCGAACCCTGGAAAATGCTGTTACACATTTCACCTGGTCAAAATCAGCTCTTATCTCACGCTCTTATCTCACTGTATAATAGTTGCATTTATATACATACTAGATTTATTAACAGGGAAAAGGTATAGGCTTAAATACACCTATCTTTTGTGAATAATTAATGATATTTGAAGCTTTACTTTTCTTAACATGCTGCTGGTATGAAGAAATAACACTATTGATGGACTCCTCAAACTTGCCTTGAGATAAATTCTGTACTTTTGCTTCTTTCCATTTCACTACACCATATTTTTGAGACTCTTACACTATTTTTTCTGGATATCGCTTTTTATACGCAAGCAATGAATAAGTCTCCTCTTTTTGAAGAGATTGTTTTTGTTTTTGTACAAACACAAGTGATTATTCACGGCCTATGTAAAATAATGTGCAGTAGGAATCTAAATTATACTCAAACTTAACTATACCTATAAATTAAGGCCTCTTCGACTGACAGCTGTTATCCAACTAACATCACGTTAGGGGGTCAGTAGATGGACAAATATAAACAAATGCTGTGAGTATAAAACATGTCACTGTCATGAGCATGAAAATATGTGTTTTAGAATGTTCTCGGCGTTCGTAGTCTCGAGTATACAATGCCACCTAAGCACATTCGAAATATTAATAAACAAAAAGTAAGTGCTAAACTTGCATTTTTAACGCCACAGATATTCGGAAGTTATCCATTAGTATGTTTATCAAAGGCGAAAACATGAACAATAATATTATTTTTCAACATTAGAATTTGAGTGTAAGACCTGTGCTACGTAGCACTTTGATGTACCCCACCCTCAAAGCGTTACGTGGTTTATGAACGACCCATTATTCAAATACGCAAGCTACTCAAGATTAATCCTAGAGCGTTCCTGCGCGAGGGAATGAGAAGTAAACCTATCACAAGAGGATTCTTAGCTCATGAACAAGGATAATCATTGCACCCGTACGTTTATCTCACGAAGAAAATCATCAGACGTTCTGGTGAAAGGGTGTACGTCAACTGACCCAGCTAACACTCGTCACACATTTCCTGAAATAATACATATCAAGTGTTGTATGTATATTATGTTATATGTATATGTTGTATACATACATATATTTATCAATTTATTAAACATAATTCTATCTATTAACTCAAGAACACAATCATGTTCTCTAGTCCGTTCTGACTCTGAGACATTGGCGTGGAAAGAAGGGGTTCACGTATATTGTTATTTACTCGAATCTAATGCACACCATGATTCTTAAAGCCACGAAACAAAATATATATTTTGTTTTGCTGGTGAATATAGTGTGTTTAATTAACTTGATTAAACCACCAAGATACTTACTGCCTGAATGAGTGCAGTAGGCAATGGCGCAGGTGTTCTTGTTTGAAAACAATACCTACTGAATCCCACACATCCGTATCCGGCTAGCCGGTACTGGATACCCGGTCGGTGTCCATCTTTCACGCTAATCCGGTTTTGAACCCAGGATGGGTGAGTTCAGACACATCACTCCCGCAATAGAGCGTAAACGCATTATTGCGATGTGTTTTTTGCATCGACGACACCGCTGTTAGAGAAAAAAAACACCCAATCAATATGAAAAGAGAAGAGTTTGGAGCAATCTATATTGTTGTTTGAGGACCTATGAGCAGATGATAACAAGTTTTTTTAAAATGATTACTTATTATTAGCACCACGTCTTACTACCCATTCGGGTTATACGCACTTACGCTAATGTGTAATGGTAGGGTGATTGTGAGATGAAATGGAGGGCCTACAGTTTAAAGTGGGATCCGAACCACGGTGGAGGCCTGGCATTCCACAAATTCACATATTGTGATTAATACACATCTTGTCAAGGTGAAGGAAGGGTTTGGCAATCAGATAAATCTGTGCCGGGACCGAGCATTGAAACCAGGTTCCTCAGCACAGAAGTCTGACACCTTATCCCTGAACCACCAGGTCACCCAATTTTTTTAAAACTATATCAGAATATTAAGTTCCTCTTTTGACGAGTTACGCAATCATTTTAAAGGTACTCTTCAGCGTCAGAATACTCAAATGAGAGATTGCACCCAACCTGTTCAGATGTTAGCTGTTACAATTAGGTAAGAAAAATTATTTTTATTTTTTAAATTATTTTGATACGTACAGTAAATATGAAGTTAAGTGAATTTATTAGAATCCAATGTAGGCGAATTGGCAGACATCAACGGGGACGGACCAGCAGACAACTGTTGGCGGTAAAAGTGACTTTCAGTTGTTAGAAAAATCTGCTGGCCTACTTGGGTATAGAAACTGCTGATAGGTCATCATAGTTAAAGGCTGGCGTGACGAACGCATTTGTTTTTGCTGTCTAATTATTTGATATCGAATTGTAGTATTCCTATTTTAAATTACACTATGTCGTCTTTATCTAATTTTTCCAATGATGGAATTATTCCCTTGAAGAATGACAAATGTCAATCTGTCGGACGTTCTTCCAGAGCTTGTATCACTTTCAGGTCTTCTTCGTCTAATTTAAGCCTTAGAGATCCCAACTCTTTCAATTTTTTTTTTAATTTCTCAACTTTTTCATTATTTTTGTGTTCAGATGTTGGTTCAGATTTTTCTACATCTGTTCCTTCTTGGGACTTTGTAATGATCCCTTTTTGTTGCATTGCTTTCTGAAGTAATTATATTCGAGTTGTGTCAATTTTATTTAGTCGGACTGTACTGTTGTTGCTACACTTCCGTTCACGTGCAAAAGGACTACGGGTTAGGCACATTCAGTTTGCTTGTTTCTAGCCCTAGTAATTATTAAAGGAAAAACCTCGCAGTTTGAGTGCAAGAAAGAGAGCAACATATTTCATTTGTAAACTGTATTTATTTTGAATTTTTAAAAAAAAGTAGTTTTGCTTGTGCTCACAAGAGTTCAGCAGCTCTTGGTATCAAAATTGATGTTTTAGCCATGAAACTGGTGGGGGTATTTTTTTTTTGTCTGGCACTTGTTAACTACGTGTTCTAAGAGAACGAGCATGATGAATGTATCATCTTAATTTGTTAAAATAAAAGTTATAAAATGTGTTAATATAAACAATATTTAATTACCAATATCATAAGGTGGTCTGCATTATCGAATCACGACAACTTTTACACATCTTCTGATAAACTATCATGTGTTTGCCGTTCCACAAATACTTTATTTAAAAATTGGAGTTGATCGTTGTATACGTACTTTTTTATATTTGAAGCACCAGCCCCAGATCTTGTAACTTCTTTATGTTTTTTACGAGATTTTATGAAGGCGTTCTGGATGTTTCCCCATTTCTTCATTACCTCTTTATCTGAAATTAAGTAGAAATAATCAGGGGAGCGTCACTCCGCCCAGCTCTGGCTCTCGTTTTCAGGTTGGAGCGGCGCGGCGTTTCGGCTGATTATATCATCATAAAATACAATTTTCACTGGAAATTAAACTTCTTTGAATTTAAATATGGAGGCATGGAACTTATCTTTTCAATTAATAGTAATTGAAAGTTAATTAAACTAATTATATATACAATAGATAGATGACTCTTAATGTAATACTTTTTTGGCGAATATTTTTTGCATGGACCTCCTTCCCCCCAACACCATAGATGACGAGCTCCGGCACTGCTACATTTGGGACTACAACCCTGAAAATATTAAACAATACATTTTGTTGTTCTAGATATCTGGCAAGTGGTTGTACCTTTACAGATCTGCACCACATCTACAGATTTGGTATTTCAATATATAGCAAAATATTTATAGATGTACGATATATCGTCATAGTATCTGGTCGTACCCATAGCTTCAAAATAACAGTGGGAAAGGATCGCTTCAAATAAAAAAAAAATCCAATTTTCCGCATCGTTAAGAAGCATTTGACGGAAGACATATTCGAATAGACCCACTTAGTTCGATGCATCATAAATACAAAGGTTATGCGTCAGTAGTATAAATGGTGGTAGCAGACTCGGAATACCGTTTTATTTATGTTGATATTGGAATCTATGGAAAAGATTACAGCTCTAAAATATTTACAAGATCTTCGTTTTAGTCATCGATTGAAAATAACTAACAGGGCTTACCAGTTGAGAAATGCCTCCCAGGAACGAAAAGCCCAAGTGTGGCATGTATCTTAGTGGGATATGAAGCATTTACGCTACACAAACATCTACTTTGACTCTACGCTGGATCAAATCTGACTTTTAAAAATGGAGTTTTTAACTATCGTTTGTCTAGAGCTATACCGTGTGTATAATGCATATTTGAATTCTCAGTAATAAGTGGATGATCTTTCATTGACCGATTAACTTGGAACCAGATTTTGTAGTAGATATTTTCAAAGCTTGTGTTGTTCGTGATAAATATAGATATCAGATGGAGGATATAATGACAATATATGTTCTTGATTATGTACTTCGAGAACGAGAGAATGACCGCAAACAATATAAATGTAATAAACTATCTGATTTTTAAAGAATGCTGGAGCCATCAGTTGACATTTATCAAACATATAATAAATACGTTCTAGGGTGTAGCTTTTGAGTGATGAATAATAATTATCATCAAATGTATTTTTTTCAATACCTCCCAATTCCTCAAAGTCACTTATAAGTTCAATACATATTTCCCTCCTAGCTTGTTTGGTCACGTTCTTGTGTCAGTAGAGTTCGGTCGTTTTGTCCAATATGACCGGTCTGTCTTCAACCAATGATATCAATATCTATTTTTTTATCACTTGCTATTGCGTATTGCGGTGTAGCCTCGAAGAAAAAGCGACTCGTATTCTTTCTTCCGTAGATAAAAACCAGTGACTGACGGCCAGCAATGTGAAGGCATGCATACCATTCAATACATCCCTTCATGTCCGCTCACCGGCTAGCCGACAGCCGGCGAGCGGGCGTGTAATGGTGTGGCCCGGCTTCCGGCTTCGGAGAGTATGAAAGCCCTCATAACATCATATACACTTCACGACCGGCTAGCCGACAGCCGGCGAGCGGGCGTGTAATGGTGTGGCCCGGCTTCCAGCTTCGGAGCGTGTGAAAGCCCTCATAACATCATATACACTTCACGACCGGCTAGCCAGTTCCCGTAAGAGTGAAAAGGCGCTAAGGGTGCTGGAAGGCTAGAAAACAATGAGATAGTCTGAATAGAAAACGCAAATTTGGAGAAAGCTGGACGTCAAAACACCAAGAGCTTGAAGAACGGAATAGGCTGTAGGAGCAAGAGCACATAGAAGCTCAGTGAGTGTAATGTTCTGGTTTACGCTCGAATCTAGTGCGCCATCAATTTTATTATAATAGGCACGCTATTTTTGGGGACAAAATTAAACCAAAAAAGGTGAGCATTGTATTTGAGTAATACAGTATATCATTCACCATCAAGCAAAGTTTAGAAAGATTGTGAATCCATGAGAACAACGAGACGATATTGGTGTATTGATTTTTGAAAGAAGACAGTGACATTATGATGTTAGAGAGAGGATATTAGCACATTGGGTAAGCGATGAGATTGAATTGACGCATCGAAATTCGTTCAAAGAGAATTTATCGCTAACCGGTGAATGCTCTGTGCCACACCAACCCCTAACATGATCCACAGGTGTAGGGTAGGCTACAATTATCTCATCTAGACGGAGCTGGTGGCCGATTACGTCACGAACGGATCCAGCTGCTGATCCGACCAAATACGTCCTAACAGGATTGAGACTACTGTGTTGTGGTATCCACTGTACTCAGATGAACAATAGAAGAGGAAGGGGCTCCATATTACAAACTAAACAAGGGGACGGGTCTTTCCTGTGTTTATTGGTATCAAAACAGTAATACTAGCTACCAAGTCTGATAATTTTATTTTGCTGCGTGTCTTACTACTCGTCCGGATCATTCACAATCCTGCTATTGCGATATGGATGAGAAAGGTGAATGTAGAGGAGATGTACCTGAATTTGCTTGAAGGGATAGTTGAAAACCATTAATGTAAAATACCTCAGTATCCATGGCCGAGATATAAGCCCTAACTTCTTTGTCACCATCAAACCAGACTATAGAAGATTTACGTTTAATTCACTTGCCCACAGGGCGGGTTATTATGTTAAAACGAGTTGAAAATATGAACGTTGTATTGTAAATCATGCCACTTTAATTCTAAAGAGATATACAATATTAAATATGGTTATGTTTTAAAAGTATTATACTTATATAGTAGATAGGCATCAATATATTTGATAAATGTATTTTAATAAAGTTGATTTGTTAATTTTTGATTGCCAAAAAATTATGTTCGTATTACGTTTATTATGTGAATAGCTTTGAAACTTGAATTGCAGCCTGAAAGGATTTAATACAATTTAAACCGATTTTATTTCCATGCGTGTATCTGTGAGGATGATTTATTTAAATCAATCTATTAGTTGAGTAATAAACATACACAAATATGTATACGCAAATAATATAGTAATATACATTGCGAGGCAGAAAAAATGTTAGTTATTAATACTATAGTGGAGCAATAAAACCCTCTATGAAGTATTTTTATGTAATAATATACAGCTACCAGTTTTTTTAATTTATATTAATACTGTGCTTTATTTGATCATATTACAGTAAGAAATACTATTTATAATGTTAGCCTAGCTAATTATATTTATAAATGATTAATATATATTTATTCATAAATTATAGTATTCTTGACGATTTTACTAAGAACGTTTCTATCTCGTTATAAATAAAGTGTAGTCAAACATATTTCTAGAACATTTCTCATTTTAAGAGCTTAAAATCCTTCAGAAATATTAACAACCTATGGGCAAAAATAGTGTTTATTAATTTATTTTATTATAATATATAATACACATTTAACATATTAATATATAATATTTCAAACACAATAAAGATTAAAGTTGGCATTTCAAATCTATTTTAAATAGTTTGGCCATGGTACACTTTGTTTATAAACCATAGAAATGTTAATAATATTCTGATATAATAAATCTTAAATAAAGTGTTTTTTCTATCCAGGGCACAGTTGCAGTTCTTGACAAATATTTCTCAGAGCGGGCCGATGAGCCCAGCTGACATGCTCTCAAAGCTACAACCTACTTCTATTCAGATTTCAGCAATACAAGAGTTGAGAGAAAATAAACGCCAGTCTGATTATTTCAACCACTTAAGCGCTATCAGTGAGAGCATACCAGCACTTGGGTGGGTCACCATTGTAAGTATAAGAGTTGGAGTTGTGCTTTACATCTAAATAACAAAACTTCAAGGTGTAAGCCCTCAAGCTGGCTATATTTTTTATTAGTGCCAATATATGTGGATGGAGTGTGTCATGTGGTCAGCACAATGGACTCTCCAGACGATAACTTAAATAGCATGTAGTAGATTATTATTATTATTATTATATTTATGTCCCTTTCTCGTAATATTGCTCTACCCATTAATTCCCAGTGCACACGTGCGATGTTTCAGTACTTGCTTTAATACTGATTTCAGAACATTTTAACTACTACGGTGTGCACGACAAACTATAAAACCGACATTTAGCAAAAATAAATAATGTTTGTAATTTAGTAGTAGCTTAGGTCATAGATTTCACTGATGTTTAAGAACAGACGATTAAAGTGAAAACGTGCCCTAATTTGGGATAGACTAACAAGAAAAACTTTTATTTATTTACAGACATATTTTTTGGCTTCCGAGAATCCCAAGGGGTTTGAGTAACTTTTGTATATCTTTATTATGTTTACAGTTTATGTTTTATGTCACTGTATGTTTAGTTCAATAATAATAAAATACTGATGAAAGAAAAAAAAAAGAACAGACGCATCGATTAGGAGAATCCTCTAGTTTCATGGCTAGCCTTCTCAAATACACACACCACACACACACACACACACACACATATATATATATATAAACAAGGATATATATATATATATATATATATATATATATATATATATGATGGCTAAATCTGTCTCTACTAAACTGTGTAACTTACGTTTATTTCTTCTTAACCATTTTGTAGGTAATACCTTAAAGGTAGATAAGTAAGAGTAAGAATGAATTAGTAATTTTAATCAGAGCTAAAATTGAAATTTTTAAAATTGCTGGTTTTTAACAATTACCCACGGAAATGGCTAGTTATGCATTTGAACTATTGTTGTTCTGACTAATATTTACTACTATTGTTTTTATCATATAAAACAACATATTTTAGAGAATAAATGTTGTATTTACTCTTAAAATGTAACTAACCTACAATGGTTTTGGAAATTGAAAATACCATGATAACTATTTTATTTTATTACCTTTAAATATACATTGCATGGCATTACATAAGCTAGAATAATATTGGTAAAGTAAAATTTAAAAAGTATATGTCTTGCAACTGTTTCACGCTATTACATCGATATATTATATTAAATTCTCACCAAAAAATGTCCCACCATCTGGCCTTTCTTCAGCAACAGTAGACCTTCCTTCCTTATCAATAACATCTTGTTAGTATGTAGTAAAAGACTTGCCATTTCATACCATAGTGTGTATTCAGCTGAGGTTCAAAATCATTCAGCATCATATTGCTAACAGGTTTCCCTTGGGTCAGCTCATTTTTTTCCCGGATGTTTTATGTATAAAACGTAAATCTCTCCCTCATAGCTAAACTCAGTACAATACGTAGTTTCACTCTGCACAAATACTGCGTGACCTGCCATAGATTTATCTGAGAAATGTCGCTGTGCAGTTGGGTTTATATTTAAGGTGCACTCAGTTTTATAATCAAAGTCGAAAACACCATCTTTTCCCAAATGATGTATTGACTCATTTTTTTGACAAAATATCATTACACAGGAAAAATACTTTCAACTATTATTTTATATTACTGGGTGCATAGTGTATATGTCATGTAGAAAACATAGTTAATATAACGGAACCAGCTTGGGTGGCCGCATGGTTTAAGGTGTCATGTACTGCCAGTGAGAGGGAAATTTGGGTTCGAATCCCAGTCAATTATACCGAGGGTGGTTTTTCCTAGATGGTTTACCATTCTCCCTCCATGCAAATGTAGGTACACTTATACTACCTATTCAGCCTTCCTCATCCCTATCTCATTAGCGTAATTAGTACATATGCGTATAAGCTGAACAGGTAGTAAGACGCGGTGCTATAAACAAACATAGTGGAGTTCTTATTCTGTCCAACACAGCCGTCTGCAAGATAGAATGTTAGTGAAATCTGTATTGTTATGTCTGGTAAACACCAGATACTACTTCAATAACTTCTTTTGGTAACTCAATATAATGCCAGGTGTACATAAATGTGTTACAATTGTCCAGGTTATGTCAAAATACCCAGTAAGGCCATACAGATAAAGTTATCTGTTGTAATAAGTTGCTTTATCAGGTAATTTAGTGATGGCAATGTTTTATTGTCAGTCAAATGAAGATCCAAGCAATCCAACAGTTCACTGGATGACTGAGCGATGCACAAGCACCACATTCCTTTGTTACTAAGTTCCCACTGAGTTACACCCTTGCAGTTGTTTGGATTACAAAATAATTTATTAAAAGGCATTTAAACTGTTTGTAAATGATTTCATGAATCTATGACTACTGCATAATCTCTACCTCTACGATGACCTCCTTTATGTTCTGTTATTTGAAGCAGTGCCGCTACCTTACCACTTGTACTATTTGTTTTGTGAAACTGAAATGTTAATAAACGTTTCTCTGCAAATAGGAACGTTAGTTTTAATATGGTATCTTAGTGAGAGTGATTTCGGATCCCTATAATTACTAATAGGCCTATATGCAGTAGTCATCTTTAAGTCAACATATTTAAAATTTAAAAAATCCTCTTTGGTTTTGTTGGCATGTTTGTGGAATGTTTCATGATGAAATAACATTCCATTTTAGAGAAGCACATTTGATCAATGTCCACATTAAAGACGTTTTGACGTATTAGATACGCAATACTGCACAAATAAATGACTTGTTTGTGTATACAATAAATAAAAAAAAACAGATTAGGCCTAAACTATTTTATTGAATCAGTCAAAATAAAAAATACTATCAAATATTTCAGATCGATTTATTTAAAGAAAAAAATACTATACTTTTGTCTAACTTAAGCATTAGCCAAGCTTTCTGATATGGAAGGAGGCCAATTTTGAAACTAATTAAATTATATTATGTATAACTCTAACGAGTAAGATGATGGGATTGAAAAATAAGAAATGCATATAATAAAAGTAACAAATTATAGATGACTAGCTTTGATACGAGAGGATCAGAGATAGGTAGGCCTAATTTATCAAATTGAACAGTGATTACCTTGCGTTTCAAACACAAGTAAAACTAAATAGCTATGTTTAAAGGAGGTTTGGGTAAAAAGGTTTTAAATGAATGGATTTTTTAGATATATTAAAAAATAGGTCAGTGACAGACAGACAATATTGTAAAACCAACTTTTTTGGGTTCGGATACATATAAAAATAAAATAGTCAAATAACCAAATAAAATGGATTGCTATTTTAATACATGCAAAATTTCAAAAAAATTGAATATTGTATATTTTGTTATGCATATTTAAAATGTAATGTATCGGATTTTTATTAAACTCTCAGAGATTACGTGAAAGTTTTTAAATTTTAAGAAATCTAGAAAAATCTTCATTCCAGAAATAGCCTCAAAAAATGAACAAAAATGTTAAAGGACAATGATTTGTTTTCTTATACATAATGAATTATAACTATAATTTTTATTTTAGAAATACAGGTGAAATCATAAAAATCGCATAAGATTCAATCCATTCTAGGTCGCCATTTAAGTTACAAATTCGGTCAAAGACGAGTCATGCAGATTTTTAATGAAAATAAGAGGACAAAAATGTGACCAATTTGAGGGGTAAAAAATCGTGAAGTTATGGATTTATTTTGTTAGCACTGCGTCTTACTACACGTTCGGGTTACACACATATGTACTAATTAGCCTGTTACTTGTGATTTGTTTAATACACATACTTTACTTATTAAAACATATAGTGCATATAAGTTTTGAATTAATAGCAAAATGAAAATTCTTTGTAGTATTTACATTAAATGTAAAATTTTTTTTAGCATCGCGTCCTACTAGCCGTTCGGGCTGTAGGCTGGTGTAAAGATATTGTAGGTATTTAATTTTTCTTGATATTAGATATTATACTTTTCATGATTTACTATTATCAATTAGTTTGTATTATAAACTATTTCGCGTGAATTTTATACTAACAACATAATGTCAATTGTAGATTTTTTTATCAACTAAAGTTATTTTCTTGTATTTTTTACAGAGGTACTTATCAAGTACGAAATTGTAGTTAGTGTTGTGTGATGAGGTTTATGTTGCGGATGTAGGCTGAAGATTAAAAAAACTTTCTCTAAATATTTATATATGTGGGCTGCAATACATAGATTTCACCTGGTAAATTAAATGAAAATAATGACATGTTTGGTGATTCTTCCTCTCGTTATCTTGTGTATAGTCAACGGTTCCCAAGATAACTCTTGTTCACAAAACCTCTGGGTATCTACCAGTAAAAACCTCACTCTTGATGCATTGAATTGTAATTTTGATGGACTTTTACCTCATATTTTAAATATTTAAAAATACAAACAATTCAAGGCCTTGCCTTGTACGCTCAAACAGATGCCATCCACTTTTAAAGTATTCATATTTTCAATTACCATCTTCAAGACAGATTATATTTTAAGGCAGTTGAACATTACTGGCTGGAAGAAACTTAAGCTGATTGTAAATAAAATATATTAAAAACAATAGAAAAAATGTAAACTTACATATGTTAGTAGCATAAAAATCACACAAAATAATTTAAAAAACAAAATGTCTAGACTTGCCATTCTTTTAAATTGCCAATTGGTTGTGAATTGATCTCCCAGTTAACGAAAGATTATCTGACCTTAATTTAGTGCCGAATTAATTCTCAGGATGACCGTTAAGTGAGTAGTACTGTGGCAGTAGTTGCCGTGGTTATTTTCAAGATGGCAAGGACTAGTGGATCGTAAACAAAACGCCTCTGCTGCTTGGACAGATTAAATCCTTAAAACAGATACTCGTAGATATTTCAAATTTTACATCTCTGATCTTTATTATTTATCATTTGAATCAGGGGTACCCAAACTACAGCCCGAGGCCAGATCACGACTGCAGAATGGGTTTGTCTGGCCCGCGAATGCTCTGACAACATCAATACAAAATTATGCAAACATAACTGTAGTGTAGTACCGAAATGATGGTCTTGAGAGCATAAACTTACATTTATTATTTATTCATGTTTAATTAATATATATATACTATAGTCTGGTGTATGTCTCTTTTTCAATTCTGTTCACCTAGTTGTTACTTACAACATCCTAATGTTGCCCTCCGCTCCATTAGTTTGGGAACCTCTGATTTAACCATAGCTAAGTTATTAGTGGCTACCATACCATATATTTCCGTGGATGAGATGGAGCCAGTTCAATCTATCTCTTAAGATTAATAACGTGGTATGTTGATTATATAAATTATTGTACAATACATTTTTAGCAAGTAAAAAATTACTTCGGTAATGCAGTCCAAGGCGTCACTCTTGTGCTACTACTGAGGACAAAATATCGGTGCTCGAATCCCGGTTGGGTGTAGGCCTACTGATGGGAGTTTTATAAAATGGTTCTCCATTCTCCCTCTACGTAAATGTGGGTACACTCCCTCTAAATTAAACCTTTCCCATCCCTAACTCATTAGCTTATTTAGGATATATACGTATATCCTTAACAGGTAGTAAGACATGGTGCTAAAAATAGTGTTTATGCTGCTGTGAATGTGCTGAATGTGGTGAGTTTGTACAATCACCGGTGATTCTATAAAGCCACTGGTTCACTTGGGGAATGTAAACAATTTATTTGCTGTTTTACATATCGCCGAACATTTTACAAAATCACCGGTGAGTTTACAAAATTACCATCAACCACCAGTGAATGTTAATAAGTCACGTCAAGATTAGCTTTGTTTGGTTAGGTTAATTTAGACAAGCTTAGACTAGTTTATTTTAGCATAGATTAGGTTAGATTAGGCTAGTTTAGTTTAGTTTGGATTTATGTTCTATAGTTTTATCCACATACAGTAGACATTTTATAAAATCACCGGTAAATGTAGATACTACAATTCATGTTTCATACTTCCACCAAACCGCATTGAGAAATTTATAAAATCACTGGTGAATTTAGATAAATCCTATTATTTGTTAAATAAACCATCGCTTTCGGTGATTCTATACATTCACTGGTTATTTTACAAAAGAACGAATTCAGCACATGCATAGTAACATATATATTATATTTTAAAAGGGATAAGTAGATGTGTGTGTGAAATAACGTTATAATAGTCACCTTTGTGTCTGTGATAATAAAACGTTAAATATGGAGTTTTATTAATCCAGCCTCTACCTAGTCACTGTTTATTTTAAAAATATTGATTTTAAATAAAGAGTGAATCGAATACTTTCATTATGTGATTGTACAATTATCAAAAAAAATTGCACAATTTAAAAAATGTACGACTTAAATCCCACTCGAGTAAACATTGGACGATAGTAAACTTTGATCAGTGTTAGGAATGTTTTTACCCTGTATGGTGTTCACACAAGAGAGATATTTTTTGCTGTGTATGATGAAATACAGTTTCACGCGATACCATTAGTATAATATATAATATTAAGTAGGAGTCCAGCTAACGAAACTGTCTTTTTCCTTTTCATGCTTATGGTATTGTTTTAGATCCTCTTTAGCTGTAACAATCTCCTGTTTCACGTAATAAATTTCCGTTTCAAGCATCTAATAATTAATTTCCACTAAAAAGCGTGTTTCGGCTTCCGTGATGTTGGCGACGACCAGAAAAATAATATATTTATTTTGCAAGGCCTCCTAAACTTGCTGCAGCACCAGGGCTTGCAAGTTCACATTTTTGGAAACGGTCGACCTGTCTGCCATAATGCATTAAATATGTTTTATAACTTTGATTATCAGTTAAAAATAGCATATAACTCTGAAATAAAAATTACTAATACTAATAAGAAAATATTGAACATAAGAAAACTCTTAAACAAGCACTTAACACCTACAATGGCTCAAATGAACACGCGTCAGACACACATAAACCAACCTAGTCCGCCATCCTACTACCGTATTATGATCACTGGAACTAAATAGTAGCCAGACCAGTATTTGTTAGACCATGGTCTCATTTCGTCAGTCTGTAAAATGAAACATTGATCTCTACAATAATCATAGAGATCACTGAAATGAAATGATGGTAAGAGATAAATAGATATTTCAAACATTTTATACTAAAGGACAGTTTGGTTCTTATTAATATTTTATCATATTTATGATGATAAGTAACTATTAAAAAAGTTAAAAATAATGTTTAAATTATAAAAGTTATTAATGATGTAAAATATATGGGCGTTTAGAAATTACAGCTAATTGCCCTAGGGTAAGTAGACTAGTAGAAGTTCTTTTCGCTCAGTTGAGGTGCTTGTCGCTGACGGACTTCCATCCGTCCAATTTCTATCAATCACTATGCCCCTTATATACGAGTATTTATTTTTTTACCACCGCTTCTCACAACCTGTTCAGTTTATATGCTTACATGATAATTACTCTAACGGGTAAGGATGATAAAGGAAGCATTTTAGAGTTAATCTACCTGATTTAGCGTGGAGGGAGAGTGGGAAATCATTTATGTTAAATCACCCTAAGTACACCTGACCGGGATTCTAGCTCCGATACCCGCATCATCAGTAGCCCAGTCTAAGGGGGCGGCCAGACTGAGCGAGCGAGCGACTGAGCGCGTACGCTTGAAAGATAGAACTGGTTCTATTTTTCAAACGCGCGCGCTCGACCCGGTACAGTTTACAGGCGCTAGGCAATATTATTATATGTTGGTTCATCGAGTGCTAGGAAAACGTCTCATTTTGACATTTTTATTACTATCGATAGGTTTAGCACACTTTCTGGAAATTGAAAAATGACACCTGGACACGGGAATTGAACCCGGTATCTTTGGCTTAGTACGCCAATACTCTAACCACTTAGCAATCCAGGATTCTTCCCGTGTCCAGGGTCATTCTTCACTCATATTTTAAGGCAGAGCCTATGATGGAGTGCGGAAATCGTCGGCTACAAATATGTGATTATATTAATATCATGAGCCATCGGATAACGCAGCCATCTGCGACTCGGTAGTTGGCTTTTTGCTGCCATTTGTACAATTATTATAACTGTACGGGATTGCATATTAAGAATTAAAAAGCCAAAGCTATTATTTATGCTTTTAGTGATGATTACTCCATCTAGATATAATATTCTGAAAATTGAAAAATGACACCTGGATAGCTCAGTGGTTAGAGCATTGGCGAACTAAGCCAAAGGTCCTGGGTTCGATCCCCGTGTCCAGGTGTCAATTTTCAATTTTCAGAATATGATATCTAGATGGAGTAATCCTCTCTAAAAGCATAAATAATAGCTTTGACTATTTTTTATTATTATTATTATTATTATTATTAGCATCGCGTCTTACTACCCGTTCGGGTTATACGCACTTACGCTAATTTGCAATGGTAGGGTGATTGTGAGATGAAATGGAGGACCTACATTTTAACGTGGGATCCGAACCACGGTGGAGGCCTGGCATTCCTCACATTCACAAGTTGTGATTAATACACGTCTTGTCAAAGGTGAAGAAAGGGTTTGGCATTCAGATAAACCTGTGCCGGGACCGAGGATTGAACCCCGGACCCTCAACACAGAAGTCAGACACCTTACCCCTAGACTGCCAGGTCACCGTTTGACTATTCAATTCTTATTTTTAGCACACTTGCTATTAACGACCTAGTTTAATTGTTAAGATCATAAACCATACTTTATATAATATATATATATATATATATATATTAGTATATATATATATATATTATATATATATATATGTATATATATATATATGTGTATATATATATATAAAACTGCTATGTTAAAATACTTCAATATTATCAAAGTAGGCCTTTACAAATAAGAATCACCATTAGCGTGGAGAGAGGAGGAGAAAACCACAACAATAAATCACTTGTTAAAACCACCCTCAGTTCACTTAGCCAAGATTGGGTGCCTCCTTGTCAACAAATAACGAGAGGTATCAGCTAATCACGCGCTCGCTCGCACGCTTGTCAGTCTGGCCGAACCCTAACATGAGAGTGACGCCTTAGACCATTCAGCCACAAACGGGATCATGTGGTATGTCCACTAAAATATACTGATTCTTGTTCATTGGGATTAACCACTCTGGCACTAATTATTTTCAAACTTAAAATAATTTCCTTCATGTGAGAGATAATATTGTTTCATAAAGTATTAATATGGCGGTGAAGAAAAGTGTTTCATAGTTTACACAAGATGTCTAATGAGAAGCAATGAAAATAATCACGTTGCTAAATCTTTAGAAAATAAAATATAACTTTAATGACATTCAAACATGCTTGATTGGCTTTTAAGACTTTTCTGTGATGTTTCAGAACCAAGATCCATCTCATTATGTGAAGGAAATGAACGATGCTGGACAGTTTTATTCAAACCGTGTTCTAAAGGAATGGAAAGAAATGTAAGAATAGTAAAGTTTTATAAGATATATTTTCCATAATCATTATTATTTCGCTACAATTCGATCACCTGAAACATATAAGCACTTTCATAAAAGCTATTTTAAAAATATGTTATGAATAAAATAAGACAAATTCAAATCCGGTCATTAACAAAAATAATTAGCTACAACAAATAAGTTTGTAATTAAAACGACGCATCACAATTAAAAATGAATCTTGCAACAAAGTCCATACTCTATAATGGGTGCATGGGTTGAAAACGTGCCTTTACAAAGATAGAAATGTAAATTCCATGGTGTTTAAACTAGGTATCCTAATTCTTAGGAAATAAGCATGCGTGGAAAATCAAATAAGCACATATAACCAAGCAAAATAAAAATACGAAACACTTAAAAAATATTTCTTACTCTATTTGAAATTAACTAAAATGAAACTCTCCAGACGTTAAAATATATATGGTACCAATGTTACTTGGGTTTCGCACGTGACCTTGCCAATATCAAATGAATAAATACCATAGTGCCAGTTCGTCACAACCATTAATCCCCTTTCACTAAACGTTGAGATTAGCAAATTAATGAAGTATGTTAAAATATATTGTATGATTGGAAATAATTTTAATTTAAAATTGAAGTTTTAAATTTTAGTATAAGGAATAAGTAAAATACTAGAACTATGTGTGAAAATATATAGGTGTCGCTATTCCATCTCCCGTGGGCGTACTTGTCAGGATGGCTTAGTGTTATGGATAGGCAGCGGTAAATAATTGTGGGGTTCGATCTTGTTTATTGAAGTAGATTAGTTACTATAAGAGTGTATAAATTTGAGGTAGGTTTTAGAACTAAATGAAAAAGTTCCTTGTTCTATCAATGTCCCTACTCAGCAGTTCCGTGTCCTTCGGTGTTATAACTCTGACTGGTGTCGAACATCCGACCACCTGGAGCTGTGCAGTTGTCTAACTCAGACCTCTAAGATGGGTTGGGGCGTCCTCCTCCAAATTTTTTTAGCATTGCATCCTACTACCCGTTCGGGTTATACGCTTCCTCCGCACTGAAAAGAAACTCCAGATCTAGGATATTCTCACCACAAGTTACTGTAACTTGGTAGCTGAGTATGTAAAGGACTTCGAAGCAGCCCCCTAACAACTGGCGTCCTTCTGCGGACCCTCTATCCTCAAAAGGTCTAAAAAGTCGCCTTTAAAAAAAAAGGAGTGATGTTTCCCCTAAGTTACTGGTTTTGCCAATACTCTGTGTTATGCTAATTGGCAAAACAATCTATGTTTTTAAATAGATGACCTGGCACGAATACGTGACTGCTGATTCAGGACAGTTGACAGTAGGTGTTCTTAGGCTTACGTCATCCTTACATCCTCTAAAATGACTAAGGCTGAAAGCTAAGATATAAGCGTGTATGATTAACTTACAGGCATTGGAGTCCTAAGTACGTTCGGAACACTTTTTAAACTTATAGTAATTTAGGTTTTATTCAAATGGATACCTTGGCTAAGAGTGCTTATGTGACAAACAAAAAGATACATTTTGTGGTTTAAGATTAGTAAACACAAATAAAGCTTTCACAGAAGTACTATCAGTTTATTTTTCTAAACAACAAAATTCCTCATGGGCAATTATAATAGGATACCCCAAAATATACTGCAGCAAACCAATTGCAAAAATTATAAACTAATGTTGACTATCATTAATTTTTGCAGCCGACAAGAATTTGTATTATCAAATAACGTAGAAATTTACAAGTTGAATGTTAACAGATAAATGCAGTAATAATATTATTTAATAATGAATTTTAAAATTTAGTTATAATGAAATCTAGCTAGCAATATTTTTAGCTCAAATTGTTTTATTTAATTTTACAAATTAATATTAATTATAAATATTATTCACCACTTTCTAATTAAGATAGACAAACACACAAAATTAAAATATTGATTTAATAGCCATTCATTTATGCCAGAAAGACAATAAATTGTAAAAAGCGCAGAGTGCACACAATTACAGGATGGATAGGCTACACCCTAAAGGCAATATTTTGCTGCTTATGATTGGTGCTAAGGGCACGTATGGTATCACATATACACACGTTTCACTCACTTATGTATATTATATATGATCCTATATATTATATGTAATAGTATATATAATTATATTTATTATAAATAATTAAAACGGTAGTATGTATGATTATTGTATATATATTATTGTTTATGCTATATATTATATGTTATTAATAGAGCTGGGCCGATCAACTGTTTTTTCCGATAATGGTGTTGCCGATTAGGCCGATCACTGATGCCAATCATTTAGTTTATTCACCATTAAATATTACAAAGATTATGTATTAATAATACTAATAAATCAATTGTTCGGGGAGCAATTTTTCTTCAGTATAGTAGATTTTCTTATACCATTATAAATTAAATCTGAACTTAATTTAAATTTAGTTCTATTTAGTTAAATTTAGTCATATTATAGTTTTAGTTAAATTGAATCCAATTTTCTCATAGTTAAGTTTGTGATGGTTTTATTTATGAATTTTATTTTGAAATCTGTGCTTAGAATACTATGGAAACTATATTAATTTCAAAATAGAAACCTAAATTTTTGTTCATTAAATTTGTCGTAATTTAAATAATCATAATTTATTTTTAAATAATTTAAGAACTATCTCAACTGATAAATAAATTTAATTTCTGAAATAAGATAAGTTCTGAATCCATGATGTAATTTTGAAAACTCAAATAGTTTTCAGTTTTAAATTCCCTTAAATATTCCCCAGTTTTAACTTCCCTTTAATCCTCCTCAGTTTTGGCTTCCCTTAAATCTTACCCAGTTTTAGCTTCCTTTAAATTTTCCCCAGTTTTAGCTTCCCTTGACTCTTCCCCAGTTTTGGCTTCCCTTGAATCTTCTGAAGTTTAAAATTCCCTTGACTCTTTCCTAGTTTTAACTTCGCTTGACTCATCCCAAGTTTTAACTTCCCTTAAATCTACTCCAGTTTTATCTTACCTTGAATCTTCCCCAGCTTTTGCTTCCCTCGAATCTTTCTCAGTTTTATCTTCTTTCACAGTTTCATCTTCACTTTAAACTTTCTCTCTTGGTTGGTTCAAACGTCTGTTTACTAGTTAACCTTGTGGATGACCTTTCAGAGATAATCCTTCCTTCCTTACTTACAACCAATAAAATCCATTTTTTTAATCTATCTCAGTTACCTTTCTATTCTCAACACAAACATACTTTACCCTTTTCCTGCCCCATTGTTATTGATGGAAGAATTAACTGCTTATTCAGTCACTAGCAACCACTCTCAAACTTCCTTTTTAGTAAAAGAACAAAGGACAAGACTGTCTGCCAACAGCCAAACAATGATGAGTCACCAGTACCTAACGTGTGCCGTTCGGGTATTAACAAAAGATCGGCTTTAATAAACTGTGAGCAAACTGCCGATCATCGGTTTACCGACTGTGCCATAATCGACCGATAATCGAATTTATAATCGGCATCAGCCCAGCCCTAATTATTATAACATTATGATATCACATATTATTATGTATGTTATGCAGCATGGTCTCATACATGTTCCTTAACCCAGCCCATGGGACACAAGGAGGAGAGAGCTGTCTCTGAGTCCAAATGGGTAAAACTTAACAGACGCTTCCACGTAGCTAGGGTGGGCAACGGCATCGACAGTGCGGCAGCTTAACGGCTGCAGTAAGGTCAGTGGCGACTAAGTTATGTAAGAACCCAGTGACGTGGGGTATATCACGTCACCCCGCACGGGGTTAGGTGGCTGGTACCGGACAGGATCGACTTGAGGCACAAAGCAAATGATTCTCGAGATGGTTCAAGATCGAACAGCCACGGGCGTGACTGCATGGAATGGTAACTCGGCCGTGGTGCTGCGGTGTGGATAGGACAAGGGAAAACTGCCGCACTATCTTTTCTATCAAAACCCCTTTTGTCAAGGGAACAAAACCAATGATGTCCCTTTCTGGGGTAAAAAATTCCGGAGGTAAGCTAGTCCCCTTTTAGGATCTACGGGCGGGGACTATTTCATGAGGAGCGCTCAACAAAGAACCATCAAATAAATTTTTTCCCTTTTAGCATAGGTACATGGAATTTAAGGACGATGAGAAGGTGTGGGAAACTGGAAAATTTGAAATTGTAAATGGAAAGGTGTGGTGTGAACATTGTGGGTTTAAGTGCGGTTCAGTGGAAATATCAAAGGGAAGTAGATTCTGGAAATTACACAATGTTTTATTCAGGTGGAAAGAATACAGTAAAAGGATTGGCATTAGTGATGAAAAATGAAGTATTGAAAAGTGTCACTAAAGTGATGTGTCATAGTAATAGATTAATGTTTGTGAAATCAAACACTTAACAAATTGGATATTTTGATAGTGCAAATAGTGCCAACAACCGACATGGTGATGTTGAGGTTGAAGAAATATGCGATGGAACTGAAGTAATTATTCAACATGAAGGATGTGGGAAAGTAAACACCATCATCATGGGTGATTAGAACAATGTGGTCAGAGAAGTACGAGAGCAGAATATCATAGGCCCACGTGGACTGGGTAATAGAAACAATAAATGGCAGATTCTCATCAAATTCTCCCAGCGGAATGACCTTGTGGTGACAAACACCTGGTTCAAGAAACGGAAGACAAAACTAGCCACATGGAAGATCCCAGGAGACATCAGCAGGTGCCAACTATACTACATTCTTGACAAACAGCGATTAAAAATGAAGTGAAAGATGTGAAGACATTGCCAGGTGAGGACATCGATTCGGGCCACAACTTACTGGTGGCGTACATTGAAACAAGACTGAAAAAGATTAGGAAAACGAGCAAGAGAAGACCGAGGAGGCCGTTCGAAAAATTAAAAAGCAAGAGTGGCATTGTGAGAAATTCAATGAAACAAAAGTTAAGTAGGGTGACAGAAGAGAGTGCGAAAGGGAAATGGAAAAGTGTTAAGGATATTTTATTTGAAGGCGCTAAGTGACAATTTTAGAAAGGTGAAGAGGAATTCATGAAAGCCCTGGGTAACAACAGAAATGCTTCAATAAATGGAAGAAAGAAGGAAATGTAAAAACGTCAACAAAGAAGAATATATACGCCTAAACAATGAGTTAAGGAGATAAACAGACAATGGAAGAAATACTATATAGAGAAGACATGCGATGAGATTAATGAAATGCAAAGAAAAGGAAGATATGACCTCATGTACCAGAAAGCAAAGAATTGGGAGGGAATGGAAAAAAAGGTGTGCAAACAATAGGAATAGAAAATCCCATAGGTCAGAGGATGACGGATCATAAAGAGGTTCTTACGAGTTGGGAAAGATATATATATATATATATAAGAACTGTAAGACAAGGAAAATCGACCAGGAGACCTAGAGATTGAAACAGAAGAAGAGGTAGAGAAAGACAAAAAAGGACCAAGCAATTTAAAGAATTATGTGGAGAGAGCCATAAAGGACATGCGAAAAAGGAAACCTGCTGGAGATGACGACATACAGCTGACCTTCTGAAGGAACTGGGAAACAACGGATTAATGGCTCTAGCAAAACTTACAAATAGTATCTATGAAAAAGGAGAATGACCCAAGGACTTTCTAGACTCAACCATGGTGGCTCTAAAGAGGAAGAAACAAGCCAAGAAATACAGTGACCACAGTACTATCAGCCTCAATTCTCATTTGGGGAATATCGTTGCAAGAATACTCAACAGGCGACTGGAACCGAAAATATAAAGTGTGATGGCAGAAGACCAATTTGGTTTCAGAAAAGTAAAAGGAACAAGAGATGCCATTGGTATGATGTGAATAGTTTCTGAAAGAGTGCTGGAAGTAAAGGAAGAAGTCTACATTGGTTTCTTTGACTGGCAAAAGGCGTTCGATAGTGAAATTAAAGAAACTAATGGAAATACTCAAGAAGATTGGCATCAAATGGAGGGACATAAAGCTGATTGCAAACCTGTACCTAGGACAGCGAGTGAATATAATGTTGAATGATGGAGAGATCAACAGCGTATAAATAGGAAGAGGAGTGAGAAAGAGAAGCTGTTTTTCACCTAGGCTGTTCAACTTGTATATTGAGTGGCTGGTCAGGGAAGCCCTAGAGGGACGTGGCAATTTCAGGATAGGAGGACGCATCATTAACACAATAAAATATGCAGATAATCTAGCATTGCTGGCCAGAAATAAAGAAGAGTTGCAGGAAATGATGGACCAGCTAGTGGAGAGAGAGATAAGATATGTCAAGGAGATAAACATTGGGAAGTCAAAAGTGATGGTGATTTCAATAAATGAAGAGCCTCTGAAAATCAAAATTGGAAACCAGGAGTTGGAAAACATAGAGCAGTTCAAGTACCTGGGAGGTCTGCTGACAAAGGATGCCTACTGCACTAAATAAATTAGGTCGAGGATCACCATGATCAAGGAAGCTTTCAACTAGAAGAGTTTACTGCTGACCAGCAAGTTGAGTTTGGAACTAAGGAGCACCACACTGTATGGAGCATAAACTTGGACTCTTAGGAAGATGGAAAAGAAATAGTTGGAGAGATTTGAAATGTGGTGCTTGATAAGACTTAAGAAGATTAGGTGGACAGAGTGACAACTGAAGAAGTCCTAAGAGTGGGTGAGAAGAGAACATTTTTCGATGTGATTCTTTGGCGCAAAGCAAACTGGATCGGACACATCCTTAGGATAAATTTTCTTCTGCACGACGTCATAGAATGAAAGAGGAGCTTAGGAAGAAGGGGGATTCAAATACTAGATGACTTGAAGGAAATAAGTAAATTCTGGGAGCCGAAGGAGGAGGCAGAGGACAGGGCACATTAACAGTCTAATTTAACTGGAAATAGGAATGGACCTGTCGTGAGACAGAACACCAATAATAATAGTAGTAATATTATCATTTATATATTAATATATATTAAATATATTACTATACATTTATATATTATATAATAATGTTACTATATATATTATTATACATTTATATAATAATATTATGATATTATATTTATATAATATAATTATACTACATTTAACTATATATATATATATATATGACATATTTTATATATATATATATATATATATATATATATATATATATATATATATATAATATAATATAAAATATGTCAACCTCGGTGGTCTTGGGGTAAAATGGTCACCTCAGGACCGGTCTGGATTAACTATTTAACAATATAAGCACCAGCTTAAGGCATCAAGGTTAAGGTAGGCACCAGAGAGAGGTGTTTTCCAGTCCAAGATTCAAATGATGTGGCTGAACTAAGGTACAATAAATGACAAAAACAAAAACATATACAACAACAATGTTAATAATGGTGATAATAATAAAATATCACTATAGTACTATTAATCTTATTGTTGTCAGTTCACAACACAGATCATTTTAAGAAAACTAAATACGGTACTTTGCAATTTTTGATCGGAGTGTGATGATACTATGTATCTTCAAGGTTATAAAACAATGGAACAAAATATGTTTTGTTTCTTACAAATATTTATATTACTACAGTAGAATATTTTAAACCCGTTAAGTTACCTACATTTGTTTCAATAAATAGAATCCTTTTCAATAGGTTTTGCATTTGCATTTTTTCCTCATTGCAATTTTTTAAATAAATGAAAAAAGTATTTATAATTAGCATTTTCGTTTGCCCTTGATATAAGAAACATTTTTTTATATTGCTTTCTGATATTTTGTATTAAATGACCTAACCAAGGACTTCACTATGAGAAAATTGATAAACAAGCTATTTTAAATCGAACATTTAATGTAATGTATTTGTTCTTTCAAATATATTATGAACATTTTTTTTTTTTTCCTGTTACCTGAGTAGGTATTAATCTGGCCCTGTCTCAGGACCCAATGTTTGTGGGTTCAAACCCAGCTGAGGTTGACAGATTTTGCTTGAGCAATAAACATCCTTAGCACAACTTCCATTGGAGGAAAAGCAAGGCTGTCAGTCCCATGTCTATTGTGTCATGTGAAAGAACCTTGGAGGGTATGTAAAAAATACCCTCCTCGACAAAATTAGTATGATCTTTCACGCTCGCTAGAATGAATTCAGCGTGAAAATTAATTGGGAACCACAACACTTCCTGAACACCCCTAGAGCATGGGATTTCTAGCAGATGGTGCAGGTAGCACTAACCAACCAGATGAAGGGCTAAGCGGATGCCCAGCCTCAGATGGATACAAATCCCACTAAACCAACTTTCTGGTTGTTGACTTAAGAACAAAATATATAATACGTCATGGCATGTCATAGTAGAGACATAAAAATTATTTTAAATTAACGTATTCCATAATTAATGCATATAAATATACCTAGGGCTAGGAAAGAGGGAGATATATAAAGGATGTGTAAAGTTAGATTATTTTATTCAAAACAAAGTTTAAATTGACGATATAAGTACATTTCCAAGCCGTAAGATTATTTTCGTTTGTAAACCAAGTAATAACACAAAATGTGAGAGTCCCCTTAATGGGACTTTAAAAGATATGACGGTCAAAACATACCCATTAAAACCTTAAGTGATTCAACAAGTAATCAGATAAAAAAGAGAGCTCTAGAGAATATTCCAGCTTAATTGCATGCTCATTAAGTAATAATTTCCATAATGAATCATTAGAAGAATATAGAAATGGAAGCTAGTAATGCACTTAAATTGCTATAGTGTTTACTTATTAACATACAATGGCCATTTGCAGATGGAATTAAGTGGTAGTTAAGAACATTTAAAGTTGCTATTGAGAGGCACCATCCCAATTGGGAATGCCTCTTTCAAGGAAATAGCATAATAGGAATCATAGACCATACAGTGACATACAAAGGCCAAAACATAAGAAGACACCGGGTGCTCAAGTCCCCCTGAAACCAAGTTATGGCCTGAAGGGCGCAAAACACGATAAATGATAGGTCTAATATAGGCGACAACCATGTAGGAGAAGACCCCACAGTCAAAAGTCATAACTAAGGAAAATTTACCAGTAAAAAGGAAGGTAGAACCATTCTGCAATTAAAGTCACGCTCATAAGTCCCCACTCTAAATAACCCTATATCCCCGGACATTTGTGTCCCAACAAAGGATGACTACAAAACACAAGAAGGCTCTTAAGGACGCCCGGTTGCGAATAACCTGAAGTGACATAAATACACATCGATGTGTACAAAGCTTAGTTAATATTCTTACATGATTGTGATAAACCGATACGTGCAACATGAGACTATCAATAACTAACCTAAAAGAACAATTAAATAACTAAACAAACATAACTAAACAGAATGACAGAGAGCCATTTAGACAACAAATCTACGCTGAGAACATTATACAAGATGGTAGAGCTGACGCAATCACTACAGCTCCTCTCTGAAGGGAGTTGATAGCATGATAACATACTAAAAGTATATTCTCACCGTGACGGCGAGACCATCCATACCATCCTCACTGTCGAGCTTCTTGCAGCGTGTGACTTATTTGCAGCGTCACTTCTCCAGTCAACGTGATAATAAAGAGCTTGACAAATTGAGGGTCGAACATCCCAATTTATACGATCAAAGTTACGAACGAAAGGAGGGTCATGGAAGGTGAAATCACTCCTCCCTTCGCATCGTTGCTTCATTGGTCATAGGAGGGACATGATCTCTTGGCCCTTGCGGCCCGAGTAGTTAACAGGTGGAGAGTCTCTGGTGCATGCGCGAGATCTTGTTTCCCTCTCACACACTTCTCCAACTTCGCAAAGTGTATAAAGTATCTAAATCGGCTAGTTGACCATGCTATCGCTTCGAGAGCCTTCATAAAACTAGTTCATATCAGCAGAGTACATGGTGAGTTGAATGATATTGTTGAAGATGGTTTTTATAATGGTATATAGAAATATATTTAGGAACAGTAAATACATGTGTCATATCTTATTGTGAAGGGTTAAGGGCTTTTTACCCGTCACAAATAATATATATATATATATGTTCCAGTCGCTTATACATATATGTATATATAAAATTGACTAGAACATTAGTTAATTTTTAGTTTTATTTGGAATATTCTTAATATAAAATAATAGTTACACTAAAAAATCTTGTTTTAATTTAAGCCAACATATGTTTATGTTTTTTTATTTATTCAGGTCATCAATAATATACCAACTCTAATGCTTAATCACGTTATTTTGTGATTTACAGAAACAAAGTGCACGTAGACTGGGTAAAAGCTTGGGTAGAGACCCTGACAGATCTACAGAACTATGTCCAAAATTATTACAGTACGGGTCTTGTGTGCTATGAGATTAGGTGTGGGACAGATGATTTTCCTCCATCAATGATCCAAATCAATACACCTCCAACCACATCACCGCCATCCCTTGTATCGAAAACGAGTAGTGCAAACGTTGCACTTCCTAGACCTACAATGATTGCTGACACCAATAAGAGAGAAAGCTTAATATCCAGTAAGTAACCACACATTATGAGCTTATTTCTGTATATAAAATGGGTTATAACACAGATAAGTGTCAAAATTATGCTTGTTGTGTGCATATTATGTACGAGTATAAATCAAGTTGATTGCTATTTCATGTGGGTCTACATTGTTGTATTGTCTTGTCAATTACGACTTAATTATATATGTTGTGTTATGTATATGAAAGGTGTTCAATAAATAAGGTTCCTGGTGTACCGCCCTACTCTCACTCTATTTATTTACGGCCACAATAGACTAAAAAGGAGAAGGGCGGGACTTAAGGAAATAATCATAAAAAAGGTGAAACAGTTGGAGGTTAAAGAAATATTTGAATAATTTATTCACAGTGACAAACAGTTTTAAAACAAGTTGCATGATCTTACATGTCAAACTGAAGTGTGTTGGAAAATAAATAAATCATAGTATTATATAAACTTGTCTAGAAGAGACCAATGAAATAAGCAAAATTGTTGCTATTATTTAAAGAAAACTTTCTTTGTGATATACAAGCTTCTAATTCACCACAGTGAATTAAGATCAAACAAAATTTGTATCTAAAGTTTAAATTTTAAATGTTACAAAGCTTGAGAAGAGCTTAAAAAAGACTCTTTTAAATGATTTACAACGCGTCAGATTCACACCTGTGAATACAGACAAAATAGTTTTAAATTTAAGAAATGTAAATTTAAAGTAAATATCACACCAAATATTTACGTAAAGCACAAAGGTTTGACTTCCCGACTAAACTCAAACCTTCGCGGGACCATTACCCTCGTCACTTTTTTTAAAGAATTAAATAAGATTTCCACATTTAAATTTCTAATAGACAAACAAAATTACTTTAGAAAACTTATAAATTTTGCCTAAACGAATCTGCGAATATTAAAGTCAAAATCATATTAATCACCAAAAATAAGTTACTTTAACAATAACTTCAAAGAAAAGAAGTCTAAAAAATAACTAATAAATGAAACTTAGTCAATTTAAAGAATTAAAATTATTACTGATAACCACAAAAGCAAAAATGTAATATTTTACCTAAATATTGTAAACATAAAAAGAACCAAGAAATGTGGCTACCTATTTAAACCAAGAAAATAAAAAGATACTAGCGCCCATGTGGAGACAGTAAACATTAAGTGCTCTATAACAGAATTTACTTTTAAACTTAAAGTTTTTAGCAAAACATTACCGATGCCTACACTGACAGATTGCCATAACAAACTAAATCTAAGTATTTAAGAAAATCAAAACGCCTTGCAGCAATATGTAGTTTTATAGATTCAAACAAAGATATTATTATCAGCCATCCTGGCTAGATACCGTCCTAGTCCTAAAGAGGACTTCTCGTGGAAGTGGATGATGAAATGGTCATCGATATTGTCTTTGTGCCCTCGTTATATAGGTCTAGTTGCAAGGAGGGAAGGTGGGAGATTTCCTTTGTTATTACGTCATTCGCTAACCTCAGGTTAGAAGGCTGTATTGTTGTTATCACGTACACAGGTTCTTGTTTGTTTTGATATTCAACCATTGCATTCGACTCATTTCTAAAACACCAACTCGAAGACGCCGGACGCGCAGAGGTTGCTTGTTAGGTCACGTAGGCCAGCCAGATGTCCAGGAACATGAGTGGTCTTGTCTTAGTACAGCATGGGCCAATCAGAGAAATGAAAGCTCACTCTGTTGGAACACCAGGGTTCTGCACAATTTGTAGTGTTTTTGGACTTCTCTTCAATATAGCATTCGAGCTGATGAGAATGGACTTGCAAGCAGATCGTACGAGTGGAGGCGTCCATGTTCTAGCCCATGCACGACTAACTGTCCAGGTTAGCGCCGCAGCTCTAAAGCGGCTCACTATATGAATGGCGAGGCCGAGGCCCGCAGGCCCAGAACCCCAGTAGCCCGGACCGAGAGTCCCGGACCCCACCACTCTGCCAACGCCATCACTCGTCAGCAATCAAACTCACTGTCTCACAGAGTCCAACCCATTTCTGGGCCGTCGCCGCCACGAGCAAGCTTGCGACGTGGGCTTTCGGCCCAGCCCTGTATGCTACTTATAACGAAAGTAGTCGAACGGGGGCATACCAGTCCACAGGGTCACCCCGAGCACATGTAGGTAACCGATGTAAGCATCAGTCTCTCTGGCACGGTAAGGTTTGATAACAGCTGATTTGTTTGTTCTGTGTTTCACAAAGTTTATTGAGTTTTCAAAGGGAAACAAGGAGTAATTTGTTCTCCTCGTATTTGATGGCCACTCAACCCATACTAAAAATCTACAAGTCATAGACATGGCAAGAGAGAATGGAGTAGTTTTACTTTATTTCCCACCACATACCTCCCACAAGCTACAGCCTTTAGATGTAGGATTGATTAATCCTTTAAGCCTGTATAATGGAGAAGAGCTAAGAAAGTGGCTCCGCTGTAACCCAAGAGAAGTCGTTACAATATGGCAGATCTCATCAATTTTTGTAGCTGCTTTCATACAGTCTGCCACAATTAAAAGTGCAATCAATGCACTTATATCCACCGGGATATGGCCTACAAATCTTAACGTTTTATCGGAAGCTGATTTTTCACCAGCAGCAACGACTGATATCGAAGTAAGCGAAACTCATATGCTTACTGAAAACACCAATGAGTCTACAGATAAAACTACTGAAAAATCTCGTGAGATTGCAGAAAAAGCTGGCTAGACTGCAAAAAATGCCGATGAGATTGCAGGAAACACCGTCGAGGGTGTAGAAAAGGTGAAAATAATAGAGGAACAGGAGAAATCTACTAGGCCTAGCAAGAAACCCCTAGTTGACGATGTTTTGTAGCGGCCTGGGGGATCCTGGATGCAAGAACCCCTTGCAATTAATAATCCTCCTACAATTCGTACTCCTCCTTAAACATCCTTGCCCAAGCTTTCTTCCTTCCATGCAGTATCACCTGAGATCACTTTGCCAATTCCCAAAGTGATACAAAATGTAAAGCGAACCAGACGAAAAAAACGGAAGACAGCTATTTTAACCGATTATCCTTATAAAAATGAATTAGTAGAGGCTATTAAAATGAGAGGAAAATAAGAGGACCAAAGAAGAAAGAGTAAGAGTAAAACTATTTTAATAACAATAGAAGAAGGACAAGGAAAAAATTAAAAAAAAAAGGTCAAAAGTAAGTCTAAAGAAAAAGTTTAGCCAACATGAAAGAAACAAACATATTTCCAGAATCATCGTCTGATGAGAGTAAGAGTGAAGAAGATGATGCTGAATGTCTTTACTGTGATTACTTTTACTCAACCTCAGATGAAGGCTGGGTATCCTGCATCAAGTGTAAAAAGTGGGCCCACAATTCTTGTGCTTAGGTAGACAGCGAGTATGACGAAGCAGTCCTCATTTGCGAGTTGTGGTCTCCATTAAAATTAAATATATTCCTTTACCCCATTCTGCCCCATATCCGGGGCAGAATCGGGAAAATGACAGTGGTTAGTTTAAATATTTTTGACTTTATTATTTTTTGGAATAAGTGATATTTTTAATGCAAAGTGTTTATTATATAGCAATGAATTAATTAGTAGTGAAATTATGTCTTCACTTTCCCTAATTTTCATACTAATGATAATTATATGTTAAGTATCCCGTTCCACCCCACCTTCTCCTATCCCTCCAAAACAAGAATTCAATGCGAGTGGTTTTATGATGCAATTTTACATTTAACCAGGCAAATACTAGTGCATTTAGTTCTAACAACCTTTATCTTACTTTCTCCATCGTCTTATTAATTTAAATTAACGTAAGTGTCTGATAGCCCAAGTACGGACTGCAGGCCTAGACGCATAGAACTTCATATCGTAAATATAACCTGGTTGAGTTTAATATCAATTAATAAACATGGAATATGATCTGATTTAGTCTTGAAAACGTAAAGCACAGCTGTTTGAAACTTACCTAATATTCCTCCCCCCCCCCCCCATATTCTTCGAGATCTCATTCCAACCGCAATCATTTTGCTCTTGTGTTTTTCCTGACAAACCCACGATTCACATCCACAAAACAGTGTTGGAGTTAACACACTTTAATATTTAGCCATATTTACCTCTTTCAATACGACTTCATTCTTAGACGTAGTCCACATACAACCAACTACTCTCCAAGATGCATTCACCCGTATGTCAATTTCACAATCAATCCTTACATTTTTACAGAACATTCTGCCCAGATACACAGAATCACTAACTTGTTCTAACAGTTTTATATTTATATTAATCTGACAATCATTTCCTGATCCATCCTTATTAAAACCTATCAACTTAGTTGTGGATACATTTATAACAAGATATATTCTGCCTGTCATCACATTTAAACGATTTATTGCATTCTGAAAATCACTTTCATTCTCAGCTATTAAAATGATATCATCTGCACATAGCAGCAATATTAGATTCAAAATGTCCATTTGCACACCAATTTCGTCCTCACAAGCATCCCTCATACACTTATCCATGAATACATTAAACAACCATGGAGACATAGCACAACCCTGTTCAATATCAAACCATTCGCTCAAAGCTGCATCCATCCTAATGCACGCTTTACTTCCATCATACACCGCCTTAATTGCATTTACATACCATGCATACACACTATAACCTAAGAACATTCCACAACACACTCCTATTCACCCAATCGTACGCCGTCTACAGATCAATGAATGCAAAAAACTTTCTTCCTTACTTCCATACATTTCTCATTCACTTGTGTCAATGCAAATATATATTAAAAAATATTTCATTTCATTTCAAATATTCTCAGAAATAGAATATTTTCAAAATTGAAACAATTTACGATTGAAGCGAATAAAACTAACTTTAGAAGAAAAAAAACCTATACATTTTAAATTGTTTATTCATCTCAGCAAAACAAAAACAACGTACGTCGTAGTTCAGGATCAGATACTCTCTCCATAGTAAAATGATAACATTTAATACTTTTATAGTATTTTTTATTTATTTTATTTGAGGTATTTAACGTTGACTTTCTGAACTGATCAAAATATCAGCACACAAGAATTTCTATAAACGAGAGCAAAAGGGCCTACCAATTTTGCCGGGAGAGGTATTTTAAAATAAATTCCTGGGTTCTTTTACGTGCCACAATCGACATGGGACCGATGGTTTTACTTCACCTTCGAAGGAAGTTGTGCTACGGATTGTTATTGCTTGAGAAAAACCCGTCGACCTCGACTGGGTTTGAACCCACGAATAGCCTTGCTATTATAGACTCAATAAGGAAACAAGAAAAACTCCGTGTTTGTTCTATACACAATATGGTGAAGGAGAAAAATCTCCTTTCTTTCCTTCCTCTCATTCACTTCCATTTATAAAAGTTATTTTCCCTCTGATTAATTTTTTTTTTTTTTTTGCTATCGTATCAAACCATCCAGTCAACAACTTCTTGCAATATACTGGACTGCCAATGACGGGAAGATCGGGGGTTTGAATCCCAATTGGGTATATTCAGGGTTGTCTTTTCTAAATGGTTTTCCACTCTCCCTCCAAGTAAATAATGCACTTCCTGTTAATTCAACTTTCCTCAATCCGAACACATAAGCGTAATTAATGCATATGCGTATAACCAAAACGCGGTGCTTAAAAAACTATATGTACTAGTTAAAGCAAGTGCAATAGTCTAGGTAAAGAAGATCTTTAGAACAGTAGTTTGAACATGTAATTTAGACATTATTACAGCTTCAAGGCGTATTAAACTTATTTTAGCTAAGTGTAATCATATATCATTATCAGTACCAGTCACTTTGGTGTGGCATTTTGTGTTGTAACTTTGAAAAAAGTAATACCAGAAATGAAAACATATAAATGCGCAACTCTTCGTTTTGGTTCTGTTACAGTAAAAGAAACATACCATTCACCAGATGATACGATTGTAAATACGCTTCCTTCTTTAGAAAAATCTCCAAAGTTTTCCAAGGACGGAAAAAAATGGATTGTGGTGAGTACAACATTTTGAAATATTCCTATGATAGCGAGAAGAGCTGTTAAAGTTATAATGTTTACCAGTGTATATACTTATGTTTTATGTGGCTGTAATTGTTTTAGATATTTTAAGAAACAAAATATCAAATAATTTGAAGTAATATAATATTGTACATTATATTTGTGATAAATTGAGGGATTTGTTCCTTAAAAGACGACACCGCTGAATGAATGGCTCCTTACCTATGTGTCGGGACTACGATCTCGGGCGCGTGGATTTGAACGATATATTTTAACGTGAAAATAGATTAAAATATTATATTTAGTGTTTGACAATGTTTGTTTTTTTGGTATCACAAATTTAAGCCTACATATAAACATTTTCGCTAAATACGACAGTACCATTACAACAGCAAGGAGCCCGGAAGAAATTATAGAATACTAGCTGAATGCTCGTTCTTCACACGGGATATTGTGTTATTATTTATTTTTGGATAAAAATGAGGAGTTTTTGTCTGAAGCTTATTGGCATGGTTCTTAGCGCTACCCGGGAGTTTTATTTTCAGCAGGCCCCCTTGTCTATTGCCTGGGGCGTTATCAGCTAAGCGTGGCTGGACCATTAACCATCACTACACACCACCCCGGGCCGGGCCCTCTCACTCACACAGACACTACAAACACCACAAAATTCAGCAAAATATAAACTACAGACTTCTACCGTCTCTTGGAGTTGCATATTAAAACGTAATTACATATTTTAATCAATTGTCTGTATTCATTTTTTTCCACCCCTTGGACGCATCTACGGGGTTAAAAATAATTGCTATATTTTTTCGAAGGCATTATTAGGACAAACTTATCGGATTATTACCCTCTAAACGCTTAAAAGAGTGTTGACTAGCGTAGCCACCCAGATTTCACCCCCTTAATCACAAAACATCGGAATGAAACATCTTTACTTTTCCTAATTAGTTTATAAGAAGCACCTGTGCCAAATTTCAGCCCTCTAGCTTCGTGGGAGGTGTGAGAATTAGTGATGAGTCAGTCAGTCAGTCAGTAAGTCAGTCAAGGCTTTCGCTTTTACATATATAGAGATAAGACTACCGTAATAATAAAAAAGTTATTTAAAAATGTATTTCCCTTTTTTTACTTTCTCATATATGAACAATGTTAGAATCGTGAAAATTTTAACCTCGAGATTTTGATGGGTCTAAATGAAGTTGGTCCAAAATCTAAAAATTTGGTCTTATATCCTGTGTCTTTATGTCTATCTATTCTTGGGACTATAGCAGATATGGTTTAATGGATTTTGTTCAGAATCTATATTTATATTTAATTATAGTCAAGCCTCGAGGATGAATTGCCATTTTAATCCTAGCTCTAAAAAAGGGCTAATTTTCTATTTCTGAAAATTCGAGATTTTTCAGAAGTGGCAGTAAAAATTTTGTTCAAATTGGATATGTGTACTGTTTGGCATGATATGCTATTTTTGCGAGACTGTTGAATGAATATCAAAAACTTGAAATTGCTATTATTATCAAAATTATAATTAAATTATTTACATGTGGAATAAAATTCTACTTATTTCCTCGCTGTGCCTCCTTGAAAATAAGAGAGTAGAGTGTTAATTTTTCGGGCTCGCCCGAATTGCGCCACTTCTCTTAGCTCGGACCCGAATTGCGCCAAGAGCTTAAAAGTGCCCCCCAGACCAGACCTGAATTGCGCCAACTGTGAAAATAAAGTGCCCCCCTCAGATCAGACCTGAATTGCGCCAACTGTAAAAATAAACAAATAATAATGCTATTGTGGAGGGTAAGAAGGACACAAGTAGAAAAATATAATTTAATTAACTATATTAAGCTCAAAATCAAACAATATTATATCAGAGTGGAATTTATGTTTTTAAAACATTGTCAATAATAGCTATATGTATGCTAAGTAATAGTATAACAAACATAATATAAACAAGTCATACAAAGGAGTTTTGGAAGGACACACACTTCACTAAGCTTAATCTGTCTATTTCTCCATTCCTAAACTGTTTAAGTTTTTTTTTCAATGAATGATTGTTTCAGCTTAGACTTATTATCCGTCTTTTGCACATTACCTTTCTTACACTGTTGATTCGAATGTACATGTCAGTTTGGACCAATTTTAAATTTTGTACGAAGACAAAAATGTTTGGGTGTGGAGAAGCACATGATGAATTAAATCTAGAATGGAAGCTCTCGCACGCATTTGTTGTCCTCCATAAGTCCGATGAGTCAGCTGCCCAAATGCGCGGCGGGAATGTCACTTGCTCCATCACATCTATATATGTTTCAGTTAGGTAATCTGCGACGCTCGTCAGTTTTGTATCAGCTGGCTGGATGCTGACCAGATCGCAGAAAGCGTCTTCTACTTCTTCGGGCCTCAAGTAAGTGAGCCCAAAACAGTAGTGGAGCCATTTCCCTCCATTCGAGTTTTCGTCTTTGTACGTGGCAGCCAAACCGAGCTTTTGAATCTTTCTCCACCTAAAAGGAATCATAGTGGATGTTAATGATAAAAATATTAAAATGAAGCAGGGAGGAAAATAAGAATGTAGCATTCTTTGAATCATAGTCTGATTTAATACAAATCATAAATATATTTTACAAAATAGCCTATCAGTGACCGTAGCTAAAAAAAATGTGGCCGTAATCGTATGTACAAAAATGTGATGACACCTACACAGACAGGAAAACATTTCACTTTTTTGGCCGGCATATGTTTAAAATGGCCAAGAATAACAAATAAATAGTAGGCCTACGATAGAATCGCAGGTATTTTATCATAGCGTATATTCACTTTTTAATTAATGGGTCAGATGAGACAATATCATTCGAGTGACGATTTAATAATTACACTTATATGGATCTCTGTGTTAAAACCAAATAATAAATCATTTTATTTGGCTAATATTTTTAATTTGAATGTTTTAAATTTGTTTACCATATGTTTGTTTTATTTTACTAAGCGCACAAGTTGCTAATGGTTTTTGAAAACTAGTCACCAAAAACTATATTTTTTTTAGCACCACGTCTTACTGCCCGTTCGGGCTATAGCCTATGTACTAATTACTCTAATGGGTTAGGGATTGGTAAGGTTGAATTTATAGGAAGTGCATCCGCATTTGCGTGGATAGAGAGAGTGAGAAACCATTTAGGATAAAGCCACATCAGTGCACCTGGCTGGGTTCGAACCACGACCTCCCCGGTCTCGAGGGCCAGTCTAGTGTGAGAGTTGTGCCTTAGACCGTACGGCCACCCGAGGGGGTAAAAAAAACTATCCTTGAAATAGTTTGTTTTACCCAAAACCAAGTAGGCCCCTTACAATGTTATTATTCATTATAAATGAACGCCAATTTAAAAAAATCGTTAAAAATATTTTCAAAATATTTTGAGTTTTTGAAAACTAGTCATCTAAACTATCCCTAAAAGAACTTTGCTCCTTAAACCAAATAAACAGTATTAATTGTCATCTTAAATACACCCAAAATGTAGCCTATGTTTAAATCAAAATTGTTAAAGATGTTTTTGAGAAATTTTAATTTATTTTCAAATTAATCATTAGTAAACTGCCCATAGTTCAATTATTTTCTGAAGATCGATTATACAGTTATATTTATCATTTAGAAAAAACTCCCCAGGTATACACTTTGAATAAAAAATTCAAGCCGATGATTGGGAGGTTGGGGATCGAATCCTGGTCGAGTGAACTCAAGTTTTTTTTTCCAAATTGTTTTCCATTCTCACTACATGCAAATTTGGATTCACTTTCTCGGCACTGACAATAATCAAGTCACAAACTATATAACATTATTTATGTAAAGTTGTAAAATAAAATTGTTTTGCTTACCATGCTTGCGCTAAATGAAATCGACAGCCTACTATCTTGGTTTGTGGAAATGTTGACACGATGCATTCATGAATCGCTTGCTCGAAATCAATTACAATGTATAAAGGTTGAAGGTGAAGTTGTCTCTTCTCGCACTCGTCCTTTAGGATTCTCATAGCGCCAATGTATCTCTGCTTTTTCTTGTCTTTAAGTTGGCAAAAGACTATATGTATGTATGACCCTTCGAAATACCCGTGTACAGTAAAAAGCTGAAGAAAATGTTTCGGCGCGTATTCAAAGGTTCCATCCATTAAGACAATTTCATTTTGGCACAAATACTCAAGATTCGAGTCACCAGAAAATATCACGATCCCGTTCTCTTTTTCGTTTCTCAACAAAAAGTTTTCGTCTTGAATAGTTTTTATTTCAATTGAATCTATGGTAAATTGAATTTCTTCGGAAGATTTAGGCAACTTTGGCAGTGTTTTTAGCCTAGTGTAGTTGATGTTATTCCTGATACATTTAATGTCCTTGCAGGTCAATGTTTTTATAGTTTTTTTCTGTGTCTGTACCTCTGTGTGGATTAACTTTGAACGCCTTACTTCAATATTTTCAGCTTTCCTCTTAACTGCGTTGCTAATGGATCTTCTGTTCAACACTTGATCGAGTAGTGGTTCGTGGTTATGCGCGTCTTCAGTCCGCGAGAAAATATTTCCACCATCAAGGGTAAATATTTTAGCCTTGCAGTCCTTTTTAGTGCATCGCCACCTCTCTTCCCTCGTCTACTTCAAATGATTCACCTGTCGATACATATACTTATTATAGACAGTCAGAACTTTCCCTTTTTCACTATAAATCCTTTCAATATCAATAATTCTCGCTAATATTTTCACAGTTCACACAAAACCCGAACAAAAATAAAACAAATACACCGGGGCACTCAGTGTTGTCGAGACAATTAATAAGTATTGGACAGACGGATGTCAAAACTACTGTTACAAGTCTTGTTGGGGGCACTTAGGGCGTTTTTACATTCCTTTACTAAGGGAGGAAAGACATGAGGTGGCGAGAAATTGTTTGCGATGGTTTTTGTTTGTATCATCCCCCCCACCTCCCTCCCCTAATACCTGAACTCGACTTGGCACAATTCGGGTCCGGGATTAGTAAACAGTTTTTAATCCCTTAATGACTGGCGCAATTCGGGTCTGCCCAATTTTTCTATGGAGTGTCCAATAGAAGGTTGATCTTAAATGTCAATGTATTTATATATATGTATATATATGTGTTATGTATGTGTATGTGGGGATAGTGATGATGGAGATTGGGGATTGAATGAAGTATTTTATTCTGAGATGTTTAAATTAATTAAATTAAATGTTACCAAGAATGTTAAAATTAATAAGGTTAACATTGTTGGAATGCTATGTCTTGATATGGGATTGAGCTAGTTTTAGTATATATATTAATATATATTATATATATATATATATATATATATATATATAATATATATTTTACACGCATATGTACTAATTACGATAATTTGTTAGGGTCAAGGAGTATTTATAAAATAATAATAATATAGGCATACAGTTACAAAAATAATACATCAAGTACACCTGCATTTTCCCATAAGGGTCAATGTATAAGGAGCTACCCGACTAAGCAACAAGGTGATATTAGGACACATAGTAAAACTTATGTGCCATGCATGGCAGGTTTAATCTGGACCCTTCCACCCTGTCACCCCTAGTAATCCTGCACCCCTTCTCCCAACCACCCACCTACTCGCTACAACCAGACACCTCCCCTGCTGTCAACCTTTGTCACACAAATTGTCAGGACTTGTCATCACTAGCTCACGAGTGAACACCTTATCTCTTTCTCTCTTCTGAGAAATGTGGGGAAAACATTATCCTCTATAATGGTATTTTGAAGAAAGCTTGGAATTTGTTTTTACACAAAAGTTAAAATCGTTGGTAATCCTTCATTTTTTGTGCTTCAATAATATAAACATCACTCATGTTGTCAATAAACCTAAAACTAAGCTATTCAAACTCAAAGGGGAAATATCTAGAAGAAGAAGACTGGTAGTAAGTAGCATTCCTCAACAATTTCAAAACATTTAGTGGAATGCAGTACAGCCCATTCCTAAAAAAAGAAAGGAGAAACTACCCTCTTTGTGAACTAGCTTAACAACAAAACCAATAAAGTTAATTTCATTACAAATGGTAATGTAATTCTCTTTATTTTCACCTCCTCATCGACATCTCACCTCAACATCACACAGAGAACGGCAAATTACTCAATCCCACCCTCCCACCTCCTCTCTTCCTTATTGTCCAAGATGTTAAGATTTAAGATGTAAGTTTGACCATCTTAAGGCTCTAAGCCTTAAGGTTTAAGAAAACGTCCCTCCTTATTATAAGTCATATCTGAACCCTTCATATTAGAGAAACGTACCTTGAATAATCCCATCATGTAATGAATTTAAAAAAAATTTAAATTAATAAATGGTTTAAGCTAAAGTTCCATCATGTAACATGAGACGAGCCATAGATGAACCAATCATTAGAGTAATGTAAATTGACCGATTCCACCATAAGACAACGCATACAAAAAATGTTTATTTAAATGAATAAATGATTTAAGCAAAAGTTCCTCCATGTTTGATATGGCTAGTCAAGGCTGAACCTTTAATGCTAGAGTAACGCTCCTTAAGTTATTCCACTATAGAAAGACTTAAAGTTTTTTCTTGTTTTAAAGCTGATTTTTATTTATAAAAATCTTTAGCGTGGGATATGTCCTCAACGCTTTACTAAAATAATGTTTATTGAAGCTGGATGCGTAGTTATAATGAGAAGTCCTAAGTTAAGCCGATGTTATAATTATTAAAAATTAATAGATACTTTAAGGTACACTGGCGAATAAACAATCCATTACAAAAATCTTGTTCATGGTCAAGATGCACAACTAAGAATCTTGAGTAAGCGTGTTAAAATCACCCTTGATCCCTCTATTTTTAATTTTATTTCAATATGTATAAAATAGATTATTTTTATAGGTATGGGATGTTTCCTAAAAGGGTTTCTCCATTAAATTGATAGCGTATAAGTTTCACCATAGTGAGATTAATCACGGTATGACGAATGGTTCTAGTGATGAGCTTTTATCATAATTATATCCTCTTTCTCGCTTGGTTGATATCGCAAATGTTTCACCATGATGGAATCAATCAATGTGGCATATGGTTACAGCCATTAATAGCTGGAACCATGTATTCTCTCTCCTATTAGGTTGATAGCTTTTAAGTTTCACCATCGAAAAATCAACCAGGGTATGAAATGTCTACTCTGGGCTAATATCTTATAGGTAATACCATACTTTTTGATGTTATACTTAAGATTATCAGACTTGAAAGGGTCTGACTAGAGTTAATGAGAATTAAATTGTCAGACTATCAAACTTGAGATGTCTAGACTTGAGATGGGTGGACTTAAGATGTCTAGACTTAATATGACCAGACTTGTGAGGATCAGACTGGTGATGACCAGATTTGAGATGACCGGTCATTAGACAAACAGACTTGTAATGATTATTCTTAGAATGGATATAATTAGAATTAAAATTGCTAGACTTAACATGGTCAGACATTTGAAGGTCAGACTCCAAATGGATAGACTTGTGAGGGTAGACTTGAGATGGGGATCCTTAAAATTTAAAGCCTTAAGATTGTCAGACTAAAATGGATAGGCCTGAGATGGCAAGATTTGAGATGGTCAGTCTTGAGATGGCCAGAAACGAGAAGGATAGACTCATGATGAATAAACTTGAGAATACCGGACATGATATTGATAGGCTTGAGATGGTCAGATTTTAGATGGTCAAACTTTTCTCTGTAGATTTTTGTAGGCGTATAAATGAAATTTAATGAACCGATTAGACCAGAGTGACGCTTATCATTTGGAAAGAAGCCTGTTTTTTTACTAAGCCCAAATACCAGTTATGAACTGAGAGCGTACTTAATCCTTTCAAGAGAATGGCAACCATATAGCAACGGAATGTCTACCTTGAGGAGAAACCCATTAGTCGATAGAAAATATTTCCCCAAAATTGTTTCTTGAAAAACAGGATGAGGATGTATTAATGAAGCTCTTAAAGTAGAGAGAGATAATACCCGTCAAGGAGCTGTCAGATAGGAGCATGCAGTTTCACGAAAAAACTTTCAAAAGGTTTTTTCTTGGAATGTGAGGGGGAGGAATGATGGAATGTACAACGGTGTGCTCAAAGTGCTGGTGATCAAATGTTGTTAAAATATAAAGCATGGCTTTGATAAGCTATAAAATATATTGCAAGTATTATATGGGCTAAGGAAACGTTTAAGTACGATGTGGATCTCCGATCATGTCTAAGTATAATGTAAAGTTCAGATAAATGTTCAAATGTTGTTGTCTTGTTATGATGCATAGTTCTGATCTATGATCAAATGTTGTGGAGCGTGGTCTTGATCAACCATCAAATATAATTTAAGTATCATGTATAGACAGCGATACATCTAAGTATGATGTATAGTTAAGATCAAGTCTAAGTATAATACAGAGTTCATAACATTGATCTAATGTTCTTGTGAAATTATGAAATAGAGCTTTGATCTATGATCAAATGTTGTTAAAGTATGAAGCATGACTGATCAACTATCAAATATAATTCATTATGTACGGATACGATCGAGTCTTAAGTGTGATGTGGAGCTCACACTAGGTATGATATAAATGTTCGTGACTTGTAAAATTTGGTTATATGTCTTTTACGTATATTGTGAGAATAATCATTAAATAATGTAAGATACCGGTACATGATATGATCAATGAACTACGATTCAATGTATATCTCGTGGCTCTGATAAATGTCAGATGATTAAATGTCTGGCTAGTATGATGTAGGTATAAGTTGGTAAGAAAGGAATCTAGTCAATCCACAAAGAGAGGGTGAATATTTTCAAAAGCATGCAAGAGTCTAGCTACACAAGTATATCTACAGTAGTTAACAAATGCGCTGTCTATGACGCTGTAGTATTACTTTTTTCTGCATTCACGTACAAGACACACAGTCCCATACTAGTCACCGCTCCAAGGCCAGGGCTCACACTAGTTGGCTGCTGGAATGTGCTACCAACCCACCTGTCTTGATGAACACTAGAGGAGGGAGTCTTGTCCCGTTATAACTGTAAGGACAACGTTCCCCCTCTACCTGCTTGTTTGCAGTCAGTGCTTATCGCTACACTATTCCCTCCCTTATTCAAAGCTCACAGTTTAATATTAAAGCACAATAGCTCATAGCACCAACAAATACACATATCTACTACACAAGAACCACCTTAAAGGTTAAAGATTTTTATTTACACTTTTCTTCGTTCATCTAAAGCCGGTTTGAAATGGAATTGTCTGTGTTCTGTTCCGGGCTGGGTAGCGACGTACTTCTCCATCTGTGCTGACGTCCATTGCATTATTGTGAAGAGCCTGTGGAATTTCCCCCAGCTGCAAACGTTCACCCGTTGGGTTGGTGCCATTTGTTTGAGACTCCAAATAAGTGTCATCGGTCGTCACCAGCCTTGTACCTTCACCTCTATTATGAACAACCGGTGATGGGCCAACGTCTTCTCGTGGTGGATCTCAGGCTGAGTATGGTTTAAGTCTATTGAAGTGAGTCACATGGCGTTTTCTTGGGTTAAGTGTGTATTGAATAGGGTACGTCACATCCGATCATCTTTTCCTGACGACGTAGGGAACCTGCCATGGTTTGTACAACTTAGGAGTCAAGCCTTCCCTTGTTGCTGGTGTGTATAACCACACTTTTTCACCTACTTAATATGCTTTCCCCGAGCAATGCTGGTCATACACGTCTTTTTGTCTTTCCTGTCTCACTTTAAGATTTTTTCGGTCTTGTTCATATGAATATTCTAGGCAATTACGAAGATCCATTGTATATGAAGTGGGTGTAACTTATTCTTCCATTTGCTCCATTGGTCTCCCGTACACTATATCAATTGGTAAACCAGCTTGTATTCCGAACATAACCTCAAATGGGTTTTTTTTAGTGGTTTCATGTACACTCGTATGCAATAGCAACATTAGCTGAGGCAAATTTACGTCCCAGTCATTTTGGTTTTCGTTTACCCACTGAGACATCATGTCCAGTAACGTATGATGAAATCGTTCCACTAAGCTATCTGACATTGAGTGGTAAGCTGTTGTTCGCTTCTTCGCAATCTGTAATAAATCGCACAAGTGTCTCATTACTGTCCCGTCGAAATGTCTGCCTTAGTCGGTGTGAAGTTCAGTAGGGACACCGATCCAGCTAATTAATTCGTCCACCAGGACTCTTGCAACTGGGACTGTGACAAGTTGGCACTGGCAACACGGCATTCTTAAAAGTTCAACAGCGTTACCATGTTTCACTCCTGGGCGATGTTCTACCACATAGTTGAATCACAATATCCAGTCCAGCCACCGAGCTACTTGCCCTTCAGGCTCGTTGAAATTGTGGAGCCAGATTAGTGGTTTATGGTCTATGCGCACAGTCACTACCTCACTTCCTTCAAGGTTTGCAACGAAAGACGTGGAAACAGTCAACAAGGGCTAGTAGTTTTTTACATGTCGCACAATACTGCCTTTCTGTCTTAGTAAGAGGGCGGCTCCAATAATCAAAGACTTTTTCTTTACCATCTTGAGTCTGGCTAAGTACTACTACGATTCCAACTGCACTTACATCACAATCCACCAGCCATTTACAACTCCGGACGGGGAAAACCTAAAATGGGAGTGGTCACTAATCTTCTTTTAACCCTTCAAAGGCTGTTTCTCAAGTGGCATCAAACACAAACGGTACTCCTTTGTGAGTGAGTCATTGCATAGGTGCAGCAATAATCGCAAATTTGTGGTTGTAGAGGTGATAGTATCCGACCGTTTGTAGGAAAGAGTTCACTTCTTCCGCAGTTATGGGAATGGGCCAAGATTGAACCTTATTTACTTTCTCTTCTAATGTAGTGATCCCCTGGGCTGATACTCTGTGCCACAGGAAAGTAATCTGGTACCGCATAATTTGACATTTCCTAGGCTTGATTTTGAGGCCAGTGTAACATTAGCAATGCTAGCTAATATTACATCAATACTACCCGATCAGAATTAAACCAATAAATATATACATCCTGCAATATCAAAGATTTACAAAACCTTACTATGTCTAAAATATGTGCTTTACTCACCCTATAGTCTCGGCTAACAACCATCACACGACTGGTACAAATAAAATAATTCTGTAAAGAAGACTGACACTCCTTGGAAAAGTGGATCAACGAGACATCGGTATGAGGTGATCTAGGCCTACGCTGATTGGCCTAGCCGGCCGACAGACAACCTCATGAGATCTTCATTGCCAACTCACCAGATTTCCGGAATGACGTGTCTAGATGATGTGTATATATGATGACGGTTGTTAACAAGAAAATCATGCTGCTAGCACGTGTTCGCAACGTGGCGTTATACTTTTAATATGAAGATTCCCCTCCCTCCCTTATATCCATCAAGTAGGCCTATATAAGGCTTGTGCTCAGCTAACATGGTGGACGATTAATTCCGACATAACTAGAGGTCCTGGTCTGGACTTGGACATAATCTGTCCAGGATGACAAAATATAAAATCTTTATATTTTTTAAAATATTTGAATATAATATATTATATATAATGGATTCGGGTGTTTAAACACTTAGTTAATTATGTGATTAAAATCGTCAGTGTAGGCGTCAGTAATTTCACACTAGAATATTTATTTTATAAAGTAAAATTTTTTTATGGAACACTTAATGTTTCCTTTTGCCGCTTGAGCCCTAATCTCTTTGTAATATTTAGTCTTATTAGCTGGTAGCCACTTTTTGATTCTTTTTCTTGCTTGGAATATTTACTTTAAATATAAATTTTATTGTATTTGTGGTTACCATTAATTGTTAAGCTTTAAAATTTGATAATGTCTAAATTATAGATAAAATTTTGTAGACGTATATTGTTTGAAGAAATTATAAAAGTAATTTATTTTTGTTGGTTTATAAGTTATAACTTTAACAATTACCGATTCGTTTGGTGAGAAATTAACAGCATTCTAATGTAGTATTTCTTTGTTTTCTATTATAATGTGAATATTAACAAGTCGAAATCTTCTCGATTACTTCAAAGTTGGTGGAAGTAATAGTCCCACAGAGGTTTGAGCTATGTCGGGAAGTCAAACCTTTGTGTAATTTATTTTGATTAGAATTGATATTTGAATTTAAATTTAATCTTAAAATCTAATTATTTAGTCGGAATTCACAATGGTGATTCAGGCGCTTTGTTAACCGTGTCGAGGAGCTTTTTAAGCTCTTTATTAATACAGTAAATATTCAAAGGTTTAATGGTTTAACCTGTTTGTTTAGTCGGAATTCACAATGGTGATTCAGGTGCTTTGTTAACCGTGTAGAAGAACTCTTTAAGCTCTTTGATATTCCAATAATAGAAATACCATATACCTTTATATTTAAAGCTCTTTAAGCTCTTTATTAATATAAGAAGGATTCAAAGGTTTAATGATTTAATCTGTTTGTTTAGTATGAAGTCACAAGGGTGATCCAGCCACTTTGTTAACCAAGTAGAGGAGCTCTTTAATCTCTTTATTATTATATTAATGATTTTTGATTATTATTGGGTCTCTTCCAGACTAGTTCATATAAATAAATAATTTATGCTATAACTCTTTTGTTTCAAACATAGTCTTCTTCAAGGACTACTATTACTTTGAGATTGTGAAATATATCCTCAAATGTACTGTGCAAGTGCAGTCTCTGTCATATTGATATGTTTTTCAACACCACTCAGTTCGCCTTGTGAGGCCATGCATTATTTATTTACCTCTGTTGTCTTTGAATAAATAATTTAACTTCTTTCTTACACTTGCAAATGTTCCCTTTTTTGTTACATTCAATTCCTTATAGATTCCGCCCACGCTCTTCCCGGATAGTGTCACCTCTAGCAGTTAGAGTTGGAGGTGGTGAACGGTACACCAGCATCGCGTACTCGTGTAAAAACTTGACGCAAACGTTACACGTGTTGTTTCTCATCCCGACTCCATATTACCACATCATCTAGGTACGCCATGCAGGTTTTCCACTTGATACTTGTTAATATCATATCCATGAAGCGTTGGAAGGTAGCCGGCGCATTACATAGGCCATAAATCATTACATTAAATTCGTAGAGGCCATCTGCTGTAACAAATACTGTTTTGAGACGATCTTTTGGTGCTATCTCAACTTGATGATAGGTGACTGCCATGTCGAGAGATGAGAACAATGTTTCTCCTGACAAACATTCAAGTATCTCATACATACGACGTACGACCACACTCAGAATCATCTTGTGCCACAATATCCGCAAACTCATTTAATAGCGCTATTGTCTCTACACGCGTAACCTCAGAACACTTAGCTTGGGTAAGGTTGAACAATACAGCTCCTTGACGATGTTTGGTTTGTGAAGTGAGAGAGAAGCACACGGTAGAAGATTTATCTTCATCAGGTAGGGTGCAGAAGTGGCTCATTGCTGTCCCTTTATACAACACAATAGGGTCTGGTGATGTATTTGAGGTCGGAAAGGTTCCCTATTTTTCCGAGCTGTGACCAAAATACAGGCAGAGAGAATGACTTATTTTGCTGCTACTTGAAGGTTGGGTTTCAAGCAACCTTCCATCTCTTCAAATTCTGAACCCACTATTCCACCATGTGGTAAAAACAGTTCACTTCTGGCAGGCATGGTGACAGTTTCCACAAGATTAACGTGTGATTCGTGTATTTGAAATAAGGATTTCTTGGAGTTTGAATATCTAACACAAAGGCATGGAACTTTAACTCCACCGATATTGAGGACGTCCTGAGAAGTAATTATATCACACTTATGTGCCAATATGAATGACAATCCTAACAGAGCAGACTGAGAAATATCTTTAATTACAAGTAATGTTTGTGTGTACGTATTATTACTGAGTATGACGGGTAGGGCTATCCAGCCTAAAACTGAAAACTGACGTCCACTTACATCATGTAATCTTTGATGAGACAAGTTGATCCTTTGGACTCTCAACAAGTTCCCACAAGTCTTTACGTACTATGTATTCTGTAGCTGCGAAATCAATGAGGAAATCAAGTTTAATGGAGCGAATAGCTCCAGACGTGTAGATTGCAAATTGATTGTTTATCGTGGAAATTTCGAGTGCCTGGTGGAAGACCAATGTAGGTGGGCGAAAACAATCTACATCGGTGATCGCGAGTTTCCCGAAAACGTTGCCACACATTCCCACCGTACGGGTCCTCTTTCTCCCCATTGAAAGCAACGTGGTCCTGAATGATCCCGTCTAACTTCATTCCGAGAGTCACGTTTCTTTTCTCGGCACTTGTTCTATCGATGGCTACGGTATTTACATTAACTCCACGTAGCATGAGGTCTTATATCTTCTTAAACCATACGAAGTGCTCCCACCACTGCCTCTTGAATTAATTGCTGCAATAAAACAGGTGTTATATTTGTATCTGCTACAGAATAGTGGTGGCAACTACACGTTCAACTGGCACAGCACGCTCAATTTCTGACACTGCCTCCAGCATTTCACCGAGACTTACAAGGTATATCACAGTTTTGGCGGGATTCTGGCGCGTTGCTACGCGAATGTCACTGTCTTCTATACACTGAATAAGCCAGTCACAGACTATTTCATCACCAGATTCTGAATAAAACTGTGGGTAAGTTTCCATTGCTACGCTGTAGGTCAATTTCGAGTGTTGTTAAACATTCATTGTCTTGCGGTAAAGTGAAACGAAAGCGGCTTTCTTTAAATCTGGCAGTAGTGTTTTTTTTTAAAAACAACCTTCAACTTAGAACACACTTTATCAAAAAAATTTCTGTCCTTATCTGGTAGACGCTTTGCACTGACCCATTAATGGATAGTCCCAAAAACAGAGGACGCGACTCCTCCTTCCACCCGTTAGCTGCGGCCAAGATCTCGAAAGTAAAGAGCCAGTCTTCTAACGACTCATCCGTATCCCCGCTAAATTTGGATGGAAACAAAATTGAACTAGCCATAGCACTAAATAAATACCTTCACAAGTAACATATAATAGTGAAGAGTGCCGTTCAGCCACACTAGCTATCAGATAACACACACGTACAAAAATACAGAGAACGTAATAATAGCATAAACATGTAATTGTTTTGGAAGCATATCCATTACTAAACACTCAAATTAATTAAACAGTGCTAGATTACAACTCAATAATAAACTGTCTTCCTAAGCATATCACTTTCATATGAAACTATTATAAGCACCACATGCCACCAGTGTAATATTACTTTATTCTGCATTCACGTACAAGACACACAGTCCCATACTAGTCACCGCTCCAAGGCCAGGGCTCACACTAGTTGGCTGCTGGAATGTGCTACCAACCCTTCTGTCTTGATTAACACTAGGGGAGGAAGTATTGTCCCGTTATAACTATAAGGACAACGTTACCCCCTACCTGCTTGTTTGCAGTCAGCACTTGTCACTACAACGTTATTAGGAGGTCGGTAAACCTGTCTGACCTGTTCCAAATTGTGGGGAGTGTCTTTTCTCCGATGAGGAGGCGTGGTATAACGTATGCATAGTTAGAATATGAATCTATATGCTTTTATTTTGAAGTATGAGAAGTGTATAGTATTAGAGATTAAGAATTAACCTTGGAAGTGGATACGAATTTATCGTTATAGACTTGAACGTTAGAGTGTTAGATAGCCACCCAAGAAGATTGGTATTGAGAGCTATCTTATATAGAGTTTAATATATCATATTTTAGAAAGTATATTTAAGGATGAGAAAATGCATCCATTCTGCGTCAGCATTTAATTCAAGCTAATAGTATATACACCAAGCGAATTCAGCGTTACGAGGTCTAGCTGTTTAGCGTCAGGATGTTGGCAAGCCATCGGTCAGGGAGAGTAGGGTAGAAAGGATTTAGGGAGGGAAAGGTTTTTTTTTATATTGCATCTTTTGTTCCTTCACTCTATGGTTCATACAAGTCTGAAAGGTTTTTTTAAATCCAAGCGAATCTCGATTAAATGTATATACTTGATCTTGTAATGTCCATTCTTCCTACAAGATGATAGGTAAAAGCAATTATTGTATATAATATATGCATCGGTATGTTTAGCAATAATTAAAGTTTTTGATGCATCCTTATTGAGTAAGGATTTATCGTCAAAGAGTTTAATGAGGGCAAGCCATCTGAAGCATCATTTAAAATTAGTATACTTGGTGTAATACCTCAAATAAATAAACGTTTATATGTTTATGGAAGATCGAAGGGCTTTCTTTGAAGATGACATATCCATTATAATTGTTTAAGTTTTTGACTTGAGCAGTGGATATCGTAACACTCTTGGGTTTATGATCTCACCGAGTTTAGAAGAGAGGTTTACAACGTTATCTTTGAAGACGTAATGTTTTTGACGATTTATAAAGTCCGGTTCGGTGTGGACAATATCCTCTCCCGGCTGACAGTAAGGGAAGTTGCAGGATAATCGACAACTCCTGTCAGGTTTATAATTGTAGAGAAAGAGCGCGTAAAAAAGCACGACTACATTCAACTAGGGAGAAGGGATGGTAGGCGGGAGTCAAACCTTGTCAAGATAGTGGAATGGGAGGGTGTATAAGATTGTAATTCACAGTTCTGGGTGTGTTGGAGTTGGGGTGGTCAGGAGAAAGTGTAGGTGAAAGGGTGTGTGGGAAAGGGTTGAGTTGGAGAACAATGCACCTTTATGGTTTGGTTGTTGTGTTTAATTGACTGAGAGCTGTAGGTTAAATTTATGGTTGGAGTGTTTCAGCATTAGTTTGAAATGGGAATTGAAAAACAATAGCATCTTGGCCATGAAGAAGAGGGATGATAGGGTGGGGATGAGTAATTTGCCGTTCTGAGTGTGGTAGTGAATTGAGACGTATGAAGAGGTGGAAAGCATGTGAATTGCATTACCATTTGTAGTGAAATTACCTTTATGAGGTCTGGTGTTGCGCTAGTTTGCAAAGATGGTAGGTTCCCCATTATTTTTAGGAATGGACTGTACTGCATTCCCCTAAATATTTTGAAATTTTTGAGGAATACTATCACCAACCGTCATCTAGAGAGTCTCCCTCTAATTTTGATATACCTTAGGTTTAATAACAATATGGGCGGTGTTTAAATTGTTGAAGCAGGAATAATGAATGTTGTCTATCGATTTTACTTTTCCTGTAAAAAAAACAAGCTTTTTTGAAATGCCATTTTAGCATCATAATGTTTTCCCCAGATTTCTCAGAAGATAGGAAAGAGTTAAGGTGTTCCCGGAAACGTATGATAACAACTCCTGACAAGTTTAGTAATGAGGGTTGACAGCTGAAGGGGAATCAGGTTGTAGCTTGGAGGAGGGGGTCTGAGGAGGGAGAGGATGACATGGGGTGACAACAGAGGAGATGTCTGGTTGTAGTGAGGAGGTGAGAGAAGGGATGCAAGATTATAAGTGGTGACAGCTGGGAGGAAGGTCATTAGATGGAAGGGGCAAGATGTAACCTGCCTTTCATTGCATATATTAAGGTCTTCTATGTGTCCTTGTCGCTTAGTCGGATATATTTGCTTACATCGACTCTTATGGGAAAATGTGGGATCACTTAAAGTCTTATTTGTGTAAAAGTATGCCAATTTATAAATACTTTGAAGAAGGTTGAATTTAGAGGAAGCGTACTCAAATTCGCGTGAAGGGAGATAGGAAAACTAATTAGAAATAATCAACCTCACGTGACCAGGATTTGAATACCGCTTTTCCCATCATCGGAAGTCTAATCTATCGCGAGACTGATGTCTTAGACCATGTGGTCATTGAAATAGGTTCGTTTTAAATTTAACATTAATACATATTATAGTAGTAGTAGATCACCTTTAGATAACCAAGGATTTCATTTAGTTAAACATAAAATGCTTATACGGTTTGGAAGAACCTTGCAATAACTATTAAATGCTTCTCAAACTTCGTGTGCAATTTCAAACTTTCTAGTTTTGATATACAGGTGTGTTTAATGTGATAGAAGTTTTGTGTTGAATGTGAGATTAGGTGTAATCAAAGAAGGTAGTAGGGCCTAAGCTTACAATGAGTTAATAACTTATATGCCAGCTATTTAATTTAAACTGGTATTTCACCGAGATGATCAGGATGCTCAAATATGATATTTCAACGTATAGTAAAAATACTTGCCTTCTTTTCTCTGATAGGTACACTAACTCTTTATATTCTGAGAAACATTCTTTGTTTTCCAATAATCTATTGGATATACCAAAACAGTTTGTTAGATTATATTGTGGCATAGATAGTTTTGCAATAAGTAGGAATTTAAGTGCATCTTTTAAATGAACATACACATAATAATAACACTGGGAAAATGTCATTTTGTGCCAGAGATAAGAACAACCCTATTCTTACTAATTTTAGGTCATTGATATCGAAAAAAAAAGGGTTGGTTACAGTTTTTGAGTTGCTGGAGGTAATGCCATTTAATTAAATTTGTTCACTCTCTTAACGCTTGTGAAATTTTTAGAATAATATGGCAAGGCTGAAATAGAATAGTTTAACAAAATTGAGTTTGTTGGTTTGGTACCCTCAGACTAGAACTGGAATATGCAGGCGGAAGTCATTTTGAGGTGATAGGGATGGCTTCTGAAAAGAAGTGGGTACCTATTTTCCGTAATTTACACCCTTGGTTGTCACATAACTTAAAACTTGCAAATTGCAGTGGCCATTTGAAAATTAGATTCACATCTATGAAAACAACTGATTGACTGTCAGTGTAACCAACATGATTGAAATAGTCTAAAAATTATTTGAAAATTGAAAATTCTCAATCTTACCCTGCTGTTCTAAGTTACCCCAGTTTACGGTAACGAGAAAATATTTTTAGTGTTCTATGTGTTTGCATACAAAGATTTACAACATCGGAGTAGGCCTACTATATCAACGTGTTACATCCCCAATTGATTTAGAAACGTTTCAATTAATTCATTGTTTCTGTTATTTGGCGTGATTAATATAACAGGATAGTAGTGAATTATTTAACAAGATGTAGCTTGAATTTGATATCATTTCACAGCACATTAATTCCAACAGAACTAAAAAAATGAGAAAAAAAATGGTGGTTATTTTATTATAAAAATAAAAACAGTGTTACCACACATAAACAATAACTTATACCTTAACATACGATAATTATCTTTATGCCTATTCTTCTGATATGGTAAACTGACCGTTTTAGTTAACACACCCTCTTCAATTTATCATTACACAATCTCATTGATACAGTTCACTCATTCCTAAATTTCTTCTATGTCTGACAAAAGGCTCAGTTGTTAATCCTTTGGTGAGTACAACAGCAATTACCTTGTTTTCAAAATGATCCTTCACAAACTTATACTTGTGCTTCAATCGTTTTTGTTCCCAGTTCCCTAGGCCACATATGCAAGACTGATTATTCTCAAACATGGTCACAGGTTTACTAACCCCGATGTCTAGTTCTTCAAATAACTGCATGAGCCAGCTCTGAGGTAGCTGTAGCCAAAGCAATAAATTCCGACTAGATTGTGAATATTAAAACAGTAGGTTGTTTCCTGGTTGCCCAGCAAATAGCATCTCTATACATTTAGAATATATAGCATGTTATAGACTTCCTATCAGGTCGATTTGAAAAATTTTCTGCATGGACATACCCACAGAAAGTTACACCGCTCTTTCCTTTGAACCACAATGCCCAACTTAAAGTTCCCTTCAGGTACCTCAGAACTCTCTTCAGACCCACCCATTGCACCTCAATTGCATTTGATTAGAGCTGACTGTAGAAATGTACAGCTGCAGAGATATCTTGTCTGGTGGTTAAGGATGCATTAATTAAGACTGCCAATTAATTCCCTATACGGTTTAACATCAAATAATGCAATCTTTTGTGACATTTTGATTTTATTGCAACTTTAGAGGTGTTTGCTATACTCCATCTGAAATTTTGTCAGTAATTTTGTCAAATAGCTAGCCTGACTCAAATACATTGTCTGACCTCTCCATTCTTTTATTAAGACCAAAAAAATACTTAACATTCTTTAAGTTTCACATCTTAAATTCAGTCATGAATATCTCTTTTATTTCTTCAAGCTTATCTATAGAACTACTAACAATCAGAAAGTTATCAACATAAAGTAGCAGATATACAACATTCCTATCTTCCCGATACATATGCAAACACTTATCAGACTGACATAGTTTGAAACCAAGGGACTTCACATACACATCAAATCTGGAATTCCATTCTTTTGGTGCTTGTTTTAGGCCATATAATGTTTTCTTTAACTTGAGAACTATTCCTTCTGCGACATTTACTCCCTCAGATGGATATATAAAATTTCTTTCTTTAAAACCCCATGCCAAAAAGTATTTTTTAACATCCAAATGATGGATGTGTAATCCATTATGATTAAGGATTGAATAGCCAAAGCTATTATTTATGCTTTTAGTGAGGATTACTCCATCTAAATATCATATTCTGAAAATTGAAAAATGACACCTTGACACGGGAATCGAAGGTCCTGGATTTGATTCCCGTGTCCAGGTGTCATTTTTCAATTTTCAGAACATTATGATTAGCTAAATACAAAAGAATTCTTACAGTAGTCAGCTTAGCACAAGGAGCATAAGTATCATTATAGTCAAATCCCTTCAATTTTGCATACCCTTTAACCACTAACCTCTCTTTGTATCTATCTAAATTTACATCTTGATCCGGTTTAATCTATTATTAATAATTCTTTTTCCTTCTGGTTGTCTAACACCTTCCCATGTCTCATTTTCCAATAATGAATTTATTTCCTCATTAACTGTTCTCATCCAGCCATCTTTGTCACTCCTATCTTCCAACTCTGCCATACTTTTTGACAACCCTTTACAGAATTAAATTGCATATATTGCAATATTTCATCCTCTATGAGGACATAGTAACCAGCCCTTCTTGCTATCCCTGCTCCTCTGGTTCTTTCATTGAATCCACATATGCACCCCTTACTACTAAAGATGTTAAATCGTCCATTTCCTTAACCTTTCCAGCTCTAGATCCTTTCTATGATATGCCCAAAACATAATCCCCTAAATACTCAGAAACCTTCCCAACCCTTCGTCTACCGTATTCCTCATATTCCTGACCTTGTTCCTTAAAACTTAATTCCTAAAAGCCTCTGAATTCTTTCTGTTCCCCTCCTGAATATATGCTCCTTTTCCTTCTGCATGTGATTCTTCAGTTTCTACATTTTTACATTCATGATCCCACATCCCTTCCTCAAACTCGTTTATGTCTTGTCAAACTTGACACTGCTTGCCACAATAATTTTTCTCAATTCTGAACACCACAACCTATATCCTTTATCGCACTACACTAGCATGATACACTTCCGACTATGCGGGTCAAACTTGCTATTTCTCTCATTTTTTACTTTGTGAGCATATGCTATGCACCCAAATACCCTTAGTTTTCCTAGACTAGGGTTACTTCCATACCACAATTCAGCTGGTAGTTTCCCATTTGGTAATGATACAGTGGGACTCCTATTTATAAGATATATAGCAGTCAAAGCCGCAAAATTCTTGCTTAACTTAGAACCTAGCAACATACACCGTGCCTTGTCCAGAATAGTGCGATTCATATGCTCCACCACACCATTTTGTTCAGGAACTCTTGGAATCGTTAGCTCATACTTTATTCCTTTTTCTACATAGAAATCGTTTACATCCTGATTAACATATTCTCGCCCATTGTCTCATCTAAGGCTAATTTTTTTAAAATTTAGCTGTAGCCATAGCTTCACACAATTTTATCTAGTACAATACTTTATTTTTTGATTTAAGACCAAATGCTACAGTAAAATGAGTATAATCATCAATTCAGGTTAGAATATAATTGTTTCCATCATAGGTACTAGGTGAATTTGGACCACACATATTACTATGAATTCCTTCCAACGGTCTCCTTGCCCTTACTCTAGTATGATTATGCGAACCTGCAGTTTGTTTTTCTTCTATACAGATTCCACACATTTCCTTACTCCCTTCCTTAATTTCCCCGATTTCATTAACTACCTTTGACAAATTATACAGGTTCTGATTTCCTTTATGGCCTGGTCTAGCATGCCACAACTTAGCATTATTTTCAATTATACATGCATTAACCTCATCATAAGAATTTACCATAGTTACCGACATTTTTTACAGATTGCCTTCTCTATTTCCTACTCCAACAACATTATCCCCCTTTAAAATTGTACATTTTCCATTCTCAAACACACACTTATACCCATTGATTTCTAACTTTGGTACTAAGCTTAAGTTATACTTTAAGTTTTCTACCAGTAACACATCCTTAGTAGAAAGTTTTCTGAGCTTACCATTTAGTTGAATTTGTGCATATACATAACCTATTTCCTTTGCCTTTATGAACACTTTTGATTTAGAAACTCCTATCACCAGTGGTTTATCTAGCTTCCTCCGATTCACTACAAGAGTATCCTTCATTGCAAGATGATCAGTGGCTTTCGAGTCGAGAACCCACATATCACTTTTACCTTGATCACATTGTGTCACACTACACTCATTAACTGACACTAGAAAACTATATGCAGGCATTTTTTTCTTCTCAGTTTCATCTTGAGCAAGGTGTGAGTTTCTTGATATATTCGTAGCTCCTCTTGGTCTTCTAGCGTACATCCCTCCACCTGGCTTCCAGCACTCATGTCTCTTGCGCCCCTTAATTCCACAATCGTGATACTTGAAGGAGTACCTGCCCTTCTGACGTACATTCTCAGACAATCCACTGTTTCCTGGCTTAGTTCCAGTCACTACCTATTTCCTGGTTCCCGAGAAGGTCCTGGACTAGTTCTCCCTCCTTTCCTTTCATTCCAAGCCATCTCTTCCTCATCGATTCTCTAACAAACTCCAAAGACATCTTATATGCCCCAAGCGTTTGCAGACCTGATACTACTCCTTACAACTCGTCAGACATGGTCCATAGGAAACTTAATACAATCCCCTCTTCATCCAACAGCTCACCTGCAGTCTTAAATTTCCGAACCATGAGAGAGTATTCATCAAACATTTTGACAGATTGCCTATACCTCATAGTTTGCAGTTTCTTATTCATTATCATCCTACTTGTTGTCCCTTTCTTTTCGAATCTCTTCTGTAAATTAGTCCATACATCATAAGCTATAATTTTGCCCTCCACATGTTCCAGCTGGCTATCTTGAATTCACTGCACAATAAAACTTTTGCACTTTTTATCAGTTTGCTTTATCTCCAATAATGTCTTATCCTTGGTTACGTTAACATCTTGGTTATCTTCTTCCGCGTGAGTAAATGAGAGCTGCCATTTCATCAGTGGCGTCCCTAAATGATCCTTATTGTCCAGAAACACTACCATTCTGAACTACCAATCATCGTAATTATTCCCATCAAATAGTAATATTCTGTACTTATCTTCCTCCATTTCAATGCTTGTTATAGATTGGATAGCACGTGTTAATCTTAACCTCTTTTCCATGCTTCCTTCCTCAAAGTCACTATTCCATGCGCAATTTTTCACTACCACTGGACCCATAACCTGTTATTTGGCATGATTAATATAACAGGATAGTAGTAAATTAAATAACACGATGTAGATTGAATTTAATATCATTTCACAGCACATTAATTCCAACAGCACTACAAAAAAAAAGAGAAAACAAGATGGTGGTTATGTTATTTTAAAAAGAAAAACAGTGTTACCATACATGAGGGAAGGTGGGTAACAGTGAGACACGGGGAACAGTGAGACAAGTCAACTAGCAGACTATTTTGAATGTCTGTGAAGTGGTGCTATGCAGTGTTCAAATGTTGTACTAATGACTTTCCACCATATTGTGTTTATGAAGTACAGTAATAGTCTAATGTGTGTTTTATGAAATTTGCTATTTTAAAGGTAACCAAAGTAATTTTTCTCCATTATACAATTTTTATTATTTATTTACATGTATTGTCAATCTAACAATTCTAACTATTCCACCTCTTAGCTACTAGTTTTTGCTATCATAACCATGGTTTCTTTTCCCAAATATCTTTACAGGTTATGTTCTCCTCTTGATAAAAGAGAACAAAGCACTATGGGTAACAGACAAGTCATGATGGGGAACAGTGAGACAGCACCACTACTGTCTCACTGTTCCCCATTGATGAAAATAACAATAAATACCAGTAATTATAATATTAATTTATCCGGTTTCTTTCATTACAGATTGGAATTTTAAAGAAAAATGCCTCGTAATTCTAAAAGAAAGACTGAGATTGTCAGTTTCTCTGAGGAAGTAATGAGAGAGGCTCTACAGTTAGTTTTATCAGGGGGTAGTCTGCGAAATGTGGCGGCTGAAACGAAATTAAGTTTTCAAACTTTAAGTCGATATGTGACTAAACAGAAGGCTTCTCCAGATCAATCTGTTAGAATGAAACCAAATCATTCTGTAAATAAATTTTTTACAGATGAGCAAGAGGAAATTCTAGCATCATATATAGTTACTTGCTCCAAAATGTTCTATGGGCTACCTATATCTGATTGTTGTAAACTTGCTCATAAATTGGCAGATAAACATAATGTAAATATCCAAAAACCCGGGATGATAATAATAAAGCAGGTATCGAATGGTTTTATGGGTTTATGCGCCGGCATCCCAGAATATCTCTTAGGACACCTGAGGGCTGCAGCTTAGCCCTAGCAACAGCTTTTAATAAGCACATAGCCAACTTTTTTTGTAACAATTTAAGAGATGTTTATTCTCGTTCTGACTATTTTTCAGATGGAACAAGAATGTTCAATTTAGATGAAACCAGCACTTCAACTGTTCAAAGGCCTCAAATAGTCATTGCTGAAAAGGACCTTAAACCAGTAAATGTTGCAACAAGTGGAGAAAGGGGGGTTCACGTTACTACATGCTGCTTTATAAATGCAGCAGGTAATGCTTTACCTCCAGTAATTATATTTCCCAGAGTGCATTTCAAGAAGTACATGATCACAGGTGCACCAGCAGGTTCCTTGGGCCTAGCAACTTTAAGTGGGTGGATGACTTGTGAATTATTTATAGAAACTATGAAACATTTTATTAAACATTCTCATAGTTCTATAAATAGTCCTAGTTTACTAATTTATGACAATCACGAGAGTCATCTCTCAATTGAAGTTTTAGATTTAGCAAAAGAGAATGGTGTTACAGTTTTGACTGTACCTCCCCATTCATCTTCAAAACTACAACCGCTTGATGTTGGAGTTTTTGGGCCTTTTACCACAGCCTAGAGCTGTGTACTCTTGGATGATCAGACAACCTGGCCAAAATTTAACTATTTATGAAGTGGCAGCCTGTGTTTGAGAAGCTCATTTAATGGTGATGACAACCAAAAAATATAACAGCTGGATTCAAGAGGTCAGGAATATATCCATTTGATGACCAAATTTTCACAGATACTGATTTCATGTCAAGTTCAGTTACTTATAGACCACCTCCTGACAGTACAGTTCAAAATTCTGTGAACTTAACCACTGGTCCCGTTTCAACAACACACTCCGTAATTCTTCACTCCAATGTAAACTCAACCATCACTGATCCCGTTCCAATGACATCCTCAGTTAGCCTTCACTTCAATGTGAACTCACCACATACTGAACCCAGTCCAATAACATCCTCTATTAGACCTCAGCAAATCATAACACCACCCAGTGTTGCTGTTTCTCCAGAAGAAGTAAGAGGATATCCAAAATACACTCCTAGTAGTAATACAAAAATCAGGAAAGAAAGGTAAAAAATAAATGTATGATAGCTACCGATACACCAATAAAGGAAGAAATCAGATAAGACAAGGAAAAAAGTAACATATCAAGGAAAAAATAGAAGAAATTAAGGAAGAGTTTGTTTAGTGAAGATGACATTGAACCTGAGTACGATGACTCATCTGATGGCCTAGAATATTGTGAGGATCTTCAAGGATTTGAAGGATTATCAAAAGACCCAGTAGAAGGTGATCACATTCTAGTAGAATTTCAATAAAAAAAAATCAGAAGATTTATTACATAGGAAAGGTAATTCAAAATAAAGACGAACATGGTGACTTAGGTGTAAGCTACTTGCGTAAAAGTGTGAAGATAGATAATCACTTTTGTTTTCCGATTGTACCAGATTTAGCATCAGTGCAGTTAAAAGATATTCGCCATATTTGACCAACCCCCAAAGTTTTTGGTACAACAAAACGTCAGCATTCATATTATTCATTTGGAATTAATTTTTCTGGAATTAATATTCTATGATAATTTTATGTTAAATTTAAAATTAATAACACTTTGAACATTTCTTTATATACCTAAGTTTTTGAATTTTTAAGATTATTCTTTACTCTCATATTAATTAGCATTTATAATAATTTACCTTATAATTATTATTTTTAATTGGTTTAACACTCATAAAAACATAATTTTACCTTGAAATTTTATCTTTTTGTTACTCTTATAGCTTTAAATATTAAAGATGTACCTTTAGTTAATAAAAATAACTTTTATTTCTTAAAACATGGAAGCCTATTTATTTTGCATGAAACAATTCTCTAATTTAATCATTGTCTCACTGTTACCCACTGCTAGTCTCACTGTTCCTCAATGTTGGGGAACACTGACACAAATACATATTCACTTTATTTTAAGATTTATAAAAATCCTTAAGAAATATATCTTATTTTTATATTGATTATTACAGTAAATATGATGCTTTTAAAGTTCCATTTGGTCAGAAGTCAAAAATATAAGCTTTTTCCTTTTAATTAACGAAAATAAAAAAGTGTCTCACTGTTACCCACCTTCCCTTAAACAATAACTTATACCTTAAAATACGATGATTATCTTTGTGCCTACATTTCAGATATGGTAAATTGACCGTTTTTGTTAACAGTTTCAACATTAGATATGATAGTTGAAGTGTGCTAGTTCACGAGTTTAATTAAAAGCTATCGTAGCAGTGACTAGCCTAACATTTTGTGTTGGAGTTTTTATATATTTGAATCCTATTTTAAAATGTTTTGAGTGTATAATTATAATGAAATTATATTTTCATAGGAATACCAAACTGGTGTGCCTGACCTTATGATTGACAACGTTGATCTGAGTGATATAGTTTATATGTTCAAGTGTCAGTCAACTAATCTGGTTATCAAAGGCAAGCTCAACTCTGTGATTCTAGACTCATGTTGTAACTCTTCCATTATGTTCGATTCGATCTTAACTTCCATCGAGTTTATCAACTGTCAGTCAGTTCACATGCAGGTAGGTAACTTCAATTTAATTTTATTATTATTACCATGCATGATTACAGATTAAAATAGTTGTAAGAAAATGTACGCTACATTTACTTTTAAAGGTAGTATCTAAGCTCAAATTAATTAATACACTTGATCACTATCTTATTATCCTATTATCTAGGCCATAGTGTAACCAAGCAATCTGGTAATCAAACTGAATCTGTAGTTTTACCTATGTGCATATAAATACAATAAAGAAAAAAAATATATAGGCCTTAACCGACCTATCTCTAATATAAATGCTAGGGATGGCTCAATTCAGTACTTTGAGTACACTAGGCCTAGTTATTCATTTAATAACTGAAACTGGTTCCTAAAGAGTCAGTTCTTTGTTACATGAGTTTTAAAAGATACCTAGTCTTAATAAATCCATATTAACAATTAAAAGATTAAGTTGACATAAAAATAGTTAATAATTTCAATTTATCTATTGTTTTCACCTTTTACAACTACTGTCTACATAGTATTAAAAGTTCAGTTGTCCCCTAAAGAATATCTATATTATCCTCTCCCATCTAAATTCAAGGTGATGAAAATAGCAATGTGTAAACAAAAGTTTAAAAATAGTTTGATCATAGGCTATTGGTTTTATTAAAACTCTTAAGTTATTCAAATACAGAATTCCTTCCCTTCACTCTGTTTTTAGCCATCTGTATCCAATGTAAGGTATCAACTCAAATTTCCCTCAGGTCCATTATTTTACTCTCTTCCCAACTCCATCTTGTCCATACCAAGGGTTTTTGCCATTTGGTATCCTGGTTAGAGGTTTATGTGGTCTCCTGGACTCCTTCATTCAGGTAACATGGCTTGCCCATCCAACTCTTCTTGCCTTCACCGTCGTCACTATGTCTGGAGATGAGTACATTTTATGAATTCATTGTTATATAATTTTTTCCATTCACTTGTAATTTAGTACTTTTAGACCCTTCAGTGGATCTTGTTCTAAAAAATATGGAGCTTTTATACTTCCTTTAGAGCAGCGGTTCTCAAACCCTTTGGGCTCCTGAACCTTTACACACCTACAAATTATTGTAGACTTTCATTTTTGTGTGTTCTATCAATCAATGTTTACCGTGATAGAATTAAAATTTCATTTTTCATTTATTTAAGATATTTAACTTGCACTTTCTGAACCAAATGTTTATATCAGCACACATATAAACTAATTTAAACTGAGAACAGACACAAAAATCATCCCTTGGCTGTTAATTCATCACTGTGAAAGGGAAACCTACATTTCACCAACGATGAATCTTTCTGCCCTGGAAGGAAATGAACCCAGGACCACTAGTTCAGTGGACAGAAACATTACCGACTGAGCTAAGGTGTTGGACTAAGAATTTATAACGTTGAGAAATGTTCTTATTGCAAATTTATTGATTAATTTAATTTAATTTTTGATCATAAATAATTGGATAAATAAATACAAACACTACGATACTTTTAAAATTAACTTTTTTTTTCTTTTTGCAAAAGAGTTTTCAAGTGACAATAATGGCATAGTTAGTTTACATAAACACAAACAATGTTCAAATGACATTAAGCTTTTGAAATTTTCAATCACTAGACCAACGGCTACATTTTTAGCAGGTGTTATTTCAATGTATGGACTCATAAACTCATCCAGCTGGTTTGGCTCATTGTAGATCCAAGATAATGAGTCAGTTAAAATAAATTTCATTCACAAGAGGAAATAGTGACCGGAGTGTATCACAAATACATCTTTGTTATTTACTTTTAGAAATCTTATTTCTAATTATAATTGTTTAGAAGAAAGACCTAAAAAGCCTGATAAAAGCTATGTCAATGTAAAATTTAAAAACCTCCCCTACAGCTGTAACAATCTTTCGTGATTAAGGCTGAGCCTACCCATAAATGCACGGTTCTAAACAAAAAATGTATTTTAAAAAATATTTAATAATTCAACATTGTTGTTTTTTACTTATTTTAGTAAGATATCTGGGCATCTTTCATAAATAATTATTATGGAGTTTTCAAATCATGCAAAAAATAATAATTGAAATATTTTCGTTAAAATGTTTCCATTTCAATGCATTTTAAATGGGAAAACAAAATTTTTTAATTGATTTATTTACTTTGTAATATTAAGCTAGTGTGTTTGTTTATAACATATTATTTAATGAATAATTTGTTCTTCTTTTTAAATATAATTTTTAAATTTGGGCTAGCTTCAATAATTACGACGATATTGAGCCCTAAACGACTCCCAAGTCGACACTAGTTAAAATACATGGTTTTAAATACTTCTTCTCCTTCTATGAATAGTTATCTTAGTTGATAATAGGTGCCGTTAGTATGATAGTTACCCATTTATAAGCTAGTATCGTTTTGCAAACGTCGGTTAACCTGCTGTATCGAAATCCAGGCGGCACTGGAGGGTGAAGCTACAGTACAGTAATGACAAATTTGCGTAATTAAATATAAACATCTTAAAATATTAAGCAACTAAAATATTCACAAAGTCTTAACTGCTGTGTGAATAAAGATAGTTGTTGGTCCATACTTTTATGACTAGAGTATTACTCTAGTGATACACTATTTTCAAAGAAAAAACCATATGCTTCTTCATATACAAAGCTTTATGACATTATGCCGGGATCACGATCAACTTAACGTTAACTTTAAGTTAACTTAACATATGTGTGATCACGGTTCACATAACTTAACCTAACAACTCAAGTCAAACATCTTCATTCTCGAGTATGATCTGTGATTTGTACTAGTTTTACAGTGATGATCTCTGAATGTTTACAGTTTTCAATCGATATAATTAGTGGTGGATTTACACATTTGCCGCCAGTAGGCTATTCAAATTTTGCCGCCCCTACCGACCTCTACAATGTGTCAGTTCCTAGATTATTTTTACAATCCAAAGATTTAGTTAAGATTGCACAAGAAATAGTTTTTTGGTATATTTCTTAGCTTATAAAAGCTCAATCATGTACTACTAATAAAGCGAGGTAAGGTATGCCTTAATACTACTTACACAATAATGTACATTCGGTAAACGTAATTAAATAATTTTTGAAGTAAATATGGACGGGACTTCCCGTTTGTATCGCCGCTCTATATCCATCTCTCTCGAACTCAATGCCACCAACACCACGCGGCGTATGCCTACAGCACGACCTCGCTTCGGCTCCGGCGCACCACGCCGCGCTCGTGCAGTCAGGTTGGCCAGACACACTTAGCGAACGGTCATGTCACTCGTTCCCGCGCTGCAACCAAACGCGAATACGCAAATTGTAGAAAAATTATCTAAGTGGTGAAACATATTACATGTTGAATTGTTTGTATGGACCTAATAACATTTAGGTATATAAATATGAATCTTTTTAATTTCTGTAAGACAAAAAAAAAAATTTTTTTTGGCCCCAAATTTGCCGCCCCTAAAATCTGCCGCCCTAGGCTCCAGCCTACTCAGCCTGTTGGTAAATTCGCCACTGGATATAATAAATAACTATTACAAAACTTTTTTGATAAATTTAGCTTTCCTATTTTAGTTTAATTATTTGGTTTCAAGTCTGATAACAAGAACTTCCGCTAAAGAGTAAACATTGGTCATTATACCAACAAATGAGTTATTAAATAGCCCTGTTGACGTCACTCGCATAATGATTGACTGGCTAGATCACGTGATACCCTTCAAGTAACGTTCAATTAAAGTAAGGGACCGCCCAGGACATCTCTTACATTAAGTTAACTGCATCGTGATCGCCTCCACTTAAACACACAAGGACGTTCCTTTACGTTAAGTTACGTTAAGTTAACGATAATATGATTGTGATCCTGGCATCAGCCCTTATTTACCTGAGGCAGTAAAACATGTAGAAATCTTCACTCGTAGCCTACATTCTTTCACAGTTTTTCTCATTCTTGAGCACTACACATTGTAATAATAAGTGTTACTATTCAGAGTATAAGAAAACTACTGTAGGCCTACATTGAATTTTTAATCCAATATTATAATAAATAAAAATAAATATTCCTGCTCATATCAAACATAGTTATTTTAAATAAAATAGGATTTAAGTGTAATTTGTAGACGTTCTCATTATGTTTTTATTTACTATATTTATTTTACGGTCTAGGATTTTACTCTCATTGGACTTTTTTTTTTTTTCAAAAAATTAATGAACGAAATTTTTGGTAGTCAAAGTGTGAACCTGTTTATTTTATTTTATTAACTTGTTAAATGTGATTACTTTTAATTTGAATCTGTTGCATTCTCGCATTTTGTGCGCTCGTTTCAGAAGAAATGTATCGAATCCCGAACAATAAGTACCCACGGTGATTACTTTTTATATAATTAACAAAATGTGACGTTTTTGCTTTCAAACAAGATCCAATGGATTGTATAAATTTTGAGGTGGAAAAGTATTTACACAATATTATTTTATATCCTTGTGAATAACAAGTTTGTGAAGCATGGGTCGATGGAAGAAAGAGCGTACAAAAAACTCAAAGATAAAATTTATTATTTAACTGTTTGTCATAAAGGATAAGTTTTTTAATGGTAGGCCTATACGTATTACTGATTGCCAGCTCATTATGAACTTTTCCATTACTTTCGTTAAGGCGTTGAAAATTGTTTGTTCAACAGAAGCCAAAAGTTTTGATTGTCATCAATGAGGTGGACAAATTTGTGACTTTTCACACCTGTCTCTATAACACAATCAAGTTTAAAGCTTTGTTTATTTTAGAGTGAAGAAATAACACTTCTCTACACTTAATTGACATTTAACTTAATTTAATTGTTAGATCTTTAGTGATGTTAGTCAACTACTAAGAGTGAAAAATATATTTTAACACTTTCTGCTTCATCTTAATTTAACACTTTTATTATTTGAAGATTACCACTTACCGCAGTAATTAAAAACAGCATTTAAAGAAATATTAGAGAAGGGTTAGGGTGTATGGCATACGTGTCCAATTCCCGCAAAAGGTACGCCTTTGCATTCAACCCAGAATTTGATACAATTAAAATAAGACCAAAAGTTTAATATGTTTAATCTAAAATTGAAATTATATAACTTAACTTAAAAGTTGAGACAGCTTCCTTTGGTGGTATCATTAAAAAAAAAAAGTCACAGAAAATTTAATTTTAAATATTTTCCTCTTCTTTAAAATAAAAAATATTTTGTTCCCTAGGGGGGGCTAGTTCTTCAAACATATGTTAAAACAGGAAAGGGGTGAGTGGTGCTATGGAAACCTAGATCATATATTGTTTCTGTTTTATTTTATACTAATGTAGGCCTGTATATTATGTCTAACAATTTTCAATAGGGAATTTGTTTGATCACAATTATAAATGTTGACAGAAGAGAAGCATTAATTTATAACTCATTCTAAAATACTCAATTCTTGGCCAGCTCAATGATCTATAATAATCCACAAAGCGCAAACTTATGCCTTATTATAAAATTGAATATCAAGATGAAAATTACTTCCTTATTTACAAAATCAACTTGCTAAGTAAACAATAGTTCTCAGTTATTCATTTCTAATGTTATTACTTAAAATTTGTTTTGTAAGAAGTGTCATAAAAATTGTCTCAAGTTTGTATGTATTTTTGATAAATGATATATAATACTTAAAATATTATTTAAATTAATTGATAGAAAAGGTTTGAAATCTAATCTCATAGCTTCCTTGGATAAATGCTAAGGCATAGTGTAAAACCATGTTGTTATTATAGGTTTTGGAAAAAGTGCATAGTATTTTAATAGATAGAACGGATGGTTGCCAAATGTATCTAAGTACACTGTCTTTGGATGTGGAAATATTAAGCTCAAGATCGTCGGAGTTGAATGTGATAGTTCAAAAAGACGATGATATTCATGTAAGTACTATTTTGTTACATGTTCTTTGTGTGTCTAAATTATATTTTAATTAGGGCTAGAATTTTATAGTTTAGAAGAGATAATATTTGTGTTAACCAATTAACCATTGCAAGCACAAAAAAGTAGGTTGCGACATATAAATGGTAGCCTGAAAATTCGGTTCTGCTCTGGTAATTTTTTCAACCAACTCTAGCGCCCACCAAATATAAAGATAATTTTAATACGGCTTTATCTTCTCCTCTCTATTGATTTCATCGGCTTGGGATGGACTCAAATGCAAAGCTGTAGCCAACCAATCACAAAAATGATCATTGAAATAAGAAGAAAAAGAAAGAGGATTGATTTAAATTTGATGGAGAAATAGATTATCTTTTTATAGTTTACAGGTTGTTTGAAGGAAAAAATAGAGATCTAAACAAGCATCCATGCTTGACAAACTAAAATATTTGCCCCTTCCCCAACCCTATTTTCATTAAAGTTTATTGAAAAAGTTATTTTTTGGTTTGATTAATAGCAAATTGGAAAAAAACCAATGCTATATAATTAATTTTATATGGAAGGCGAAGCTTTGGGGAGATGAATGATTATAATTACAAAGATCAGCCAAAGCCAAGTCATATTCGAATGAATTGAAAGACAGCTGGACACAGGAATCAAAACAAGGACCATTGGCTTAATGCACCAGTGCTCTACCACTGAGCTATCTAGGGATCGTCCTGTGCTCAGGGTCATTATTCACACATAGTTTAGGGCAGAGTCTGTGATGGACGTGTGAATATCATCGGTTAATAAGCACTATCATTGATATCACAGCAACTCACGACTTAGTTGTGGCTTTATGCTAACAATATTACAAACACATTGTGCATTCCAAGTGAATTAACATGGAAGAAAGCAGCGCTATACAATTAAGTATATTCAGAACACTGCCAGATCACTAGGGTAACACCTTATATAAGTAAGTGAATTTTCAAAGTGGAAACTCACTTGCCGTGTCAGGGCTTGTCTGGGGAACAAATACCTCTGGCCGCCTTCGACCCCTGTTATCACCAGACAACTGGGAAACTCCCACTGCCTTGGCATGAACACTGAACTCTCACGTAGGAGCACTAACCTCTCGGAGGAGGTTAGGCACTTAGAATCAGTAAACACCCTAAAAAGGGCTTTCAGGATGAGTTGCCCAGTGAGGACCTACAATTAAGTATACATGAAAGGTGAAGCTTGGGGGATGAATGGTTATAATTACGGAGATCAGCCATCCTTAGATAGTTTGTGATAGAACATTGGCGAACTAAGCCAAAGGTCCCAGGTTTGATTCTTGTGTCCAGGTGTCATTTTTCATTCTATTTGAATAATACTCAGTTAAGGATGAGTTCTATAATTTGTCTGTTTGGTAAATCTGATGTTAGAATAGGTTAAGGTAAATTATTCTTTTCATATTTGTGTTTGATATTAAAAAAAAACATGCATTTAAAAAAAAATTTCTTCCTTCAATCCTGTTACAGTAGTTAAACTAGGTCTAAGGGCTTGTCTCTTATGTTTCATTTTACAACAATTATTTTAACTATGTTTTGAGAACAGAAAATATTCAAAGCCAATAGATTTCAATAATTCATAATGTATCTTGTTTTCAACTATCTTAAAATGTACCATTAAAGATAATATATTGGTATCTTGGCACTTCATCACACATCAACTAAAGAATATTTTTTTTGTTACAGGAAGAGTACCCGGTTCCGGAACAATTTAAAACCACTATAGGAATAATGGGACTTGTAACTGTTGCCTTAGAACATGGCCACTGAAATTTGTCCATACTATATCTGTATCTAACGCCATTGACAAGTTTAAGGAAGTAATGGCATGAATCTAGTCAGACCAACATAGGAAACACATTTTAGAAGATATAAAAAAAAAAAAATGAAGAGTACTTACAAAAGACTATATTTATATTTTAATGTTAAAAAAAACCCCAAAGGAAAACACGTTCATTCTCAGATGAAAAGTTTGGTTTTAAATATCTATAAGCGATATTTATGTAATGATTCATGTTTAAGAAAAAGATTATGGTAGCTTCCAGCTAATACAAAGTTTTGATTTGATTCAAATTTTTCAACACCTATCAAAATTATTTTATTTAATTAACTAAAATTTGATTCATGAACACTCTTGACACATGTGAAAGTAAAATTATTGGATGTATGACATCTTTTAACCAGAAACTAAATTTCTAAATTAGACACCTAATAGAAAACATTCACATTTTTACTTGAATTGTTGGTAATAAGACTGCTTCTAAAATGTGTTCTCTGTTTCAAAATTTAACATTAGAAATATAAAAATTGCAGCAACTCACAATAAATGTTGTCCCAGCTGGTTTTGAACCCAAGACTAAGTTCCTTAAATATCCAGTAACAATACAATCTCTATATGTTAGTGTCTTTAGAATAATAAGTAACCCAACTAAAAAGGTAATATGATTGTTGCATTCTGGGCTGGCAACCTAATCGCATCAAGTGTGGTTTGAAGATTATGTACCTTCATATTATCAAGTTGACACATTTTTATTACTAAAAAGTGGAGGCATTCACCGTCAGATTTAGTCAAAGCAATGACAATTAAAATGATACTAAATAGAAATCACTCAAAAATATTGACCAAAACAAGCAGAAAATCAACACTATCATGACCTACTATTACAAGGAATGACAGTTTCCATTTAATATGTAGAAGAGGTCACAAGAAATTACAAACAAATCTCAGAGGTACTTAATATAAAGCAAAATTTACTAATGATAATTTTAAACAATGAACAATTATGAGCTCAACTAGAACTAACCAATATCTAAATAACATATACATTCACATGTTGTAAAATAAATGTTAATTGATTTCATTAAAAAATGTGTACATTTTGTAAAGAATTTTGAATTGTAATGGTGACTTAATCAAACAAAGCTAATCTTATTTAAAAAAAGAAAAAGTTACTCACTTTTCATATTTTATTGACTTAAATTGTTAAGAGAACTAGCAGGTCGTCTATATAATAAAATTGATTAAAAAACAACCAACTTAAAAATTCAAATTTTTTAAATTTTAAATATGTTATTCTCTTGCAGAAGGTATAAAAGTACTTCAACAATGATTTAACAATAACATTTTATCTTATGATAGAATTTAGAAAAAACTAACAAACAGTATTGTGAAATTAATTATAACAATATTCTTTTTTTTTAAAAAAAACAAGCAACTAACAAGCCCTGGAAAAGCTCTCTTACGCTTTGTTATTTTACTGTTTTTTTTAGCACCATATCTTACTACCCATTTAGGTTTTACACATTACTGTTAACTGTTGCGAAAAACATCAGGATAATGAAATAACTATAGTAAAATACATAATGGATATATTTAGTTAAATTATATTACTCAAAGACGCCCAAAGAGTTAGACCAATCTGACCAATATTATTACTAAAGATTGTTCCCTCAAACTAGTAATAATACATTTTCACTGTTTATCCTGTAATCAAATAATTATCTCACAAGACACAGGTCCATTTTGGTAAATTAATATAATCCTATCACTCTGCTTTGTCAATGAATGCAGTTTAGAGGCTATTCACAATATATGCCCCACTCCAGCCTAATCATACAAACATCATGACTTCATTACAAATTTTTGACCTCGGATTTATAGTAATGAAACTCCCTAAATTATAAGTGTTTATATTTCCTTTTTTTATAAATCATTTATATTTGGTGTATTAAACCAGATTTTATATTTAAATTGGGTGTGTATTTTTAAGCAAATATTTTCAGACTAATTTATACATAATTTATTCTTCAATAACTTTAGTATACAATATACAGTTTTCTATTGTGTGTTGATTTGTTAAATTTGTCAACTATTTATATAAATAGCATACTACTGTGTAATTTATAAAACTAATCAATGCAAAGCAATACAAATTTTTGAAATTAAATGTTTGTTATTTATGTGTAACATTTAAATGGTATTTTGAATAATTAAATTAGCTCTGAAAAATGAGTTTTCGTGTGTAAAAAGTTACATTTACAATTATTAATTTCATTTAACAAAATGTTATAGGAGAGAATTGGAACCAAGCATATGGACTTGAACCAATTTTTAAATATATTTCATGTTTGTAATGTCAATTTGGGGTGACATTTAAGGGTAAGCATCCACTAGCCTGCATTGGACAGACAACATGCAGCGGAGTTTTGAGTTCTTTACATTATTTTAAATGAGACTGCATTCATCTATTCACATCGTTTGCATCAGATATAGGCAATGCCAATAAGAATTCCGAGAGATAGATTAAAATCCGATCTGTGCGGTGCATACGGATGATATGATCTGGAATGCTGAGTAGTAATGCATTCCCCACCATTTACATTTGGAATTCACAAATTTATCTTCTCTATTTAGTTTAAAGATGGGCAGTACTGTTCACTGTTGGTACAGGGTGACCAGATGTTCAACTTTTCCCGGACATGTCCTACGTTTTAACCCTCTGTTCGATGTTCGGGAGGAGTTTTCAAAAATGGCAAAATGTCCTACATTTTGACCAAATAAATAAATTTGTCATTTTTTGGTGTTTTTTGCTCCCAAAGTAATCTCTCAGTTATAAATCCTGCCTAAGATGGCTTTTCAGTTATATTACCAGCAGTCTTTGAGCATTTCGTCAGCAAACTCGCCACGCCCACACAGTGTTTATGTGCTCACATTCTATTGGCTGCGTGTTTAGTGCCAGGCAACCAATAACAGCAAGCATCCTAATTATTCACTGTTCTGTCTCTAGATTGAATTTATGTCTCTGTTCCTGATGGTGTATGGTCTGTGGATGTGTTATTTATGTTTAAAAATACCTAAATGTAAAGCCAATTTATTGTTAATTTATCAATCAAATACAAATAATTTAAACAAGGTAGAAACAAACATGAAGCAGAATGCCTCTTTTGTCCTGCAGGAATGTATGTTTCCGTAGCTAATAAAGGTAAGCCAGTTAAATAACATCTTCAATACAATTATTTTCAATCAGGTTGATTGTATTTTGTTTGAATACATTTTGTTATGAACAATGTGTTTTATTCATTTTGACCAAATATAGTTTTAAATTTCATATTGATTTCAATTCTTCTTTTATATAATATTAAAAGTCTATTCACTATTTTTACTAAAATTGAGTTTACTCTTTTTAGGGATACAAAATTTGGAATTTCATCTCCAGTCACAGAAAGATAAGAAAAACATTCAGAGTGGCAGTAACATTGGAGATTTATCAAGTTTTTTTTCAATCAATCAAACAAATCTATGGAATTAGTAAATGCAGCAAAGGCAGCTCTGGCATTTTACACCGTTAGGCATCATTCATTGTTTAGATTTATGAATTATATGCCTAAACTAAATGCTGAACTGTAATGTGACTCTGATATTGCCAAGAAAGTGCCATGTGCTAGGACAAAGACTGAAACTGTGATAAACAAAATTATTGGGCCACATTCTTATGATGTAACGATAGTAGGGAATATCTTGTTTTGGTGTCTGCACAGATGGTAGCAATCATGGATCTATAGAAATACTTATACTTTCAATACAGTATTTTGATTATAAAGTAGGAGGTATCCAAACTAAAGTTGTAGATTTAAAAACAACTCCCAATGAAACTTCTGATGTAATATCATCCTACATAAGCGATATACTAAATAGGCTTGGTATTGTTGATAAATGTGTAGCATTTGCTGGTGATAATACCAACACACATTTTGGAGGGCTTAAAAGAGCTGAGGGTAAAAATATTTTCATTCAATTAACAAAATGTGTGAACAAGAATTTAATTGGTGTAGGCTGCAAAGTGCATATTCTTCATAATGCAATATTCAACATGGGTCTGACAGTTTGATGGTTGATTTGGAGTGCATTGTCATGGAATTGTATAGTGATTTTTCAATATATGTATATAGTAAAAACAGAACTTAGAGTGTGAGTGAGAGTGAAAAGAGTGATTCCAGGTTTGAAAACTTAACCCCAACACGCTCAGCTACGTCCTCATTTAACCAAGATACTACAGCTTTGGGCTTGGACCAAAGTGAGGCTAATTCGACTTCCATTCAGGCAAGCCATTACCTGTGTTCTACTAGTTCTAATTTAGATGCCAGCAGGTACATTCATGTTAAAGTCAGTGACAATGATAATATACTTATCTTTAAATCAGCATATCATATAAATTTCCTGAAATTAGCAAAAGAAATCTATCTTTTCAAAGAAATTAGCTTTAAAATATAATGGTTAGCACACTCGGAGCATTAAAATGGAGCTGTCTGGAAAGTATGTGTTTTATTTGGTAAGGAATCTATGGTAAAAGGTGACCATCAAACACCTGGGGCATTAGTTGTTAAAGGGTTCAATGAGTATCAAAATGCTTTGGAAAAATTCAATGTTCACCAGTCAATGAACTATTGTAAAATATGCTCTACATTTGCTGAAAATTTATTAATATTTCAGATGGGAAGATACTAGGAAAAATAGAGTCTGGAAATGTCATGGTTGAAGGTCAATACAATAATGATGGTAATTTCTGAGCCCTCCTTAGATTTATGGTAGAAGCTGGTGACACAACTCTCAAAGAACACCTTGAGAATTCATCATTTGTTTCAAAATACACAAGTCCTCACTATTCAAAATGAGCTACTTCATATTTGTGGTTAAATCACTAAAACAAAAATTGTAAATAATATAAACAAAGCAAAGTGTTTATCTGTGCTTGCAGATGAAACCACCGATATCGCCAATATAGAACAAATGAGCCTGTGTTTAAGATATGTTGATGAAGAAATTGAAAAGATTCGAGAAGTTTTTCTTGAATTTGTACCAGTTACAGACATGACAGGTGTATGCCTTGCTACTACCATTATCAAGACATTGAAAGAAAATGGAGTTCTCATTGAGAAAATGGTAGAACAGGGATATGATGGGGCTGCGGCTATGAGTGGTAATATTTGCGGAGTTTGAGCATGTGTTAAAAACAAATGCTTTATGGCTCTTTAGGTAGAATGCAGTTCCCATTGTCTCAATCTTGTACTTTATGACTCATCAAGAATCGTGCCAGTCAGAAATTGTATTGGAACATTACATTCATCGAATTTTTTCTCTATGTCACCCCAACGAAATTCTGTGTTGAAAGACTACATTGTCCAAGATTCACCTACTTAAAAACGAACATCTCTCTTTTCTCTTTGCGAAACCAGATGGGCTAGTAAACAAAGGCAGTTATGAGATTCAAAGAAGTGTATAAGTCAGTAGTTAATGCACTGGAAAAACTTCAGTCATCAGGAAATCGAGAAACTTCAAATTTGGCACATCAATTATTAGAGTGCATTACTGCAGGGCAGTTTATAATATGCCTTATTGTAATTGAGAAAATATTTTCTTTTACACTGCAGCTGTCAAAGGTACTTTAAAAATTAGAGATAGATATTTCTGAAGCCTGCTCTCATGTTAATACAGTTTTGGACGTCTTAGAACTGCAATGCAGTAATTCCGAAGATGAATTTAAGACCCTGTATGCAACAAAATTAATACTGACGTCAAATGTTGGCGGCACTATCACAATTTCCATATCAACTGTGCATCAGGTTCACAGAGAGAATGTTCCAGCGTCATGTCCAGAGGAATACTACAGGAGGGCAATATTTTTTACCAGTTTTAGACAATGTAATAATGCAATTAAAGGAACGCTTCTGAAACCACAAACAGCTTCTCACAAACATCCAAAAAGTGATTCCTAAACATCTTGCAGATGATGAAAGTGGCAAAAACATTCAAGTGAGTGTAGATTTCTACAGATAACTTTTTCCACATCCTGACATTTCTTCGCAGAATTTCAATCATGGAAGAAGAAGTGGAGCAGTGTAAACCTAAAAGACTGGCCAAGCACTGCAATAGAAGAATGTTTGCAGTGTAGTGAAACATTTTATCCAAATGTGAGGATAATTCTTCTAATACTGGCGACTCTTCCCATCTCTACTGCTTCACCTGAAAGGTCATTTTCGACATTGAAAGGATTGGACCCTTCTCAGTGTTCACAGAGAAATCGAAGTGGACACAGAAGAAGTTATCACCAAGTTTTCACTGAGTCCAAGGAGGGTAGATTTTATCTTGTGATGATAATAAATTTGACTTAAATGATGCAAACTTTATTGTTTTTGAACCATTACATATGTATTATAGCTAAATATATATAATATATATATTTCTGATTTGACAACACACACATATATATACATGTATAGGTAATGTCAAGTCATAGCTTGTAAGGGTTTAGTATGCATGTATTTTTTAAATCACTCAAATAGTTTTTTCCGGTAAAATTTTGATTACAATAAACATAACCCCCCAAAAATAATTTTCCCCATACGCCCATGTTTGAAATCAATAAAAAACTTAAAGCAATTTTGTACAGGTATATTATGAACTTTTATTTTGTAATGTCCTATATTTTTATTGAATGTCTTACATTTTGAGTCTCCTTGTCCTCCTTTTTGTCAAACGCATCTAGTCACCTTGTGTTGGAAACAGTTAAAAGTGATTTATTTTAATGAAATGAGCAGTTCATTTATCTAGTTCAATAGTTTGTGAACTACTTTTTGTAGTTCAGTCGCTTGCAAGATTTATCGATTGGGACCGAGAGAAATACAGCATGTAGTTCAGTATTATGCAACCTCCCTACATTTTGCAGCTAAGTCCTCCGCCAGTTCTTGAACTAACGCGTGTGAGTGAGTTATTATTCCCCTTCACATCACTAGTTACATAGTAAAGGCCTGCTGTCTGGGGAACATCTTTCAAGTTTATTTAAGTGTGCTCACAAATCAAGAACTTGCTATGTTTGTCAAAATAGCCGTGATAAGCTTAAAAACAAAGCAAAAAATACTTAATCAAAATAAAAAGCTCTTTGATTAAAAAAACCAACAAACTTTGAAGTCAAATTAGATTAATTACACTAGCACCAGCTGTTAGATTAATGATAGCTTTGTTGGGTGCAGCTAGAGTATTTGCCTCTAGTAGTTTTAATCTTAACGACCCCACATGCCAGTGATATCATTTTAGATATTAGGACACACAAAAGACAACATAATAGAACTAAAGGATAGATGTAGGGAACCACCTCCTTTGGAAATCTGAATGCAGTGGATGCAGTACATTAAATAAATCCAATTCATGCGATGCACAGAGCCCGTCCAATGTGGGATAGTGGATGCTTACCTTTAATAAACGTTTTAATAATGTCAAGTCTTAATTCCATTTTATGTGGATAATCTAAGCATTTAATTGATTTTTAATATTACTCTCTAAAAAATCTAAAACATTTTCATAAATATATTATGTAATACAATCAAATTATTATTTGGTAGCCTATGTGAATCAAAGGTACATAGGTCAATGTACTTCCATTATAAAGAAAGTACATTTACCTCTAATATATTGTTCAGAGCCTAAACAACGCTGTTACATTAAAAATGTCATAGGCACAATCATTCCTTGAATATATTCATATAAATTACTTAAGTGATCAAGTATCAGAATTTATTGAAAATCATCATAATTATTTATACAAATGTGATCATTATATAATTTGTTAAAAATGTATAATTTAAAATAAAATTCTATTACATTGATTTGCACTAAAACAGTGATATTCAACCAGGGGTAGCTGAAGGAATCTTGGGGGTAAGTAAAATTTTAAAAATATATAAATATATATTATTTCAAGATAGGCAATAAATAATCAAGAACAGATTTAGGGTTAGCCACAAGAGACCTGGACGTAAGTACGTGCAATCTGGGAGATTCAGTTTTATTTTAGATGTAGATTATAGAATATGTATGTATAACTTGCAATAAGCACCAATAACTTTTGGGGTACAGTTAAAAATGATTTATCTGGGAGTAAGTAAACAAAAGAGGTTGAATATCGCTGCACTAAGGTGTTTACATTTATTGTAAATTAGGTTGTCATATATTTGCATCATGCAATTAAAAAGACAAAACCATAAATCAAGTTATTTAATTAAAGAGTATAGTGAAATAAATGTATGTTACGTGACACTTATAGTTAGTGCTCATTTACACCCTTCCACACTCTTTTGGGTCATACAAGCATTCTACAGTATAGTTCACAAACTTGCCATCGTGGAACCATGAAGATGAAAATGTTTATAGTGTTACCCAGTTCTTCTTGAGTCATTATCCTGGGCACTCTTTATGTCTTCATTACATTATTGAAAACAGATAATTGCTAGAGTGACTTATAAAACAATGCTGGATCAGAATAAAAATTAAGAACCTTGTAAGAGAGTCTAAGCATAGAAATAGAGTAATAACCAACATTATTTAAACTACCAAACAATTACTCAAAACAAAACTACACATCCTTTGGGTTTAGAAGAGCAACAAAGATAATGACATGTGAAATAGTTAAATGGAAAAAAGCCAGTGTGAGAGTAACATGAAAACCTGAAATGAGAGGATAACATACTGGGCCTCTAACCTAGAAGTGTGTGGATCGGATCTTTTCTTTGTAAATATATAATATGTAACTCAGAGACAATTGTAAAAATTGTTTTTCTTGTTTAAATTATTTTACTCATCTCATAAGGCATGAAGATTTGTCTTTTAATAATAACACGGCAAATGTTGGATAAAACTGTATATTTCTCTGATTAACTGTTTTGTTTTAAAAGTCACTTTGTAAATGATGTTGTCAATAGCTTGGTGAAGCAGTTGCCTAAGATTATGACCCAAGGACACAGAAAATGTATACACCAGACCCACCGACTCCAGGTTAAAATGGCTGCGCTCAATTGGAAAGCATGAGTCCTTCAACACGGGGATTGCTACATAAAATCCCAAGTGACATCATTATCAAGTAGGCATTTTTAAAAACCTTTCACTTTAAATACAGTTTTACTAGAAAACAGACAAAATTTGCCTTCTAGTGTAAACAAACTGGCTTTCACAAAGCTAAGTTCAGAGAGCAGCACCAACCCCTACCCATAAACCAACCCCTAAACAAGTCTACTCAGACTGCAAATTACAATGAAAACTTAGAATACAATAGTCCTTTTTTTGTTCAAGTGAATATTTGAAAATTGTCTAGTTGTAAGCAATCTTCAAATAATTACTTGTTTGAAAAGTTTGTTCATTAATAGGGGGTAAGAGGGTGAATTAGGGTGAGGGAGGCCGGATTGCTGGTATTTTAACTATTGTGTTCAGACCACCACCCATTTACAACTAATAATAATAATAATAATAATATTTTAGCACCGCGTCTTACTACCCGTTCGGGTTATACTCTTAAGTACTAATTATGCTAATGGATTAGGAATTGGAAAGGTTGAATTTGGAGGAAGTGAACCCGCATTGGCGTGGAGGGAAAGTGGAAAAAATTTAGGAAAAAACCACCCCCAGTTCACCCGACCGAGATTCGAACCTCGATCTCCCCATCCTCGGCGGTCGAGCTCAACACGACTAGCGCGTTAGCCAACTAAAGCCACCGAGGCGGGTCATTTACAACTAACAATTTTAAAATGAGTTGTTTCCCTTGGAAGTATTGTTATCACTGAGGACTGCAACAAGACTGCAACAAGACTGCAACAAGACTGCAACAAGCACTCTCCAGTGCCCAAGGATTAAACCTGTCTCAAGGAGTGCAGCAAAACACCTGTAAGGCTGAGTGTCTGGTGTACCTTGTGTGTGCACCAGGAGAACTGGGCTACACCATGAAGGTTTTCAAAATAATGGCTTTGTGTTGGTAGGTTACTGAACTACACTGTAGAGTGTATTCATGAACTCACCCTTAGCTATGACTCAACAAAGGGTGCATAATTGGGCGCCATATAATAGTGTAAGTCAAATAATAAAAATTATTACTGTTTATAATCTTGTTGCATTAGTCTGGACTTTCCTATTGACTTATTAATAGAATATTATCATTATATAAAGTTTCAAAGTAATACAACTATACATTATAATAGAAGTAAAACCGAGGTGGTATTTATTTATTTTATTTATTTAGCACAGCGTATTACTACCCATTTGGGTTATACGCTTAAGTACTAATTATGCTAATGGATTAGGAATTGGAAAGGTTGAATTTAGAGGAAGTGAACCCGCATTTGCGTGGAGGGAAAGTGGAAAAAATTTAGGAAAAAACCACCCCCAGTTCACCCAACCGAGATTCGAACATCGATCTCCCCGTCCTTGGTGGTGTGGCTCCACACAAAACAAGCGCATTAACCAACTATGCCACCGAGGCGGGTGGTACTGGTACTTATTAAAGTTAGAAACTCAGCAATTTAAGTTCAATACATGACAACTATACAAATAGATATTTAAAGATCTTGTTTGAACTGTTGGACATTCAATTATGGGTCCTTGTTCAAATTAATTAATTAATTGTATTATGTGTGTAACTCACCAGATAGTATGAAGCTTTGCTTGAAAAAAATTGTATTACTATGGCATTGCAACAAAAATAAACAGCTCCAAATATACATATATATATATATATAACATATATATATAACATATACATATATATATAACATATTATATATATATAACATTATACAATTTCAATAATTAGATATATATTCAAATAATTTAAATATAAAAGTTGTTACTTTGATTAAATTAAATTAAATGCCTTGACTGATCTGCAAGGTTAGCGCCTTAGACCATATGGCCACCAAAGCGAGTAAGAAAAGATTGTTCAGGCATCTTGAATGTAGTATTATATTATATATTATTTATGCTTTTACTTGAGAGCTTTGTAGTAGCTATGTGCATTTGCAACTTAAATCTTAAAATGAGGATGTTCACATAATTATTGCAATGAAGACATATGCACACACACGGTAATATTTTATTTGTTACAAATATTAAGACAAATTATTAGAAATCCCTTGAAATCACTAAGTTCACAATAAGTAACTGTTTCAATAAGCTTATCACAGCTAATTAATAGTTCACTACTTGTGGAGAAAATCCATGCAACTTTTTTTTAAACTTACTTGCTTGTCTATGTACCAATGGATAAGTATATAATTTCATGAATGAGTCTCGAGTTCTTTACTAAATAGTAAGCATGGAAAACTACTGTCAGTTATGTGTCGCCATGGATTAAGATTGTAAATAGCTCGGAGTGGCTGATACTTTCACCAGTTATTACAACAAGACTCAATACATAAACAACTAGTGAAAGATGGCCATGGATATAAGACAAACTAAGATGGTTCAGTTATAGAGCATTGGTGTGCAAAACCAAAGGTCCCAGGTTAGATTCATGTGCAGGTTGTCATTTTTCACTGAATTGAAATTATTATTGGATTGAACTACTCACAGCATATGCCCAAGTATATTTTTGGTTAATATTGTTTTCCTTTGTCAAAAACTTTTTCAATCGTTAAATTTACTTGATCAAATTTTAGACTTTTAATCCATCTTGATTAGTTAATGTATCACTTTATATCCACCCAATCAAATATTTGGTAAAAATGATAAAAACAAAAACTGTGTTATGTACAAAACAAAACATACAAAATTATGTTTATTTCCCCTTTATTAAGTTTAATATTAACTTGTGTATAATATAATTATTTAGCCTATATTATAAGAATAACAAAATGTTAAGTAAAATTATTTTTACGTGATAAAATAAAAAAGCATCACCTCACAAAGTATCAAATTTAAACATACCTGTTCCCTTATTGCTTCCCCCAAACTACTGATTACACTCGACTTGCTAGTAACTCCAGTGCTATAAGCTTCTCGTATTGTTTAGACAAACTAAAAAGGAATGGGTCAGTTAATACACCCAAAAGCCTAAACTAAGGGATGTACATATTTCTAAAGTTAAACATCTCTTTGTGAATGCCCAATGACCTATAGCCCAGGTACTATACCTACAGTTTGCTTTTCAAGCTGTATACTTTACAAAGGTCTGTTTTTTGTTCAATGCATCTTAAACTATTTGAGCTTTTTGTATAAGCAAGAAGGCCTGTTAAAATTAAGTTATTTGATATACCAAATGGTAATTAAATTGCAACACATTTGTCCATGTCGACATATCTGAAACCTGCCATTCTCCCTCCATGCAAATGTGGGTACACTTCTTCTAAGTTCAACCTTCCTCATCCTTAGCTCATTAATGTAATTAGTACATTTGCATACAACCTGAAGTGGTAGTATGGTAGTAAGACGCGGTGCAAAAGAAAAAAATCTGAATGCCACTGGTATGTTGAGGTTATCATTTCTGCCATAGCTTGTACAAGTTTAACTGTAGAATTCTTTTAATCTGAATGGTAGTGGTTTAATACCTTGGCTGAGCTGACTATAGAATTGCACAATCTTATAGCCTGTGCCATAGTGGAGGAATGCAAGCTTTCATAGTACACAGAGTGTACGTGGTGGCACCCAGGAACAGGAGATTCTAAAACACCAATAAAATAGATCAATAAAATAATTTTTCCCTAAAGAACATGTTTTTATTAAAGCAAAATGCATGCCATTTATGGATTAGTGGAAATAAAGTCTCTTCTGAAGATGAAAACCTGCATATGGCCGCCTCTTCTGAGCAGGCATTCCTGCATTCTCGCACACAAATATCCCATAGAAGCCTCCAGTATTTCAAGAGAGATGCTGTCGATTTCATCAAGAATCCTTATTTTAATTTCCTCAACACTCCAAGGACGATGATAAAACACTTTGCTCTTTAGGTGTCCCCACAAAAATAAATAGCAAACAGAAAATTAGGAGACATCGCAAGCCAAGAAATATTGCCATCCCTGAAGATGACGCGGTTCCTGAACACCCTTCGTAGAGTAGCCATCGATAATCTTGCTGTATAAGGTGTAGTGTACACACTACTTGATAAAATAATCTTAGAAATTAAATGCCAATGACAGAATGAGGATGGTGTCATAGTTAGAATTGTGTGTACACCTTTTCAATCTGACAAATTGTAGCCCCTTTTCGTCCTCCAGTTGAAAGTTGGGAATTTTGTGAGATTTGAGATATAGAGTTGGGAAATTCTAGGCTTATTCTGTACTCCATTACTTTCTATTAAAAGTCCTTTACCACAGACTTGTACAGACAAATTTAAAATTTCTCAACTGTTGATCCCTTCTCTGCAAAAAATCACAACTTCAAAAATCGTCAAACATTTAAAGGAGATTCCTTGTTTAGTAGATTGTAGAAATCTTAGTTAATCACGTAGTTTAGTAGCGCCGTTGTCAGTAGGCAGAGACAGCGGCCGGTGAGTGTATGCCTAATGCGTTATGGTAACAAATCATAAGGGAACATGAGCTGCCCAGTAGCAAAATTTCACTCAGCCAACAATGCTTGAAGTGTCAGCCAATGTTTTATTTATGGTTTAGTGTTTTTAGTTATAACTTTCATGGCTGCTAGACTGTCGCAGTTTTATGATTCAAATTATCATATGTTGTACAGCCAATGCCTTAATTTGGGCTTTATTAAATTATGAAGGCATAAATGTTACTCAACATTTTATTTTCTTATTGAAAGCTCTGACCGATGAAATAAGGACATTGAGGTTAGTGTTAATGTTTGACTTCTGAAATACACGCTAGAAAAATCCATTCTATTTTGAATTGAACTGATGTATCTTATTTTATTGTTTATTAAAATAAGCTTTCATAAAAGCAATTTAAATAGGCTCAAAGCAACAATGAAGGAAGAGGAGTAACTTAGGACTGTGCTACATTGTTACAACTTTTATAATTTTTCATTTGATTAAGTAGGCTACATTAAACAAAAAATTAGGTTTTTTTTTCATCCTTTAAAATTTTCAAATTTGAAATAGATTTTTAAATTTGTTATTTAGTGTTCGATTTGCATGAAATTTCGTTTAACCATGTTGTTTAGCGTGCTGATTTTGAATTTGCCATAAGTTATTTAATAAAATGTCAGGGGAAGCCCCTTCACCCTCACGCGCTAAATTACAATATGTTTTGAATAGTTTAGTGACGTACCAGTATTAACATTGTAGAGCAACTTCCTTGAGGTTATGAAGCAGGACATTGGTGGACAGGTATCAAAATACTGTAGAAATATTGGTAAATTCAATTTTTTTTTGCTTTATTTTACAGTTGAAAATGTTTTTAAATAAACGTGGCCAAATTGATAATTTTGTGATAAATTGAATAGCGAGTTCTACATCTCCGGGAGCTAACTAGTTAAATATTGCTTCCAAGTGTGTAATAATAAAGCAGCAGTTTCCAACCTGAGGGTTGCAGCGTGTTTTGGGTGGGGTCACATAATAGAGGTTTTAGCTTTATATTTACCTTTTCAAGGATTTTAATGATTATAAGATACGAAATTCTAATAGAAATGTAAGTTGTTAAATTGCTAAAAACGACCTAGTTACTGCTTAGGTTCCTTTTGGCTATTCCATTCCGATAGCTTCTGGCTGACTTGTTTACTGTGGCAGCCTTGTAATGCTGCTGGCATAATATAAAATCATCCCCCAACCTCGGGGCTTGTTGATTCTATTTTACTACATATTAGTCATATATAATCATTATTATAAGCAATTTATAATAATTAAAACAAGCATTAGTGGACATGCGGGTTTAATATCACGCTCTTTTTGTTTGATTTGTTGGTGAAGGTGAAGTAAGGATTTTTTAATTCTGGCCAGGGGTAGTTTATCCTAATATCCCTACAAGCAAATAAGTGTACATTTCCTCTAAATTTTACCTATCCCACTGGTGTAGTTAACTATAGATAGTCCGGGCTGGTAGTAATACACAGTGGAAAAAACTTAAAAACTAGAATATGAACGCTTTTAAGTTATCAAAGGGTCGTGATGGCCGCAGAGAGAAAAGTTGTGGTCATAAATTACAAAATGTTGGAAAAGCTGTAATACAGTCAGTTAAATTTTTTAATCTAAAATAGACAATTTGAACAATATCTGCAAATCTAAATAAATATATTTAAGCTCAATTAGATATTTAGCTCAGATGCAGGTAAACTGAAATAAATAATAATTCAAGTTGCACTGAAAAAGCCTTGTAGCTTTAAAAATCCAGTGTGAACAAATAAACAAGGCTGTCGCCGGGGGGGGGGGGGGGGGGGTTTGGGGGCTCAAACCACCCCCGAAATTTTATAAACAAAATGGCTTTATTTATAGCTCAAACAATATAAAAATTGAGATACAAGTACAAACTAGGAGGGGGCTGCGTTACCATTAAAAGCACTTCAGAGAGCTTCTAGAACTGTTTATCAATTAGAATTATTTTTAGCTTCCCGCAATTGGGGGATGTGCCCCCCCCCCCTGAAATTATTGGCTGGCTACGGCCTTGCAAATAAATAAATACATTTAAAAATACAATTGGCTAAAAGCTTGGTTCAAGGCTTGATTATCACCCCAAATAAAAAAAAAATTGAAGCCTCCTTCTCACCCCCCTCCCCCGCCCCCACACACACGTTCTCAACATTGCCCTTCTTGTACTCTCCTTTGCTACTTGGGAATTTTTCTAATTTCGAAATGCTTAGAGTTGGGTAAAACACTGGCTCCCCCCCAAAATATATGACTTTGAATAGACACTAACATTTCTCTCCTGAAAGGACTAATTAGCAAGTTTTGAAAGTTCACATTATAAAACTTTAATTAAATACCGTTACATTATTGAATTTGTCAAATTCCAAATTATAAAGTTTTACTATCATAATAAAGAAATTAAGGGCAAAAGGGAATTTTGACATATATATAACCAAAGATCAGGTGTACTGAGGTTTTTTTTTTACCAAAATGGTTTTCCACTCTCCCTTCATGCAAATGTAGGTACATTTCCTCTAGATATAGCCTTACCAAGCCCTAAAACCATTAGAATAGTTAGTACATAAACGTATAACCTGAATGGGTAGTACTATTAGTTTTACTTCACATCCATTAATTACATTATTATTATTATTATTATTATTATTATTATTATTATTATTATTATTACTATTAGCACTGCGTCTTACTACCCGTTCGGGTTATACGCACTTACGCTAATGTGAAATGGTAGGGTGATTGTGAGATGAAATGGAGGACCTACAGTTTAACGTGGAATCCGAACTACCGTGGAGGCATGGTATTCCTCACATTCACAAGTTGTGATTAATACACATCTTGTCAGAGGTGAAGGAAGGGTTTGGCAATCAGATAAATCTGTGCCGGGACCGAGGATTGAACCCCGGACCCTCAGCACAGAAGTCCGACACCTTACCCCTGGACCACCAGGTCACCCCATTAATTACAGTTTCCAGCCTATGGTCTGGGTCAGTACTTATTCAAGCCATATATTTTCCACTACCGGCTTGCTAGGCTCGTTGTAACTTCATGTGCCTTATAATCTAGCTTAAGACTAGGACAGGTACAACATCCAGTTCCCGGCCGTTAATTTATCATTGTGAAAGGGTAATCCCACATTTCACCAATGATAAATATTTTGGCCATACCAGAAGACGACCCGGGGACCTTTAGCTCAGTAGACAGACACGCTACTGACTGAGCCAAGGTGTCAAATTTATTACTATTAGTGGAATAAAAAAATCTTGGGCTTTGGAAAAAAGACCTGCACCAGAAAATTAAAACTGAAGAATAGGAAAAAATATTACCCTGAAAGAGATGCAAAGCAACTTATCAAAATACGATGAATTAAATCTTCCCAAAGCTTTTTGATATTTAAAATATATTTAAAAACATAAAATAAATTGTTAAATTTGACTTATTTATAGATGTGAATTCATGACAATTAAATGAGTAATTCCTAAACTGTTATTTCGTTCCAACATTGTAGTCTTCTAAAATGTCTATTCTAGTGTAATTCTGTAATAGTGTAGTTTGGAACCCCTACTAGATACATTCCAAACATTGATTAATGTATATTTTTTCGAGTGCCAAGCATGGGCGATATAACCATGCTTTTAAGGTTTTGGAGTTAAGAATGTATCAAGGGAAAATTAACATGTGTACTGAAGGCATTAGTGGTATAGTGTGTTTCTTTCTCAAAAGACTGGATTTCCAATAATGAAAAGATAGGGGTTTAAATCCTAGACAGGTCAGGGTGTCCAGTCAAACTATATTTTAATATTACCTGACTTCTCCAGGTTTTCCAGAGGCAGTTTATAGCTTTACCAGTCACTATATATTACAAAAATTATTTTAAGATTGCAACTTAATGTAATCATATTTTTAGATACACGCACATTCTGAAAGTGTGTCACTCTATCAAGGGGTATAAAGGATTTCAGCCCAAAGCGATGTGCTAATGGGTAATTTAATCTTAAGTTGGTCATCGAGATCATATTGAACCTTTAAAAAAATCACTTTACACCAATACAGTTTCAAATTATTGTGGCACACTTTCTTTTTTAGTCTATTCTTCCAAAAATGTGTTAAGTGTCATCTGCGGGTGACCGACCAAGCTTACTTGTACCGAGTGAGTCACCGCGGGTGGTTCAATAACCCAACCCGGGATGGCGCCACTGGAGCTTAGGAGAAACTTATGTTAAGTATAGATTATTTTTGTAGATAATAATTAGATTAAGATCACGTGCTTCAAACTGTTATGTATTATATCTTGTATTTTCATCTCATGTTAGGTGTTTAGTTTAGAGTGTAAGAATTTATACTTACCTGTTCTTTATATGTTTTCTTTATTAACTTTCAAGGATGGTGACAGGTGATCCTTGGATAGATGGATTTTTTGACTGATATTCTATTAGAATGATGATGAAGATGAAGATGATAATGAAAACTACTTAATATTTTTTGAAAACATTAAAGGCAATCTCGGGAATATAGAACAGAACCTTTCTATTTCTATTCCCTTGATTATACTGAGGTAGGCATCTTGCTGACTGCCCCAGTTTCCCACTCTCTAAGGCAGTGACCTTGGCCAGCTCCCTTGGTTTCCCAACCATCAGGTAGCACCCATGCACAACAACCTACCAGAAAACTCCCGACAACCAAGAGACATCCCATAGAAACATAACAAATGTAATCGAATTCATGCTAGTATGCAGTCATGACTCAAATTTGGCTAAAGATGCACAGTAGAAAAGGTGGGTGAGGGGTGGAAAGACAAAATGGAAATAACATGATGACTTAAGGAAATGAGATAGTGTGTTCAACCAGAAAAATTGTATTAAAAGAGATTCAAAGTACTAACTGGAAGTAATGTAACATTGTTATGTTACATTTACCCGCCTCAGCTATTTCCACCTGATCAATCTTACTAACCGCTCCAAGAAACTACGAAGAATAGCCACAAAACAATAGTAATCTTCACTATTGTAAATCCAGTCCTAATACAGTTCTTTATTTAATACGTCTCTTTCTGCCCTATACTCCTTCAACAACCACAATTCAATTTCAAATAATAATTCCATTCTATTACTTACCACCTGGATCTGCTGTCCGAGACACGAAGATTGCTCGCAAGTTAAATAAACGTCCTAATTCGGCGAGTGGGGCAAAGGTACCGAGAGTACCCGCAATTGATGCTTACAGCTGACCGTCTAGTTGGATACTAGCGGGCGCAAATTCATGATAATAATTCTATCAAGACAAGATGACGTCACCTGACCTCGCCGGGGCTAACTACAGACCACTATACGTAGCAAGCCAATCGTCCGGGGAGGATTTGAAAATCAAGACACCAAATCCGTTGGACCGAGCGGTTCATCCAATCATAGACCTGCATGCTGAATTCCCAAGAGATGGCGAGACTTCCACCTGCCCAACAACGTCACCGGCCAACTGGAAGGTTACCACCCCCCCGTTTAGTGATACGCAACTAGCACTGTATATAACCTATGTCCGTTATTGTGAAAGATTATTCGGAGTTCTGCATGTGACCCGTGTGGTCATTGTGCTGTACGAGTAAAAGTAAAGAAGAATTAGCAGTTAAATGTTCTTTAAATGTTCGGTTCGCTATATAATTATGTACGTGAAGAGTCCAGAGTCGACGGGATTGATTCAGTACGAGAATTATTCCGTATTCACGTAATTAGATCTGAATGTGCGTTTAAACTGTCATGTTGACTGATGACCGGCACTGGTGGTCATACGGTCCGAAGTGCGACTACCGAAGGCAATGGATAGACTATATCTATATAGAAGTGCAACACTATACTGCGTCGTGAATAAGAAGACGTATAATGTCTCGCCTAACTGAACGCTTGTGCTCTATCTCTATCGCTGCCAACAACCACTGCTCCTGCCGTCGTCCACGTGGATGTTCACCAGCATCGCGTGAAAATGTGGACTCATCTCTATCGAGGAGAAATAGCAACAATTGACTCGGTAATGAGAACATGTCTTATGTTATCATATATTTTTGAAACTAAAATATTGGTCGTGTCAACTTATGGAGTTGACGTTGTTTATTGGACTATTTAAATATTATTGTTGAGAGACTTTACGTAATGAACTTTATACTGTGTAGAATCATATTATGTATTTACTTGGTTTCATGAATTGTCAACTTTACGTTTGCATATATCTTGTAAGAATAGCTTGAAATGCAGTTATCATTTATCATTGGTATTAATCCAGTTCTTATTGTTGTAACAAGAAAAATTTCCATAGTAAAACTTAGGTTTTCTTTTACTAATCCATTATTAATAAATAATGATAATGTTTAGGGTGTATTACCAAAGAATGTTTTCCTATAATCTATGTTCGCAAATACTTTCGCTGCTAGGATTGTCGAGGCCACAATGTTGATGTTGTTGAAAATACTTGCTTATTAAATGACTATTTACTTTAAAATCTCTGCTTATTTCCTTATTTATTTTATGTTTCACATAGCTTATGCCCCTCTATACTCGTTATGTTGTTTACGGTGGCCTTAAACTACGAGGTAAAAGAGAGGGCGTAACACTTCGCCACTCTGCTACCTGGTACCGATTGGCCGAACTAACCTTCATACTTGGAAAACATTCTTGCAAAACTTGTAACAAAAAAAAAATTTTTTTTGTAATTTCCTTTTATATATTGTATTCTGTGTAATTTAACTCTGTTTAATTTATGTTTCATGGACGGAACAATGGACGCAACATCTGGGGGAGATACGGCTAGCGGTTCTGTTGGGCTGTTGACTAAGTCCATGGTTTACAAGCTCAATAAAGAGGGTCTTATATCCGAGCTCGCCAAACGGGGACTTCAATGTTCGCCCGAGACAACGGTTGTACGCCTCCGCGCTATTCTTTTGGGAATCTTGGTGGAGGGTGACATGGCCGAGCAGACAGAATTGGAGGATCACCAGGCTGATCCGGTGAGAGTAGATGATCCATTTGACTTATCGCGGGCGTTGGTGAGTAATAAAACTCAACATAAAATTCTCCAAGATTTTGTTAACCTCGTACCGTTGTGTGATGGTCAGAATAGCTCCACTTTATTTTTGTTCCTGTTAGAAGTAGACAGAGTATGTAAACTGGGGATAGGAAGTGAAATAGTGTTTGTTGCTTTTTGTTTAGTGAAAACATCGGGTTATGTTACCCGAGTAATTTCTGAGGGCTTAACCCAAAGATTAAGCTGGAAACAAATTAAACTCAACTTATTAAGTAGTCTCATTCCCGCTAGAGCTAGGGAAAACCTATCTAGGGTATACGTGCATCGTTTTCAGCGCCCTTCAGAAAGTTTACGTAACTTTATTTTGTCTGTCTCCGAGGCTGTTGACGTGTTGGGGCTAGGACTCTCCGAACGTCAAGTTGTTGACATCATATTAGAAAATGTTTCCCCTTTATCTAGGCGTCATTTTTTCTTCACCAATAAACCGTGTACCTTAGTTGAACTTCATGACCTTGCTTCTCTTATTGAGGGAACTTTACTCGCAGAGAGTGAGTTTTTGCTGTCTAATACGCCTGTTACTTCAGACCGGCGCATGGGTTTGCATCCCGGAAACTTAGGTGGTGGGCAGAAGGATAGAACTAGTACTCCCGCTTTGGATACCCAACCTGTGGCTATGTACCACTCTGGCTCGCGAGGTAATATAAATAGGGATAAAACCTGTACTCCCGCTTTGGATACCCAACCTGTGGCTATGAACCACTCTGGCTCGCGAAGTAATATAAATAGGGATAAGAAAAATATTAGATGTTTCAAGTGTAACCGAGTAGGACATATACAGCGTTATTGTCGGTCGGGAAACGAGTGGCGCGCCGAGTGCATCATGGGTCACCCGTGCGTAGCATTATTCCATGCCCGTATCCTCCTGTTGTTGATATTAAAATTGGTTCTAGTAATTGTCTAGGTTTGCTAGACACCGGGGCAAGTGCTTCTTTTTTGAATGCTAATTATCTTGTTTTTCTTGTGATATGCTTAAGGATAGAGGTTAGTAGTCTTGCTATGACTGTTAAGGTAACTCTGACCATCTATCACAGCGAGTCACAAGTCCACTGGGACCGAGGTATAGACTTTTTGAACTTAGCGTTTAATTCTGCCCTACATGAGTCAACTGGTGCTTCTCCTTGCTCGATTATGTTTGGTCGGCATCCGAACCATCCCCTACTGTCTCTCTGGGATGTTGATCCTTTGCTAACTTCTCCTAACGAAACTTCATATTCTCAAAGGTGTGCAGATGCGTTTCAGAATTTGAAGAAAAGTCAAAAAAGAGTAGCTGAGGTATACAATCGGGGTCGAATCCCGGTTAATATTTTAGAGGGTGATTTGGTAATGTGTAGGTGCTTTCCCCATAATTCAAGCATCGATAAAGTTGGTGCTAAATTATCTCCCAGATGGAGCGGGCCGTGGATTGTAGAATCATTTTTGACTCCTGTATCAGTACGGCTAAAAGATTCTACTAACGCCACTGACACACGTCGGGCTCATGTTAGCCATCTGAAGAAATTGCCATCATAAATGATAAATGTTTATGTTGTAAATAATTGTTTGTAAATTATGAGTTTTGGGCTCATGTTGTTAAAAAAAAAAATGTTAACACCTTAAGTTATTGGTTTGATAAGAAAAAGAAAAGATAATTATCAAATTATAATTTTTCTAGAAAACAAAATTAATAATATTTTATTGAAATTTGGAAAATTTAGTTGTGTGTTAATGGATAACGTAAGCTTTTGTATTCTGATACGTATTCCACTCATGAATTACTCTTTATAAAAAAATAGTGCCACTTGAATAGGCGTATATATAAATTTATGGGGATTTATATAATTACCTTTGGTAAGTCTATTATTTTTGTTTAGAAATTTGACATTGGTTGTCGATCGGCAGAGGAACATGTAGTTGATCTCATGAGAAAGGTCTACCGTGTGTATTAAAATATTGTGTGAGTTTTAGATCCATTATTAGAAATAATGATATTCTGTATATCTTGGAATCTATGTGTAAAACACCAAATATTTATTAGAAACCATTAATTTCACTATGAACCCTTCCGAGGTTATAGAGGGGGGGACGCTCCCCAATATTACGTCATGAAGCTGTTTTGTATAATAATGTATAAAATTAGAATAGGAATATAGAATATAAAATAATGTTTCTGTTGCTATAATATATTAAGACTCTTGTGCCTCACTTGCGAGATTGAAGAGAAAGGTCGAGCAAATCTAATGTTAAAACTCTTGTGCCTCATTTGCGAGATTGAAGAGAAAAGTTCATTCAAACCTTAGATTAAAACTCTTGTGCCTCATTTGCGAGATTGAAGAGAAAAGTTCATTCAAACCTTAGATTAAAACTCTTGTGCCTCATTTGCGAGATTGAAGAGAAAAGTTCATTCAAACCTTTGATTAAAACTCTTGTGCCTCATTTGCGAGATTGAAGAGAAAAGTTCATTCAAACCTTAGATTAAAACTCTTGTGCCTCATTTTGCGAGATTGAAGAGAAAAGTTCGACCAAATTAGTTTCTGTAACCGTGTGCTTTTTTTGAATATCAAGTTTTTGAGTCTAGTTGCGTCTATATCCCTGAGTCCCTTGGTAACCAGTATGAAGTGGTCGGTGACGGCGGCGTCTTCATGAGGAAGAGAAAGACGGCTGCGACCAGGAGGAAGTTGAAGAGAGAACATCCCCAACTCCCTGGGATGTTAGAGGTGCTGCCAAGATGCTGGGAAGATGGACCATATCTGTGCCATAATGAAGATGCTTTTTTCGCATCCCGCCGCCAAGGGGGGGGGGGGGAATTTGTAACATTGTTATGTTACATTTACCCGCCTCAGCTATTTCCACCTGATCAATCTTACTAACCGCTCCAAGAAACTACGAAGAATAGCCACAAAACAATAGTAATCTTCACTATTGTAAATCCAGTCCTAATACAGTTCTTTATTTAATACGTCTCTTTCTGCCCTATACTCCTTCAACAACCACAATTCAATTTCAAATAATAATTCCATTCTATTACTTACCACCTGGATCTGCTGTCCGAGACACGAAGATTGCTCGCAAGTTAAATAAACGTCCTAATTCGGCGAGTGGGGCAAAGGTACCGAGAGTACCCGCAATTGATGCTTACAGCTGACCGTCTAGTTGGATACTAGCGGGCGCAAATTCATGATAACAATTCTATCAAGACAAGATGACGTCACCTGACCTCGCCGGGGCTAACTACAGACCACTATACGTAGCAAGCCAATCGTCCGGGGAGGATTTGAAAATCAAGACACCAAATCCGTTGGACCGAGCGGTTCATCCAATCATAGACCTGCATGCTGAATTCCCAAGAGATGGCGAGACTTCCACCTGCCCAACAACGTCACCGGCCAACTGGAAGGTTACCACCCCCCCGTTTAGTGATACGCAACTAGCACTGTATATAACCTATGTCCGTTATTGTGAAAGATTATTCGGAGTTCTGCATGTGACCCGTGTGGTCATTGTGCTGTACGAGTAAAAGTAAAGAAGAATTAGCAGTTAAATGTTCTTTAAATGTTCGGTTCGCTATATAATTACGTACGTGAAGAGTCCAGAGTCGACGGGATTGATTCAGTACGAGAATTATTCCGTATTCACGTAATTAGATCTGAATGTGCGTTTAAACTGTCATGTTGACTGATGACCGGCACTGGTGGTCATACGGTCCGAAGTGCGACTACCGAAGGCAATGGATAGACTATATCTATATAGAAGTGCAACACTATACTGCGTCGTGAATAAGAAGACGTATAATATCTCGCCTAACTGAACGCTTGTGCTCTATCTCTATCGCTGCCAACAACCACTGCTCCTGCCGTCGTCCACGTGGATGTTCACCAGCATCGCGTGAAAATGTGGACTCATCTCTATCGAGGAGAAATAGCAACAATTGACTCGGTAATGAGAACATGTCTTATGTTATCATATATTTTTGAAACTAAAATATTGGTCGTGTCAACTTATGGAGTTGACGTTGTTTATTGGACTATTTAAATATTATTGTTGAGAGACTTTACGTAATGAACTTTATACTGTGTAGAATCATATTATGTATTTACTTGGTTTCATGAATTGTCAACTTTACGTTTGCATATATCTTGTAAGAATAGCTTGAAATGCAGTTATCATTTATCAATGGTATTAATCCAGTTCTTATTGTTGTAACAAGAAAAAATTCCATAGTAAAACTTAGGTTTTCTTTTACTAATCCATTATTAATAAATAATGATAATGTTTAGGGTGTATTACCAAAGAATGTTTTCCTATAATCTATGTTCGCAAATACTTTCGCTGCTAGGATTGTCGAGGCCACAATGTTGATGTTGTTGAAAATACTTGCTTATTAAATGACTATTTACTTTAAAATCTCTGCTTATTTCCTTATTTATTTTATGTTTCACATAGCTTATGCCCCTCTATACTCGTTATGTTGTTTACGGTGGCCTTAAACTACGAGGTAAAAGAGAGGGCGTAACAGTAAAAGCTATTTTAAATTTAGTAATAATATTTAGCACCGCGTCTTACTACCAGTTCGGGTTATACGCTTAAGTACTAATTACGCTAATGGATTAGGAATTGGAAGGGTTGAATTTAGAGGAAGTGAACCCGCATTTGCGTGGAGGGAGAGTGGAAAACCATTTAGGAAAAACCACTCCCAGTTCACCCGACCGAGATTCGAACCTCGATCTCCCCGTTCTCGGCGGCCGAACTCAACACGACTAGCGCGTTAGCCAACTACGCCACCGAGGCGGGTATTAAATTTAGTAAATATTCTAGTAAGTATGTGAAAATTCAAGATATTTGATAAAAGTCCCTGACCTTTCTCTGAACAAGCAAATTCTTTGATTTTTTTTCCTTGTTTTCCGCATCACTGGATACCCTGATGGGTGTACTGTGGGTGGTTTTTACTAGATGGTTTCCATCTTTTTTTTAGCACCACGTCTTACCACCTTTTCAGTTTATCTCCGTTCATGCATTTGCAGGTATATTTTTTATAAATTCTACCTTCTCCATCCCTAACACTTTTGCGTGATTAATATGTATCCATACAAATGAAACTGTAGTGAAGATACTTTGAAAAAAAACCACTCAAGTACTGGATAAGTCAGTGTGGTGGTATACGAGTGGATTTCGATTGATTATGGCTCATCTCTCTCATTTTTATTTATGTTTATACAAATTCTGCCTTTGTGCCTGAATCCAGACTGGAAAAACTTCACACCAAAATTCTTCCTCTACTTTGTTATTTTTACTAGTTTTCATATTTAGAGGCATGTATGTTCAAACACCTATTTTTACTTTCTCTCTATCTTACAGGTAGAGAAAGTATGGTGATCGTCAAAAAAATCGAACTCGAGATTTTGATGAATTTTGACGTTTCATAACTTCCTGAATCCAAAAAAGTGGTTTTTGAATTTCCGTCTGTCTGTCTGTCTGTACCTCCAACTAGAGCCTAAACTATTTAACCGATTGAGCTGAAACTTGATATCTTGGGTTTTCATAGGGTTGCCCTGAGGGGTTTTTGGAATTGGATATCTACCCCTAAAATTAAGGGTAGTTTACTGAAGGGAAAAAAGAGAAAATGTCGATTTTCTCAAAATCGGCTCTAACGATTTTGATTAAATTTCATTTATGAACATTAATAAATATTCCAAACAAAATGGCTACTCTCAATATTTCCGCAAAATGGCTTTAAGGGCTCCGGTCTGATGCGTAAATTAACATTTTTTATAATAGCTCCGAAACTATTTGAGATATGAAATTACTTAGCATTACAAATATGTATATATATTTATAATACAGATATTTTATCCGAAACATATTTTTATAAAATCAATAACTTTCAATCTATACGCAATTATATGAATTTTTTTAGCTTTTTGGACATTAAAGTTTAAGTATTGCGACCGTAAAAAAAAACTAACCTGAAATGTTGATGGATGTCGACGTCTCATGACGCCCCGAACCCTAAAAAATAGTCTTTGCAATGCCGTCTGTCTGTGTGTCTATAAAAACTTAAAATTAAGGGTAGTTTACTGAAGGGCGAAAAGAGAAAAATTTGGTTTTCTCAAAATCTACTCAAACAATTTTGATTAAAATTCGTATCTAGGCGTTGATTAAGATTATAAATAAACTGGCTATTTTCATTTTCCTATGAAAATGATTTTTAGGGTACTTTACAGAAGCGTTAAATTCCGTGTCTCCACAACTATTGGAGAAACTAAACAACTTATCATTGCAAAATTGTAGGACTATCAGAAATAAAAAACTTTTATTTGACATATATTTTTATAAAAGCAGCAGTTTCTGAGATATTTGCAAATATATTAATACAATTTTGTGAGCTTTAGTTGTAAACATATACTACTTAAGTCTTAACGCAATAATTCTCCAATGCCATAGAGTAATTAATATATAAGTATCTAAAAAAGTATGTTATTTTTCCTTAAATCTCTTAGGAGAAATGTTTGCATAGCAATGATATATCTCCATTTTAGACTCAATAGTCAATATTTACATTTTTTATTGGTCAAAATGTATAAATGAATAATTAAATATCAATGCGATGACTTGAAGATCTGCAACACCTTATAAAATGTTAAAATTTTAACCAGAAATCGAAATTTTAATACGAAGTGTTGACCCTTGTGGAAGACATTAAACTGTTTGAAATGCTCTTAGGTGGACAAAGATGCGCCTCTTTTCTCATTGATTATATATCTTTTTATATTATTTTATGCGTGTTCTTATGTGGAGTGGTGATGATACAATGTACATTATTCCGTTCAGAAATCTTAGGAGTTTATAGAAAGAGAGAGAAAGTCTGTGCGGTGTGCCGTACCATTTATTTAAATTGGTAGGCCTAGGTAAACCTGCCTTGCACTATTAATTAAGAATACTAGCAGGTTATGCACTCTAATGGTTTTGTCATAAGAGGTAGTTGAGTTTTATAAAGATTATTTGCAGTAAGCTCCAGGACAATACCATCAATTTTTCATAAGGTATTTTCTTATGACTGTTGGGATCTAACAATATGTTGAACAGAGTGTACACTCAAAATTAAGAATGTGCAGCTACACAAGTGTAAAGTTGAAACTAGGAATAGTTGCTACTTAGGACGGCCACCTAGCTTACGATTACATTCCTAGTCTTGAATCAATGACTTCTGTACTGACCATGGAAATTCCAGTTAGGGATGAACGGCCAGTTCATGACCCGAAGTTCATGCAGGGACAAACTGACTGACTTGCTAGCAGGACAGTTGTGTCTGGTACATCAGAGGATGTTGTCATCAATGTAAACTGGACATTCTATGTCCTTCAATCCCGATAGTACACTGACCATTAAACATTGATAAGAAGTTGGGGCATTGGTAAAACCAAACGCTAGGCGCTTATATTATTATGTCTGTTTGGTGTAGAAAACACAGTTTTTTCTCTGTCCGCTGGTTCTATCTCTTGTTACCAAAAACCCCTCCTCATATCAACAACACTAAACAAGCGACAGTTTCCCAATATATGCAACGCTTCTGTGATAAGGGGCAAAGGGTAGGCATCCCTTCGCGTAACAGAATTTAGTCCTTTAAAATCTGTACAAAAGTGGTATTTTATATCCCCCGTCCGGTCCAGTTCTTTTTACTAAAATACATGGAGCTGACCAAGGAGAGTCTGACTCTTCCACTAACCCCTTAGCTAACCTATCTTCTACAATTTCTTCCATTATTTCCTTCTAAACATGTGGTACTCTATAAGGTCTTTTATTTATTGTTTTAGCATCACCCATGTCAATACGGTGTTTTACCTTATAAGTACACCCAGCTTCAAGGTCAAAAAACAAATCTTTGTATTTTATTAGGACATTTTATATTTTAATTTTCTAGAAATTTTTCAAATGGGCTAGTTTCTCTCTCAGTATATTTTGAAATTCTCTTTCCTTATGTAAGCGTTCTTGCTTTGATTCTTGTAGAGTCTTGATAGGTAATAACGCCCTAACCTTTTCTTGGTTCTTAGTGGATTCTACTTCCAAAGGCACTGCTACACCTAACAATACATTTTTCTCTAGCTCAATGTCCTCCTGAGTAACATTCAAAATTTTCAAAAATATTCTTCTATTTGGCTGTAATTTGACAACTACTCACACAACTAGTACATTGTGTTTCTTAATTTCTCCTGGTTCAAAAAATACTTCCTGTGTAACTGGTGTGTGGTTTTTCCTATCTTTCCTTGTATTAGTGTTTGAGCAAACCTTGATAAAATTGTTTTCTGACTACTAAAGATGCTCCATTGCTGAGGTCCTTCTAGATCATGGATTCCTCCAATGGCTAGTTCCTTCCGCTTTGACTTCACATCTGATGACTGGGTTATCAGTCCATCCGGATGTGTTATCTTCTGCAGAGCTGATTGGTGTTTTACTTTCATAGGGCACACCTTTGTGAAATCATGCCTTCTCTGAAATATCCATTCATTTTTACCAATACTCAATTTATAGGTTTTCAAATTTTTATTATTATTAGCATCGCGTCTTACTACCTGTTCGGGTTATACGCACGCTAATGTGTAATGGTAGATTCGCTGCCAGGGTGTCCAACGAACCTTTGGAGTTTGGGTACTTATGCCCTTTTTCCTTCCCACTTTGTCTGCACTGAGAAACATAATGCCCTTTTCGTTGCAACCAAAACAAACAACATCTTTTTGAGGGGCTGGAGCGCTATAGGCTTCTTTCTTCCCGTTTATTAAGTTGGAATTGTTTTTATCGGAACGTACCTTGGTTTGTCCAGACCTGACATTGTGCCAGCAATCACATGCTCCGTGGCCCTTCTTACCAAAGATTTGACAGTCCATGGTGCCAATGACCCAAGACTTGCTGTCCTTCCGCACGTGACTGTTGTAGTCCAGTTCCTCTGGATGTCTGGTGCATGTTTGAAGCTTCGTCCGTCTTGTTGACGGTCTCTGCAATTTGTATTGTCTCGTCCAAGTTTGCAGGCAACTGGTAAGGAACCTGTGTCCCAGCATAAACTTTCAAACCAGCAACAAAAGCAGCCAATAATCTACGTTCCGCTTCTTCAATAATCACTGATTGTTTAATTGGATCTTCGACCAGTCTAATTGTTTTGTTACAAAGCCTTTTACATCTGTCAGCAAATTCCTGAATGCTTTCATTTACATTTTGAACCCCCTTTTAATTTTAAGTAATAAAATGAATCTGGATGATTTACAAAAAATCTTTCAATAAATTTAGCTTAGAACCTTAGAACTTCAGACTGTAGCTCTACAGATGAACTTAAAAAATCACTAGCTTTCCTTCTAGTTTTAAAGAAATTATCAAATTTTATCTTCATCTGTCCAATTACCTAGTTTGGCAGATTTTTCAATTATTGAAAAATTCTACAACAGAAATATTACTTGAACCACCTTTCCAAGATTTGATTAAATTACTTAAATTTAAATTTTTGACAGTTTCTTTTGTTCTTTAGTAGTTGCTAGTGGAGTAAGCCTTTTAATTTCTTCCCTTAATGTATCAATTTGTTTTGACATGTCAAAAGCTTTCTGAAATTCTACCTCTTTACCTAAGGGCATTTTTATATAGATAAAAAGAATAAAATTATTTCAATATATTTTATCTACTGGTAATTTATTTATAAATTTAAGCAAAAAAGTAATTGTTCTCTGTGGTTTGTTTGCTAAGTTGTACTCTCCTCTGATAAAAACATACACCAGCGATTTTATCATAGTTAAAAAAAGAAGATGCTAAAATGTATCTCTACTTCCCTTTATTGTGTATCTCCATCTTCCCTGTGTGCAGTACATCTGGTGTTGTAATCTTATCTGATGCGGACTCATCTTTGAATTTCTTATTTTCATGAGACACTGCATAGTTCGGAGCAAAACAGTGTTTCATTTTATCATGTGCATGTTTTTCACTTTTGAAAACTAACACAATTTGACACTGGTTTTTAGTTTTCCTGAGTTAGTTTCTAGTTGCCACCATTTGTTATGACCGGTCGCCAGTTCAGAGGACAGGAGCACACACATACATTTAAATAATACGAGAGATGTTTACTATTCTATAACTAAATAATTTAATAACATGAAATATAAAATATACAATTATTTACTAAAGATGCTTGATACATGGTATCTGTCCCTGGGTAAACTACCCTAACTCTAATATATTCTTAGACTATGCAGAGGTCTTTAGTTTAACAACATACTCTGATGAAATACCGGACACAACTGTCCTCCTAGCTAGTCAGTCAGTTTGTCCCTGCATGAACTCGAGGTCATGAACCGGCCATTCATACCTAAATTGAATTTACATAGTCAGTACAGAAAACATTGATTCAAGACTGGAAATGTAATCGTAAGCTAGGCGGCCGTCCTAAGTTTCAACTTTACACTTGTGCAGCTGCACATTCTTAATTTTGAGTGTACACTCTGTTCAACATATTGTTGGATCCCAACATGACTAAAAAGTTATTCAGGCTAAGTTAATATCTATTTCTAAGTTGGTTTCTCTAAGGTTAAAGTATGTATTTTCACTGCTGTATCATTATCTGAAATGCATCAATGTTGTGGATTCATGACATATGAAAAACTATCAATTGCTCAAAGGAAAAAAAACACAAGTATATTAAATAATTAGGACTAGTTTTAATTTAGATTATAATAACTAGCCTTTTATGTTATTGAGTGTGTGTGAAGGTGTATAAAATTTATATTTATGAACATTATCTTATTATTACGAGTATTTATTGATAATTAAGATCATGAGACACCAAAATTTAAACCGCAGTCAGAATAAATAAACCGCTACTCCCTATTTTTGAAAATTTACATTTTTTATTTTATATCAAAATAAAATGAAGCAGGGCCAAAAGTATAGTTCTGATTCTTGCCTAGAAGATGATAAAATATAACACACACTATATAATATATATATATATATATAAAAAAAAGCTTGAATTATTTATCAATAAAGAATCCATTTATTACAAACTTATATTTTACAAGATGAAATTACAGAAGCAACCAACACACTCATAAGAATTTTATTCAATATTACAGAATGAACAGGAATTCAAAATTCAGCCACTGCAGTCATAACATGGTATTATAATTGAGGTCTGCTGGTGGCATTGCTAGTTATATCTAAACAGCAATAGAATATTAAGCTACTTATTTTGCTAAGCTGTTGTAAAAAGCAATATTAGCAATATAGAATGTCTAGTGTGAATTAAAATTACTATTGTAATAAAACAGTCTTGGATTTTAAGGGTATAGGATGGGGGCGCTTAATATGAATATAAAAAATGATGATAAATGTCCATAAATACTGCGCAACTATAGATATTAATTTTCAGGATTTAATATTCAAACCAAATTTCCTGATTCAGAGGCTAGAAGGAACATGATTAATTTGAGATGTAAGGTTGTATATATATTGTGGATACATTAAAAATAAATATTAAACTGGGTTACATAATGTTTTTTGAAAACCATATTTCCACAGTCACATCTGTTTGTTATGAATTATTGGTCAAATTCTGATATTTATTTATAATCTTATTTAGAGCCATTACAGTTAGGCCTGCACGACCTTGTAGAAGAAAGCAATTTATGTGATTTTTTTATTTAGATTTGCCAAGGGTTGACTTCAATACATATAGCTGAACATTATCAAATATAGTTTTGTGTTTATTCCATGTTGCCAGTTAGGAGAATCTCATCTTCAGGGCGAGAATGGCGTTTAAATCGACTTTCAGTGACTATGTATATCACCAACGTAGCAAACAAAACCAGAACTATGCCAATACAATTAATCAGCAATCCTTCAGATGGCAAATCTGCATAGTCCTTTCTGAAAGTATGAAAGAAATAGAAATTAGTAAATGATTTCATCAAATAATATTTAAAATCAGTTTATAACGTGATTAACAAGAGAATAAATTATTAAAATCTTTGAATTCAAATAAATACGATTTAATGAAATTAATATTTGATTCAAACTATTTGCTGCTCCCAAACATAATTTAAATAAATGTTGAGTAACTACACCTGGCCAAAGGAATTAAACCTTGGACCTTAGAGTTTGAATGCTAATGATTTAACACAAAGCTATCCAGGTTCATCCCATATCCATGATTATTCAGCATTGATTAATTTAAGACTTGTATTGTGCGTAAACACATTGATCAGCTAGTACAAATCTGCAGCACAGTTTTCTGAATCTAATTAATCTTAAAAGTAGAGTCAGACAAATTAAAAAATATATATCAAAATATTAGTATTTACTTAGTGGGGAATGAGATATTTTACTATCCATATATGACTAAAACCATGGCTAAATACGTGAGGAGAGTGGTTGAGAGTGAAAATGCATATAATATGTACTTAGCATCGTATAGTTTTAGGTGAAAAGGCAGATCTATAAATAAGTAATTATGTAAAGTGTTGGTGATTATTTCTACCTTTTATTTCTTACATAAGCACGGCAATTACAAACAGCAAAACCTAATTGTAGAAATAGTTCAACAATAAGGGAAAATATATACTTTTATGTCTTGAATTTCTAGGTCAATCACTTTAAATAGCTATTCTGTAGTAATTTGGTATTAAGTATGGCTAAAGTTTCTCCGGAAACATTCACTATGATTTATTGTGATGTTAATAGATGGCAGAGTTTGTTTGATTTAGTTTGTTGTGTCTGATATTAGTTACATAATATAGTAATTGGCACGTGGTCACTGCATTCCTTGCATTGTTGCTTTAATAAAACTAGCACACACAGGTTAATATATATATATATATATATATATATATATATATATATATAATTAACAATAATTCAACTATATGTATGTAGCCATGAACTTATTAAAGTTATTATGAAACTAACTAAACAACACATTCACACCCTTGCCGTCCTTTAGTCCAAGTGTCCTCGAGCCGCACCCCAGCACTCAACCAGTCACACAGCTTTTTCTACCTAGAATTTCTCAGTCACATTCATACCCTCTCTTCAACCGTGACTAATGGACATCCTTCCCACCACCAAATTTCCACTAGTCACCTTAGCTATACCACCCTAACAATGTACACTCACCCTTACAACTGCACATAATAAACCTATACCTATTTGGAAACATATCCTTACAAAACTCAAAATACATAGTCTAGTAAAATATTATTCCAACATTGATTATATAAAGTTGAATATTTTCCATCGTTTCTAAATACATGTAGGCCTAGTCTTCTTTGAAGTGAACAAGGTCTTAAGTACTTGGGTTTGGCTTCTTTCTAGTTCCTGTGATCAAATATGAAATAAAAAAAATTACTAGTATTGTTGCACAATAGCACACGTGCATTTAAAATACAGTAGATAAGTTTGAATCACCAACATTTTAGAAACAATTCTTAAAATATTTCTAGTGACGAGTTATATAAGAATAAGATAAGATTTGAAAAAAAAATTTGATTTATGAGATTGTAAAAGATGAGAAAATTAAAAGGATATGGACAAAAATTGATAAGTTGAAAAAAAGTTTGTAAAAAATAAGATATTAGAAGATTAAAAATAAGCATGACTACAATGTTTTTTATATCTTTTTTTTTTTTTTTAGATTTCAAGTTGAATAGTTGAATTTTAAGGTGTTATGCTCGGTACTAATAAATTCTCAAGTATTAGGTTAAATGTATCTAATTTTCACTATGGCAATTTAACTAAATTAAATTAGTTCATTTTGACTATGGCCTAAAATGAGATATACACCTATTTATATTACAATAAGCTATATATATATAAAAATTTATATTACATTAAGCTATATTATATATATAAAAAATTTATATTACAATAAGCTATATATATATATATATATATATATATGTTTGTATGTAATCTACTTTCAACAAATAGTTTGTTTTTATTTTAAGTGCCTATTCAATAAAAGATATTTGCATTATTCACTTGAGTCACTATATTTTATTATAAATCTTATTTTAATTGTAAATTGCTCACTGTACGTTGTGTATTGTTTACTGTTAGCTAAGGGCTATGAAATAATATAAACCTAGGCCTATCTATGTAAATCAAAGAACAAATGTCAGGTGATAGTTTACTCATGTGTGAGTGGACCGAGGACCGAACCTTGTGGTACTCCAGATGTTACCTAACACCATGATGAATGAATGTAACCTATCATGACACATTGCTGACAGTCAATTATGAATGAATCCATTGAGTCGAACTTAATAAAAATGAAAGTTTGTTTGTAGTTTAACAAGAAGAATATTATAGTCAATGATGTCAAAAGATTTGCTAAAGTCCAATAGTTTCTACAGCGTCAGCTGCCCTCTATCTATGGCTAGTCTTAAATTATAATTTATATTTTTGAGTGATGTGGGTGTGCTGTTATGTGGTCAAAACACATATTGGTATTTGTCTAGAAGCTTGTGATGATTTTGAAGTTATATATTTGTCTATGTACTATGTATTCAAAGACTTTTGAAAAGTGTTGGAAGTATGCTTATAGGCGGTTATTGATACTGAAGAGGAGGGCAAAGCGGTTTTGGGTATAGGTCTCATTTTTACAGATTTCCACAAAGAGGAAAAAATTCCTAATTGTAAAGAATGCCTAACAATATCTTTTATAGAGTTTAAAACATAAAAAGTATTTTTTTAAACAAAAATGTGATTGGAATTTGTTTATTTCCTTGTGCATTTGTTTTGATTCAGTGAGATGACTGCTAGTGTTATTGCTTGAAATTGAAATGTTTCATGATTTGAGAAACGGGACAACAAATTAGATAAGAGTCCTATATTTTTGAACAAGATCAATTAAATTCAGAGTGTGACGATGTCACAAACAGGACCGAGTACAAACGATTCGACGCTGAGTAATATGGGCCTGTACTCACCAACTGCCTGTTGAACGAGCCCACTCGACGGCTCGTCACGGACACACACACTCTCAAGAAAATCCTGACATGCACTAAAGTGGGGCAAGAGTCTTCAATCCACCTGAGATTATGGCCCCGCCCACAAAGAAGATAATCACTGACTTAGTTCGAGTAGTTTCCAGTTCTTCTAAATTAAATGCTATTAGCGCAATCTATAAGTTCCCAGAGTTACCCCTTTTTCCCACCTTGAGCACTGCTCACCTCCTTTCGTTTGTTTTCCCTTCCCCTTGGATTCCCCCTCTCTGAGGAAGAAATCGATGCTCAGAAATGGTATAAAATAGACTGTGTGTTTTAGCTCTTCACTAACTATACCACTGGCTTTGCTAAGGTGAGGGCGCCGGCTTACGTCTCTTCTGAGATTATTTTGTCATTATTCAAAATTCCTTTTGGGCGATATTATGGGGGGGGGGGGGGGGGGGGAACTATTTTCCTAAATTACTGTTTGGACTTAACTTCCAAAAATTTAATTTACTTTATTGATGATGGGTTTTAAAGTGGCATATTCACGGGTTGCTTGAAATTAGCTTTTAGATTTTTGTCAGCGCACTCTAGGCGCTATCTTCTCTCTTACCTTAACCAGTAAAACTTGGGGTACATTTAACGAGGTTGTAAAACTATATTATTGTATGAAACTTAAATTTTGATAGTGCCTTTGGTGCTTTTATATTTTATGTTAAGCATAGATGTTCTTCATTATGTTATGTTAGCGCATGTTGAGTTAAATTGCTATTGGGAACCTCTATTAGACTTAAAACGTTGGGAACAGCCACCTACGGCGTATCCGAACATTAGGTTTTCATATTGTTGTATCTCTGATCTTTTGACTGAGAGCGTGGCTCCATATTTAAAATTAAATGATCATGGTCTTTTATGTATATATTAAATGTGTAGGTTTCTCGTCTCTCAGACGCCATGTACTATAATATATTTTATAGAATTCGCCAAGCGGAAATATTGTTAGAATGAACAATTAAAATGTATAGGTTGTTCAGATTATTAATCTTAATAATTGTGGAGAATTAAACAGATAGGTTGTTCAATCTTAGCTATAGCCGACATTTATGAAGAGTAAACAGAATGATACATAGACTGTTGGTCTTCACCATTGCCAGTTTTATAATGCATATAGGCGAGGACTTTGCTTGTTTAAAATCAATTATTTTGTTATTTGCGAAGTATGGAATGTATAGCTTATCTAATCTTAGCTTTGATCCAAATGGAATATTTACAAGCAAATATTAAGCTAGTTAACACTTTAGCCTTTTGGTTTTTGTGTGAAGTTGGATGTATAGGCTGTTTAAGCTTAGTTTTGGGTAGTTATGGAAAGTATACGAGTTAATATTCTGATAGAGTTAGATTAACTGTTTATGGTGTTTACAGACATGTCTCAGATATTTATCATATAACTAGTTAGGACTTAGCTTTATATTGATAAAATGCTGAGTGATAAATATATAGCTTGTATAAACATAGACTGTTAGAGTTGATGCGAGGACTCTACAAGTTAGTATCTCAAGATATTAGTATAATCAACGAACCATGCATATGAGCCTTGGAACTTGGTATCCGCGGGTCGGATCTTATTTAGTGACTCATGAACAAAACCTTAACTTTAAATTTAACTTAGCGACCATTAGGTCATGTTCTTTACTGAGTAAATCCTGTTTTGAATAATGTTTCGCAATTTTGATCATTACATTGTATAGTACTATGTACCATTTATTATTGTTACAATTAATAAATCTGTCCATGTTATTCTCTTGTATCACTTCTACCCTCCAGCACGTTTCCAGGGTTTAAAAAAATGATAATATCACACTATGGGGATTTCATTGTCACTATTTTGTTTGTATCCAATCCCTTACTGTCATAGATCTTTCAATAAACATTTAGGTGAAGAGCTATGTGATATTAAGTTATGTGTATACTCAAGTTTATCTTTGCAGACATCCTGCATACTTATTTCCAAGTAGTTTATATTTCTCAAGTAATTCAGATTTCATGTTAATGTTTTACGTGCTTGTTTAAACTGCCTGAAGGCAGCATCCTGGTGGGGCGTCACATACTCGTATACTCTTGAGTCAATCAAGGGGCAGGCAGTCGAGTGACCCATTTTGATTTAATATGAGCTTGTCTGACAAACAGTTCAATTATCATTTCATTCAAGCAAGTCCCTTTTTTATCAACATTATTAGGAGCTAGTACATTTGCCAAGAAATAGATGAGGCATCCTTAATTAGATAATCCTCATCCAAATTTTTTACATTTCTAGCTTTAATTTGTTTATGTTTAAATTTAGTAATGTTGAGAGAATTAAAGAGGTAACCCACTGCATGACATGGCATGGGACGGTTTGGTGCAAATCAGCTCTGCTTGTAGTTAACCCACTTGTAACACCCGGCACGGCACCAGACCAGCCAATGTTTGTAGAAACTCCTTGTAGATCCCACTTGAAATGAAGAGTTCATCCAGAGAAGAGTTAGTTGGTGCAATTTATGTAGAGAGAGAAAAATGTAAAAAAAAAAAGAAGGGCCATAAGCACAGGTTGCGAGTGCATTAAATATTTAATAAGTGTCAAGGCATCAACATTGTCTTATATTTGTTGCTATGTGTTGTCCTTTTTGTTGTGGTGGTTCTTGGATCATAGACATAATAAAGGATTAGGTACTCCCCCACAGCTTCTATAAGATGTTTGTCTCTTCTCTACCCATTCATTATCACACACAAACTCAAATTTGTTTTAGGGCTCAGGGAAAAACCACTCCACCTCCGCGTGGTCACAGATGTGCATGGATTTAACTCTCAGGAAAGCCTTCAGGCCGTTCTGGTCACGTGCCGAACTGAGCTGGGTGCTCCAAGTGGGTTGCATTCCATTGAATTCTATGTTCAGTAATATGACCGGTGCTGCACCATGCCGGCCGTTCATAGTGAGTTCCCTCCTTGACATATAAATATTAAGTCATGATGTGAGAAACCAGGGCAGCAATCTGTTCATGATTAAGTACTTAGTCTGGATTAGAGGTCGCAATAATGTCAAGACATGTGAGTTAGATGTTTGAAGTGTTGCATCAAGTGTACTGTACATATAGTTAGATTACATAAAGTCAACATGTCAACAAGTTTATATTTACTAGGCGAGTTTGAAAATAGATTTGTTTTGAAGTCTCCCATGATCACGACAAGGCCGTAATTAATTATATGAATCATTATTTGTTGGTGATATGGCGGTCTAGGAGAAAGGAGTCAGACTTCTGTGCTGGAGGCCCGGTTAGACTTCTGGGCAGGCCATGTTTTCGAAATTAATATAGCATGAAAGTTAAAGAGTTGCAAAAATATCCTGGAATTCATGAACATGCGCAGGTTAAGATTGTGCATTCACGTTTAAGAGTTGTAAGACTCAAGGGTGGAAGAAAAGCAAGCCTTTTAACAAGTGACTAGTTGTAGAGGGACAAACAGGGGGAAAGGAGGGGAAGGGTGGAGCTGTGTTTCTTTATGGAGTTAAGAGTGTTCTTGGAAGTGGGTACTAGTGGGAGTTAGTGGTACCAATGTTTGAGCTGTACTCATAGTAGGGGTAAATAAAATTCAATAAAAGGATGTAAGAACACACCCATGAAACCAAGGAAATGTAGATGCACACACAAACACACAGATTAAGTTTAACATAGCACATGATAAGAAAAACAATAATATGAATAGTAAAAATAAAATAGAATAGATAACAAGAATGAAAGAAAGAGAGTATCTCAAACACCAGCACATCACGGCAACAAAAGGATTACATATACATTAGTTAACTGTATATTTTAAGTTAAGTGTTCATGTGTAGGCTTTGCTGTCTAGTTCACATATTTATTATGTTTTCCATCTGGTTAAGTGAAATGATGTTAAGCCGATGAACTTGATCCCTCAGAATAACTGTTCTGCCGTCCTGTGTCCAGCAATGTCGAATTTCATATTTATCCCTTGTTGCCTTGAGAATTTGTTCCCATGGGTGCGAGTGACTCAGTTATGAGAATGGAGGTATTCTTGAGGGCTTTCTTGGCGCTGAAAACAAGTGATCGAGGTCGGTAGTTTGTGAATTTAACTATAATCGGCCTTTTTACCTCCACGAGAGCATCTGCAGATGTTCTTTTCGGTGACACCTGTTGACATTCTCAAAGCTTCAGTCCTCACGTCCTCGCCTGGCTTCTCTGCCAACCCATGGACCAGCACAACAAGTTCCTTAGGCTGCATTGTTCAAGTTACTCAAGGATATCCTCTTGAAACATGATTTTCTTGTTTAGATCTGGGAAATCATTTCTCAAGTGATCAACTTCCTTTAGAAAATAACTTTTAAATTTATTTATAGCATTTAGGATTGATCTAGTAGCTTTCTGAGTGGACCCAATAGTTTCAGTCTCTCCACTTTTTACGGAGACTCAAAGCTGTGAATATTAGCATTTACACTTGCTTTGTTTGAACTTCTCAAATGTTTCAGCACACTTTTCATAGTTGGCGACATTTGCACATGGTACAGAGGTCATGCATGAAAAATAAACAAAACCATTAACACTTTGATAAAGCTGTGAATAAATAAAATGTAGGCTTAATTACTTCTGGCAGTGTGGAATATAGCAAGATGAGTAATTATTAATAATAATAAATGTAATTTTGAAATTCATGCCAGTGTCGTTAGAAATGTTTTAATCACTTGCACCATCTTGCTATGTACTTAGTCAGTCTTAATATGACATTGATATGGTGATGTGTATCTGATCATAAAATAATGTTTAAGGTATTTTTGATAAGAGCATGTTTATAATAAAAGTTAACTGTCTATTCTAATTTTGGGAAGATATGTTCGGGTCACACTGAGGTTGGATATCTTTTGATTGTATCTTGACCGTATATTGTGTAGCATTAATTAATATACAATGAGCAACAAATATAAAAATATGATTAAACAGGAAACATCACTCACCATTTCTTCTATTCAATCCCTCTTCCTACGACCACTTAAAATAAAGATGATCCAAGCACACCCACTCGCAATAGATTAATTTTTTACTGGCGAGCTAAAGAGGAGTTGGAACAACGCGCCACTTTATAGCAGTTCCCCAATGTTTGAGGATGGAATGTCCCATCCTGACCCAGAATGTTTGATTTGGATTACATGGCAGCCTATTGTGTAGAATCGCCACCTGTTAAAGTTCATCACTTTTGTGCATTCTTAAAAACGATGTCAGAAGAGCAGCCTTTTTCTTTTTAAGTACAACTTGTATTTTATCTACATCTTATTTTTATCGAAACCTCTTTTTTTCTCATCTTACTGAGTCCTCCTAACATGGCAGTGCAAATTTCAATCTCTTGCTCACTTCATGTAATAAATAATCTGTCAGTTGTTTTACTCTTTGAGTCAGCCTCCTCTCTTTTTTTAGTTTAACATATCTTCTCATGTAATGAGAGTTTAAGTTTCATTTCGTTTCTTCAGTTTGCTTTTTAGCTGCTTCAATTTTTTTTTTTTAGCTTTTCTTTCATTATCTAAATAATTTCGGTAACTTTGACAAATAACCTGTGCAAGGTTAATTAATTTTTTGTAATCAATATGTAATTAAGTTTGTTGCAGTAAGTTTTAGAGCATATTTTACAAGCAGTCAGTATAGCATTCAATGTTCTTTCTGACATACAAGAACGAGCCTCTGTTAAAACTCTGCCAGAAATTGAGAAACCTCTTTCTACAAACCAGTTCAATAGGATAAAGATAAAGGTGCTTTAACAAACTTTGTGATGTTAGGATATTTCTGTCTTCTAGTCAATGTATTAATAATGAAAATTTAGTGCCAGTAATCGTCAATACCATTTAAAATAATTGACAAATAGTGACCCTTTTTCAATCAAGGACAAAATAGTGACTTCAATTGAAAAAGTGACCAATAGTGAGATAAATGACTTGGGTTCCAGCCTTTTTTCAGGAATGATTACAAAAAACATGCTCTTTTCACCCTAAAAAAAGTAAGAATGTTTTAAGTATGGATTTTTTTTAACATTAAAATAAGCTAAAAGCTATGCTCAAAACTTAACAATTTTTCTATTAATAAACCTATGGCTTTAATAAATTAAATAATCATAATTTTTTGGTGGCATTTAGAATTTTAGTTTCAAGATGTTTGTACGCCCTGTTGCTGTTTTAGCAATCAAACTGTTTCTCTAGCAGGGAAAGGTGGGACTGTTCACTCTGCATGCAAGACAATGGCGTTTCAAACATATGTATTTGAAATATATAGATTGGTGTTTGCATATGTTGCCAGCTATTTGGAGATTATATGTGTCAACAGGCAACTATAGTATCTCTGTTAACGAATAAGTCTGGAGCCCATCTAATTTAGCAGATGGTTTTCAAACTGTCGTTATAAAGATGAATCCACATACATACTCAAATATTTACATTAATAAATTCTTCGTAATAACTTCCATAGTAAAGTCGTTTTGGGTAAGAATCTCTAAAAAGTAGTTTAGCATTAACAGGGTTCTATAAAGTAAAAATTATAGGGTTCTATTAGGTGAAAATTATATAGGGCTTTTATTAATAAGAACTAAAATATTGGTTGATATAAAATGTAAGATAGCTGTGTTGAATTATTAGAAAAAAATTGATAAATATTCAATGTATCATTTTAAAGCCTCCACCTTATCTCCCCCTGTACTTTCTCTTATAAATCATTCGGTAGCTCAACGACGTGTTAAAATTAATATCAAATTTCATATTAATAACTTTACATAGCTCTAAAACTACTTTCGACCGGTAAACATATACAATATTGTTGTCCATTATGAGTTATCCTAAATTGAAGTTGTATTGCCATGACAAAGCAATGAATATTAAAATAGCTAATTAGGTACTAAATAATTGAATAGTCATTATTTTTAATAATTTTACCTAGTCCCTTTCTAGAATAATGGTTTCAGTTTGATTAAAATTTTATATTATATTAAATATTTTCAAACTTACAATATTTAAAACTTGTATTAATTAACATGTTTAACTACAAAACTAGCACTAGTTTCATTTATATTTTGTTAGAGAATTATATTGGTTAACCTGTGCTGATCAACAGTGCTATAACTTCTTTCATTTACTACTTCATATTCATATTGTTTACTTTAAATATTATTTTGACCATCTTATTTTTAACATCAACTTTTACAAGCAATGGAAATTGAAATAAAATAAATTTCACAATAAGATAATTTCTAGCGAGAGCTCATACAACACACATGCGCAACTGAACATAGAAGAATTGAATTGGAATAAGAGATGTGATCATGCGCGATTATTACATTAAGGACTAAAAAAAAAATATGAAACTGTTATTGATTCTGACATTTACTCATAGGGTAAATAAAGTTACGAAAGCATATTTTGGGGATGTATTCGCCACTAAAACGTTAATTTAATCAACTTTTTTTTATAATTGTTAGTGTAATTTTAATGTCTTTAAAGATACAAGTGTTGTAAGCATTTAAATATTTTTTTCTATTTTTATTTTTATTTGTGTGTTGTTCTTATATTTAATTTTTTTTAAATGTTATTTCTAAATTTTAAATCAATATGCCCATTAACTTTTTTTTACAAAAGTATTTACTATTTATAAAAATGAGTGTCATTCTTATTTCAAGAACATTGTGTTATTTTCATTTATTTTTAAAAGCTCAAATTTTTAAGATGTAATATTTGTATTTTATGTTTGTTTTGACTGGCGACATTTTAAATATACTATTTTACTTTTAAGATTAATAAATTTATACTCTTTAACATTTTGAAATTATGAATATACTCAAACTTGACTCCAACTTGAAGCGTTATAAAATATTTGGGGCTAGAGTTCGCCTTGAATGAAAAAACTCAAGCTCGCAGACCTTAAGCCAACTGATTATATCAAATGACTTTAGGCCTACTGATGCATCCCCATGTAGGGTAATCACCGATTATTCTATCTGAATCAACATTAACAATTTAATAACAAGAGTTTGAACCAGATTTCAATTAAGAAATTATTTGTTTTTAAGATGATTTAAATTTAAATACTCATATTTAAAAAAAAATTCAACACCAGAGAAAGAAATAAATAATTAATAAGAATTATCTTAAGCAAGAAATTAAATAATACCACCAACTCATTTAATTGATATAAATTGTCTTTTGAAACTAGAAAATGTATAGAGGCAAAAAGCAATAAAATACTGTTCAAGCTTAGTCCAAACACTATTAAATACTACACAATTCCTAAGTGATTAACTTGGAATATGGTGTATAACTCAAATGAGAATAAAACATGGTGCTACTAAAACAAAACTTGATTTTTTTACCACCATGTCTTATTACCCATTTGGGTTGTACGCTGATTATGAATTGAATATAGAATTATTAATTGAATACTTACCTCACAAAAATAGCTTTTTCAGTTATCCTATCAGAGCAGTTGCTACAGATAAAACAAATGCCAAAAGCCCAAAGAAAACATGAACTGGCATCATGGCCGATCGAATCGAAGCATTTAGCTCAGGAAACCAAAAGGCCACAAAGCCAAACACCCACTAAAAAAAAAAAGGATTAAATATGTACTATTCTTCTACTTAGACAAATATGATTGAAAAATTAATGTAGCATTTACTAAAAAATTAATTATAATTATATATATATACACACACACACACACACACACACACACACACACACACACACACACACACACACACACACACACACACACACACACACACACACACACACACACACACACACACACACACACACACACACACACACACACACACACAACACACACACACACACACACACACACACACACACACACACACACACACACACACACACACACACACACACACACACACACACACACACACACACACACACACACACACACACACACACACACACACACACACACACACACACACACACACACACACACACACACACACACACACACACCACACACACACACACACACACACACACACACACACACACACACACACACAACACACACACACACACACACACACACACACACACACACACACACACACACACACACACACACACACACACACACACACACACACACACACACACACACACACACCACACACACACACACACACAACACACACACACACACACACACACACACACACACACACACACACACACACACACAACACACACACACACACACACACACACACACACACACACACACACACAACACACACACACACACACACACACACACACACACACACACACACACACACACACACACACACACACACACAACACACACACACACACACACACACACACACACACACACACACACACACACACACACACACACACACACACACACACACACACACACACACACACACACACACACACACACACACACACACACACAACACACACACACACACACACACACACACACACACACACACACACAAGCATGCCACAGATAAACAAACCAAAAGCCACAAAGAAAACAAACTGCACACGATCGAACAACATTAGCTCAGAACACCAAAACCACACACCAACACACCACTAAAAAACAACAATAAAAGATTAAATGTACACTCTACTTAGACAAAATATGAAAAATAATTACATTACAAAATTAATTATAATTAAAAATCAACAAATAACACACACACACACACACCATAGTGTCTATCTGGTACAGTGGGAGCTGAAGGAGGAGGAAGAGGAGAGCATTAGCGGTCTAAGTTCACGGACAAAAGGAATGAACCTGCTACGAAAGACAGAACTAATAATAATAATAATAATAATAATAATAATAATAATAATAATAATAATAATAATAATAATAAATAATAATAAATAATAAAATGAATGATAATAATAGATGAAATGATAATGATATAATGATAATAATGATGATATAATGATAATAATATAACAATAATAATAATAATTTGTTACAGTAGTAGACTAAGAAAAATATTGGTATTTTTCAAGAATGTTTTAAACATAAATCTATTTTGGCCTAGCATATATATTTTATATTCTTTAAATTGAAAAATTACACCTAGATACAGACAAACCTTGGAATATTGGCTTGGTACACCAATGCTCTACCACTGAGCTATATAGGAGCTGACCTATGCCCAGGGTTATTCATCCCGCTTTATTTTTAAGGCAAAGTCTGTGATGTACATGTCATCTTTCAATTTAAAGAATATATTTAGATGCGACAGTAACTATACTTAACAATAATTACTTGGCTTGCTATCTATCGTATGTATTCAAATCCATACAGATTCATAAATAATTAAAAATAAAATTGTAACAAATTACATTATTTTTAATATTTCCAAATCCATGAATATTTGATTTAAATTGTATGCCCTTTTACTTCTAAATATAATAATTATATTGTAATTTTTAATATAAATGTTATTAATACATGCATAACATGACTATTATAATGCATATTGCTAAGCTTAATAATAATAACAGTACTAAATGTAAAAAAACTCTTAGCAGGATTTTAACTATAAAGTTATAATTAAAGTAGCCACACATGTGTATATTACAATAATTATAACAAACTGTACAAAGATAAAGATAGGACGTAAGGACATTCATAAAGTGTAGTTCTACTACAACATAGTGTACAAATTATAAACAGAACCTAATACAACACTAAGATCATGTTGATGCATTATGATGTACATGTGTATATTATGTTCAGAAGCTAAGTAAACCAAAGTGTAATATATAATTTCTAATCAATGCAACAAAAGAGTCATACCTAAAAAAAAAAAAACATTCTCTAACATTTCACTGTATCTCATAGCCCTGCCCAAGAAAAACTCACTTGTTAAGTCACACCCCATCATAAGAAAAGAAGAAATACTAGAAAATACAAATGTATAAATAGAATCTCACTATTTTAATTTAAAGAACATTTTATGGAGGAAAATTTTATCATCAATAATGATTAAGACAAACTTACTATGATCTATTAAGGCCTTTGTATGACACCATAGCAAAAAATAGAAACCTATTTTTTAGCACAATCTCGAACAATATTATATTGAATGACTCCTAAATACAAGTACAAATGAAACATATTCAAATAATTCAGTATTGAAGAAATTTTATATACAGTGAAATCTCCCTTTGAATAGTGGATTCTTCTTTAGAGCAGACAGTTTAAATTTCCCCAGCAAAATAACATGGGCTCTTATGGTGAAACAATTTCCTAATAATAGACTTTCTCAGTAATGGAAGTGGACACTGCTAGACACGCTTATTAATGCATAAAAATCTCTAAATACTGAACAATAATTGATAACATCTTCATAATCAGTATTTTACTATGTGAATGTCAGGAATACCATTGTCTCCAGTGATGTGTGAGCAGTGCCACATTCCAGCCCTAGTGAAAGTTTCTAAATTAGCCAATGTTGTATTGACAAAGGTACTTCAAGGTCTTCCCTCACCTTCAGAGCCATCAGAATGTGCACACATATAAAACAAAAGGCCTAATGTTTACATTTCATTTTATTTACATATTTTTTGTGTATTATGTAATCTGTACAGTTAGCTAAGTTCAATATGTATTCATTCCTGCATATATTAATGTGGTTTATCCACAGTAATTTATATAGGTTCATATTAATTGCACTGTCTTTCAAAAGTATGGTTTTTAAAAATAAATTAAATAGTTTTTTCCAAATAGCGGAAACATCTTAGAACCAGACATTTTTTGGATCCCTGAAGGTGTCAATTTTTAAGAGAATTGACTGTATTAACATAATTTTTGTGTGAGTAAAAGTCACATTCAGAAAGTAAGTACCATTTTATTATTATGTGTTCTGTATTATGACAGGTCCATTCCTTTGGTCAGTGAACTTCGACCGCAAATGTCCTCTGACTCCTCCTTCAGTTCCCAGAATGTTCTTATTTCCTACAAGTCATCTAGTATTTGAATCCTCATTCTTCCTAAGATCCTTTTTACCTCAACCTTCCTTCTATGATGTTGTGCAGAAGACAATTCTTCCTAAGGATGTGTTAGATCCCATTATTTTCTGCCGAAGAATCACATCCAAAATGTTTCTATTCTCACCCAATCTTATTAGGACTTTTTTATTTGTCACCCTGTCTGTCCACCTAATCTTCTCAAGCACCACATTTCAAAGCTCTCCAAGTATTTTATTTCCATCTTTATAAGAGTCCAAGTATCTGTGCCATACAGTGCAATGTTCCAAATGTAGTATTTCATCAGTTTCAAACTCAATTTGCTGGTGAGCGATCCTAGACCTAGTTTATTTAGTTCAATAGGCATCCTTTGTCAGCATACTTCCAAGGTACTTGAACTGCTGTTTGTCGTAGCACTGCACCATCTGACGCCTGTTCAAAAAGTTCCCGAACTTTTTTTTTTGTAATTTTTTCAGGCTTACCTACAACTTATTCAGCTTTGTCACCTTCAAAGTACACCCCTCCTTGGTTGATACACTTCTTGAAGAAGTCCTGATAGGCGTTTTATGGGAATGTGCGCAGGTTGGACTGTAATTTTTCTTTCATGTGGCGTCAATTGTGTCGGATTTTCATCCTTTCAAAATGGATTTTTGTTTTGGGAAAAGGAAAAAGTCTGCCGGGACCCAGACAAGGTGAATAGGGAGGTTGGGGAAGCACAGTTGTCTTCGTTTTGGTGCAAAAGTCAAGGATTAGAATGATGCGTGTCCATTTTGAGATGAACAACACCCTTTATGCCAAAAAAACTTTAGCACGACTTTCAAGTTCGACCTGACTTGCCACGCTTTTTTCAGTATCAGTGAATTTTGAATAACCCACTGTAAAGACTGTTTTCATCTCCACATCGTAACAGGAGAGCCATGTCTCATTGCCAGTGATAGTTCTCTTCATGACATTTTTGTCCTAGTTTGTGCAATCCAAAAGTTCCTGGCAAATTGCAACTTGATTGTCACTCTGATCCCGACTCGGGAGCCATGGGACGAACTTTGCAGCAACATTCTGCATTTCTAATTTTTCTTTCAGAATGCCAGTTTTCCAAACTTAGGCCACACAAGTGTCATCAGTTGACTGAATGATGACCATCTTTGAATCGCTTAACCCATTCATAAAACTGCATATGACCAAGGCACTGATCTCCATAAACTCTTTTCATCATTTCTTGAGTTTCCTTAAATGTTTTCCCAAGTGTGACGCAAAATTAAATGTTGATTCGCTGTTCAAAAATCACAAGACATGCACAGCAAGCTCCTATACAAAACAATGTAGCATGATGACTAACTAGAATAGAATGATAAGTTCAACTGCATGATAATTGTGAAGCTTTCTGATATAAAGTGCCACTTAGTATCGACATATTGGCAGGCTATTTAAATGGTCCGGGAACTTTTTGAACAGCCCACGTATCTGAATACCCTCTTCATAAAATAGAGTCGTCTGTGAAGAGAGCCAATGTTGTACAGCTCTTGTGATGTCATCAGCGTCATAAAGCTGACCAACAAAGAACCACTTAAAATCCAGGAATAGGTGAACATCACTTGGCACTAAGTCTGGGCTGTAGGGGGATGATTAATTTGTTCCCGGCCAATTGAGCTGATGAGCTCTTGGGTTAGACCAGCAGCGTGTTGTTGAGCATTATCGAGAAGCAACACAACATCGCGATTGAGCATGCCTCATTTTTTTTGGTAACATTTGGGACATGTTACAAACGTGATTAGTAAATATGATAACTCAGACAATTACTCCCAAAAAGACTCCACCCGTCCTGCCTGCTTACACATTCCTGTTCGACTAACAAGTGTGCCAGGGTCAGCGTGGTGTGTCATGACAGATTACGTCACAAGTTCCATACAACGAAGCCCTGAGAACCTTGTGGAACTTTATAGCTCTTTTCTTGATATTCCATGAGTGGAATAGCTTGGCCAGCGACAGGTGTTTCATGCATGTGCCATGATTCCCCTTCCTTTATCCCTTCCTGCCATCCTTCGCATTCCCCTTAATCCGTCTCTGAGCTCATGTGGTGATTTTCTAGTACTATACATTGACATATTTTGTCTCTATTGTTACACATTATACCACTGGCTTCAGCGTAGGTAGGCAGTGCCATCTACAGTATACTTGTTCCATGCACATTCAAAATTTTCTTTTCGTCTTTAATCTTTATCTAGTATTTTCTAAATTATCCTTTCAGCTTAAATACTTGAAATATTTATTTAATTGTAAATGGTAACTAATATGATTGACTCATGTCATCTTGTTTATCTTTTTGAGGTCACTTTAATAACTTAAAATTGGTTTATCTCGATTCTGGCGCTTAGTGGCTGTGTGAAGTAACTTGGTCTCAAGGCCGCTAGCCTAATCTTTATTTGGAAATTACTCTGTCTGGAGGCCAGCAGATGGCATGGCCAGTTATTTATTTTATCTTTTGTAAATTTAATGAATTAACATTAAGTAATGTAAGAGGTTTACTGTGCAATTTTAATAAGGATATTTTTGGCATAATATTTAATTAAAGTTGAAATAATAGTTTTGTTAATCTCCGAGTCTGCTATCCCCCTCTTGATGGACTTTTAAATGTAGTTTGTGACTTAATACATTTTACGTTCGAGTAAATATTGGATCCCATACTGTAGGGAACATATTATTCGGGCTCTTATTTCGAGCTTTAGCCTAATCCGGGCCAATGCCCGCTCCCTGCTTCTACAATATCTCTTTAGTGTTTATAAATCATCTCGTCTATTAATTAATAAGTGTTAACTATTCTAACCTTTGCCTTTTTATTATCTTTTGGGGCTTAATGTGAAACATCCATATTTCATCACCAGTGATGATGTGGCTTAGAAAATCATAACCTTCATCACTGTATAGCCCGAGAAAAGTCAAAACACTGCCAAGTTGCTTGTTTTTGTGCACATCAGTGTCACAAATTCATACAGAAGAGTTATTGTAGATTGTGGAAATTCACAAGAAAGTGACCAAATTGTAAACAATCTGTTCTCACAAATTTATTCGTTGATATTCTGCACCAAATTATCATTATTGGAAGATAGCTGCCATCCTGTGCTTCATCATTAAAGTTTTCCTGTCCTTCGTTAAACTATCCAACCTATTTTCTCACCATTCCATCGCTCATTGCATTTTCACCATAAACTTCATTAATCTGCCGATGAATTTCGGCTTGTATCACATTTAATGTAGTCATAAACAGATAGAAAACAGTATTTCACAGCCGGCGTCCCTCAATTTTATTAAACATTTTAGACATTCAAAATAAAACTTAAATAAACACTGCTCGCATAAAGGCGTCTGGGGTAAACTAATGCACAAGGGAGCACAGCCCGTGTGCGTGTAGCAATGACCAAAGTGCTCTTTCGGCAATATTTGGAAAAGTTCTTATTTTCTGAACACGCCTTATATTTATGATGTTAATGTATTTTTTATCTAATTTTATTGGTGCCAATGATTGAAAACTTAAAAAATACATTTTAAATATTATATTTTGCTGTGTTGATGTCATAGAACAAAAGTCCTGAATAAATAATAGCTTATGAAAATTATTATTAAACAATATCTTTACTTTCTCATTCAAGAGAAAGTATTGTAATCGTGAAAAGTCAAATCTTAAGATTAATATGAATCCTTATGTTTTATGTGAACGTGAACCCAAAAAAGTAGATTTTACAATATTATATCTGTCCACGTATGTCTGTCTGTTTGTCCTTGGACATTGGTCTGAAAGGGTTTGATGGATTTTGTTCAAACTTGATATTTAGATTCTAAAGGGCTATATCTCAAAACTATTCTTTTTATTCTGGCCCCAGCAATATTTTTTTTTTACATCACGTCTTATTATCCATTCATGTGCCCTCAAGTTAATGGTAGTTTACTGATGAATGATTTTTTTTAAACATTTTCTACAAAGCTATAGTACACAATATGAGAAAATTAGTGCAATTGTGTCATGCCATTTATTTCTTACCTTTTGAGAGCGGAGTGAATTATTTAGTAGCAAAATTACCAAAGACTGAATTATTATTGATATTATCTTCCAATTTAATGAACGCTGGTCACATAACTAAAAGTATATTTAATGTATCTTGTTATTGGTTGTAAAATGAATTCCTGAACTGTTGCTAGATTTACACGGATGAAATATATTAAGCACTATGAGATCCAGTGTTAAATAAATTAAATATTACTATGCTGTCTAATAAATTCCTATCAATTTCTTAAATATAAACTCCTGTCCATAATCTTGTTCCCATACTATACTAAATTCCTAGTAAATGAGCACACCTCTTTCCTTATTGCCTTCCTTGAAACATTTCACTTGTTCATATCCTGCAAAGGCTGTGACAATGAGTTCTTGCACCATGTGTCCACCAAACACATTAACATATTCCACACTGCAACAGCAACACACACAGACACACACATATATTTAGAAAGACATAGATAATAATCATGCATCACACTAACCCATGCTTAAGTATATATAAGTAGACACAAATCACCACATATAAAAATAATTGTATAAAACACACTAAGCACACATTTACATTCTCATTTATAGCCTGTATTTATTTATTTAACATGCACTTACTGAACCAGCTTTTTATATCAGCACACGAGAGTTTCTATGAGCAAGAGTGAAAGAGCATACCAATTTTGCCGGGAAAGGTATTTTCACATACCTTCTAGGGTTATTTTACATGCCACTATCAATATGGGACAGATGACTTTACTTCCTCTCCGAAGGAAGTTGTGCTATGGATTTTTATTGCTCCAGAAAAATCCATCTACTCCAGCTGGGTTTGAACCCACGAACAACAGGTCCTGAGGTGAGCACTTTACTCCAAGACCACCAAGGTCAATTATAGCCTATCAAATTTTTTACATACATACCTTACCACGTTTTATGGGGTAGGCAAAAAAACTGCAGGTATAGCTCAAAAAAAGTTTTTAAACTTATATATCGTCAATGAAACTGCAATATGTCTTAACCCACATTGAAACCATTTTATAGGGGAAAGAAATAACTTTTATACTCTTCTTGCCAAATCAATACGTCCCATTGAAATACACTACATCAATACTTTTCAACCCTCAAATGAGTGGGATCTGAATTTTTTTTATAAATAAAATTAATAGAAATTTTTGGGAAACATGAGGTTTTTAACATAAAGAGTGGATGTAACCCACAAGTTTAAAAATGTTATATCAATTTCACCAAATTGTGGGTTATGACATTTTGCAGTTTCATGGATGACATATGCACAATAGCGTGATCCTGAAATATGAAGATGATTATATTCAAATTTTGTCCTGCCTTGCCATGTCCAATTTTTGGCAACATTAAAAATGCACAATTTTAGAAACTTTGGATAAAATGTGCTAGAGCTTCAGAAATTTCAAGAACTTTCCAATTTTGTTAGCTTTTTAGAGTATGAATATTGTTTACGCTTTTTTTTCTTCATAATAATAAAGTTGGCCAAATTATTAATTAAATCTCAGCAGAGGTCAATAATTATGTTATTCTGATTTGGTTGGAATTATGTGTATCCATTCACCAACATTAACAATGCATTACTAAACTGGAAGAAATGATCTGTTTGGAATAAAAAAAAAAAAGATCAAAATTGAAGTATAGAAAGTTTCCCTTCAAACCTGTTGGTTCAGCTGTTTGATAGGCGTATTGCTTACAAGGATGATGACACCCTTATTAAAATTCCAAAAGATGTATTGTCCATTTGTGCTCAAGGAGAGGAAGGGTAGAAATGCTATAATGCTGGTAATGATTTAAAATTGACCACAAAGGACGTAAAGAAAGTCAAATGATAAACTTGATCTGAAAATAATAAAAAAAAAATGTAAGAAGAGAAGACGCTCTAAAATATGACTTTGGCAAAGGATTCTGTTCTCTGATCCTATTTATGATTCAAGGTAATATAAAGTAAAGAAATAAGCAAGAAATGTTGATGTGGATTTATTGTATGCTCTAGATCATGTGAGCTTAAGTGATTGCAGGAAACTCAAGTCTTAGCAATACTAATCTGTTTTTAAATTAAGGACCCACTGTGTCCATCACATTTTCAACAACCAGACTTGGCTGGAGATGGCAAACAAAGATAAAAAAAAAATTAAATTCACAGGTCCCTTGTTGGGACACTGAATAAGAAAGTTGTCTCTAAACATTGTTGGGAAACTAGTTTAGACCGAGTTGTAGTGATTGTGACTAAACAAAATCACGAAATTATTAGGTGTTCAAAATATGCCAGAAGGAAATGTAAGGTGGACACTGAGGCATTTCTATAAAATATCACCGATTGGTCAATTCTTGTCAAAATAAAAGGCTTTCTCATTCAAAATCACTATCTCAAACATTAGTGGTGAAAATGTAATTTAATGAAGTGTATTAATGATTCAAAAATTAAATTGAAAAAGCCTTTGATTTGCCCTTTAACAGGTCTTGATGTGACTTTATTCAAACACTTTCAGAAACAATGGGGCATTATCAATAATTAAAAATTCAACATAATGGACAAGGAAACAAGTGCTTTATTTAACTACATGACAACTATAAGCAGCTATTGAAACTCTGAGTGGTAGTTGCTTGAAGATACAAGTTTGGAAAAACCTATTTTGTACAGCCAGGTGCTCTGCATGGGTCCATAGGATTTGAGCAATCAAGAAGTTAATCTTCTTTGAACAGTTTGCACTGAAAATATCGCCTATACTTTTTTATTTTTTTTTATGTGCAAGTCTAGCTAAAGCTTAGTCACCAACATTGATCTGCAACTTTTGAAAAACATCCAGAAATATGTTTTGATAAAAGTTAACATTGCGCCAAACATATAGGCCTATTATAGACATTTCTGTGCCATTAGTGATATAAGCTAAGAAATGGAGCTCTTTTTGATAAAAAGGATTTTGGCAGAGGATACAAAACTATTCTTAAATACAAATGAGATCTCTAAGGACTTTTTGATGAGAAATCCTGATCACTGGGCTGATATTGGTCAATATTAACAAAGTAAAATATGTGAGGCTATAAAAATCATGAATGGTGTTCTGAATGTGGAGTAACCCCAATGCAGGACTACAACCTAGTCCTGACACCAGATGAAGAAATAAAACAGTATCTCCTACATTTGAAAAATTAATGGATAACTGAAAGCTAACTTTTATTTTAATAAAATAAATAAACAGTTCATGTTATACCTATTTTGGCATGAGGCAATGTAGGATATGCATTAATAAAGGTGACATTTTTAAAATCCCTTATGTTTTTATCAACCTTAATACTGCGTGTGAAAGTACAAGAATTCTGAAATTTTATATATGTACAGACAGTGATGTAAAATGTCTAGATATTTATTTTTGCGGGTAAATACCTTGGGTATTTACCCAAAATGGGTAATTTAGTGGGAATTTAAAGTTTGTATTCAGGTTTAACGTTTATTTACCTAAGAACAGTTTATTTATGACATAGATTAAATTGAATAGTATGAAAGAGATTGAAACAAAAACAAAATTGGCTCATTATCTTAAACAGTCAGTATTTACAGATGACTAGTAGAATAGTTTTTTAATCCAAGCCCAGTGAATAAAATTTAAAAAAAAAGGTACAGCAATACAAGTAAAAACCCATAATTTGGTAATTTTTATCTAGCATGTCTACAACTTTCTTATGGGGAAAGAAACCAATGACAATTATAAATAATGCTTCATATTTAGAATCACTTAAAATTGATTCATTTTCAAATTCTTCTGTTTCTGAATCTACTTTTATATTTTAACGTTTCCTTTCCAACTTCTGCCCTTTCTTGTCTTCTAACATGCTAAACTTCGTAGACATGGTACCTTAATTGGGCTCATGCTCATCTAAAGCTGGTTTAGAAATAGGTCTTTGATTTAACAATTTCCAGTTGTATTCCAAATAGGTTAATTTTGCAGCGTTTTCTGATGTCAAGAGATTTCTCTTTTTACTGTGGATCCAGGTGAATGAGCTGAATGATCTTTCAGTGACTTCAATGTTGCCATGTTTAAATTATGAATCTCCCTCAATTTTTTATGAATCATCTTCTCTCCAATAATAATTTCCTTGCTTTTCCCCTTCTAAAAAAATAGTAAAATAAGTACTTCTAAAAACCACCTTAGATCAGTTTTGGACAAATAATTTGTGACCTTTTTTTAACAAGAAAGCTTTAAATCTGGAGACATTTCAATATGTTGGGCCATTTAGACTAGGAAGCATGGACCACAAGTATGAAAATTATTAATTATATTTCAAAACTTTTGCTAACATTAAACAAAGTTTTCAACAAATTATGTTTTGGCAGAAACATTTTCTTTATTCACTTTGCACTTCTTATTGTGACCATTTTTAGAAGTAAAGCTAAAAGATTTGTGTGGCATATTGATCGTAAAAAGATTTGTGTGGCGTAATGATTGCCAAAAATATTATTTTCAAGATTTTTAAAATAGTTTGAATCCAGTTATTAAAGGCCTCCAATACAAAGTACTCCTTTAATAATGATATCCTAATGGAATACTATATGGATATTGATTTTGGTTAGGATCAGTTAAAATAAAATTGTATTGAATCATATTTGTATATTATAAAAGAGGAGAACATTAGTTAAACAGATTTATGAATACCACCAATAAAATTACATAGTTTGCGATCTGTACCCATTCCACTTGGTAACTTTAAGTAAGGAAGGCCTATTTATAAATCAACCTACAAGAGGGATGTAAAAGAGGGTCAGACGTGTGCTCCTTGCTCTTATATTCCTTAAAACTTTGTTTCTAAAGAATGTATAAAGATCTACATTCTAGTCTTAAAGATTAAATTACTTTATTTTTATAATTATGAATATATTCCAAGTGAAAGATGATCTCAAAGTTCTAAGGAAAAGTCACTTATTTTACTGTAGGATTGTCATTATCATGTGAATTGGTAATCCAATTTGAGTTAGTTCAATAGAAAATTATGAAATTTGATAATAGTGAATGGTTGACTTGGCCAGAATTTACATCAATTTTTCTTTCTTCTCCAGTAATTTTAGTTGAAGAAATGAATAAGAATGAGAGGGTGAATGTATTGTTGAGTATTCGCTTCAAAAATACAAATTATATTGATTTTTTTTATTTTTTTTATAAAATGCTTTGAGCCGAGATTTGTAGAAACTCTAATCCTAAACATCCGAGTTAGCTGAGTAAGCCCAAATAGTTTCAACCAGATACAATATTTCCAACATTTATATACTTTCCTCTAATGGTAGTTTCATTTCAATTAGGGATATGCAAGCTTGGGTTTTTTAATTCAAGTCAAGTATTTCAAAAATCTCCCGAGTTTTGAGTATATTAATAATTTTTAAGTGTTAAGCGTATATATTTGCTCATTTTAAAGTATAATAATATATTTAAAATGTTACCAGTCAACACATACATACAATGTGGATACCACATCTTTAAAATATGAGATTTTTAAAATATATTAAAATAACCCGTATACTTGAATAAGAATGATACTCATTTACCTGCCTCGGTTGCGTAGTTAGCTAACGCACTATTTTTGTGTTGAGCTAGACTGCCGAGGATGGGAGATCAAGGTTTGAATCTCACCTGGGTGAACCGAGGGGGGTTTTTCATAAATGGTTTTCCCCTCTACCTCCATGCAAGTGCGGGTTCACTTCCTCTATATTCGACCTTCCCAATCCCTAGCACATTAGCGTAGTTAGTACTTAAGCTTATAGCCCAAATAGGTAGTAAGACGCTATGCTAAGTGTGTGTGTGTGTGTGTGTGTGTGTGTGTGTGTGTATATATATATATATATATATATATATATATATATATATATATATATATATATACTAACTTTTTATAAATAGTAAATACTTTGGGGAAAAAAGTTAATAAAACGGAAATATTGGTTTTTAACTTGGGAATAACACTTTAAAAATAAGAATTACACTCAAATAAAAATATAAGCCTAATAGAAAAAATAATTAAAATAGTCTCAACAGTCATTTCTAGTCACATTAAAACTACACTAACAATTATTACTAGCACCGCGTCTTACTACCCGTTCGGGTTATATGCACTTACGTTAATGTGTAATGGTAGGGTGATTGTGAGATTAAATGGAAAATCTACAGTTTAACTCAGGATTCGAACCACGGTGGAGGCCTGGCATTCCTCACATTCACAAGTTGTGATTAATACACACCTTGTCAGAGGCGAAGGAAGGGTTTGGCATTCATATAAATACGTCCCAGGACCGAGGATTGAACCCCAGACCCTCAGCACAGAAGTCTGACACCCCTAGACCGCCAGGTCACCTACCACAATTATTTAAAAAAGAATAAGTTTATAAAATTGACATTTTGATGAGTTAATATGTCTTCAAAATATGCTTTCGTAACCTTATATACACTAAAAGAAAACATGAGAATCACAAAGAGTTAGAAATTTGAAATGTTTCATATTTTGTTTATTAGTCCTTACTTTAATAATCGTGCATGATAACTTTTGTTCTAATTCCATTCTTCTAAGCAAATATGAGTGTGCACCTTGTATGGACTCTTGCTAGAAATCATCTTACTACAAAAATTTATTTCGATTCAATTTTTAGTGCTTACAAGTTGAGGTTCATAATTTATAATAAAAAATAAAATGGTTAAATTATATTTCTAGTAGACAATATGAAATAGTAAATGCTTTTTAAAATTAAATATCATAAGCGTGGTAGAATATTTTTTGCAATTGTGATCAACACTGATTTTATACAAGTTTACCAACATTATTCTATAACTAAATATTAACTAATTCAAGTTTTTAAAGATCTTAAGCTATAAAACAATCAAAGTGTATTCTCAATGTGAGATTTTTAATTTAAATGAGATTATGATTTTAAAACGGAACCTGTTAACATAGTAAAAATAATGATTATTCAATTATTTAGTGATCTAGTTATGTATTTTTATTTTCATAGCCTTGCAACTGCAATGTAACATAAATCAAGGATTCAAAAGGGACAACAATATTGAATAAGTTTACCAGTGAAAGGTAGTTTTAGAGTTCTATTAAGGTAATATTGGAAATATGATATTAATTTCACCAATTAGTTAAGTTGCCGAATGCCAATATCATCCAAATTAAAAAGTCTTTACTTACTAGTGTGATTTGAAAATTGAGTTGTACGTGCATCAAGAGGAAGCTAGAAAATGACGAGCCTATGAAACTGTTGATCTCAAACCCGAGCTTTAATAAAGAATACCAAAATTTCTACCAAAACAGCGAGGAGTATAATGTGATGAAATTAAAAATTTTCAAAATAAACAGGGTTTAATTTGATATGATAACTTTCTTTGTTAAAATACCGGGTTAAGTTTAACCAAAATCTTTGTTACTTGGTTTTTAGAAAGAGATATATGTAAATTTTAAGTGAATAATAATTAAGCTATGGGGATTTATTTATCTATGCTTCATGTCATATTACCCGTCCAAGCCAAGCACAAACTAACCCTAATGGAGTATAGATGAGGAAAACACGATGTAGAAGAAGTGTATCTACATGTGCGTAGAAGGAGAGTGGGAATCATTTTAGAAAACAATCATGATATACCTTGCTAGGGTTCAAACTAGGGCTGGGCCGATGCCGATTATTAATCCGATCATAGGCCGATTTTCGCATAACTGGTGATTCCGATGATCGGTGTTTGAATCTCCGATTATTTATGCCGATTATTCAAAATGTGTGGGTATATCTTAAGTCCTAAAAAAATAATATTTTATCTCTGCTCTCTCGTATGTGATCTTTGAATAATTAGCTTGTTCTTAGCAACTTAGGTTTGAAATAAACAGCACATCCAACATTCCAAACAAAATATATTTACTATAGGTCTTTTTCCAATTTATGCACATTATTAGAAATAAAAATACTCACAAGTAACAAATCTAAAAATCATAAAATAAAATATTAGCAGATTGGTGTTGTTTTATTTCTATTTGTTAAAGATGCCCAAAAAATGAAACATCGGACGTAATAATCTCGCACATGCGCACATTTTGTTTTAGATGGAAACTGTTTTCTTTTAATGCAAGTACAAAACTTTTCACTGGCAGGGAATTTGTTTCGCTCATATTTCAATATGAATTGAATTAATATATATTAATATTTCTATTTTACATTTTCTTTAATAGTTAAAATAAATTAAAATAGTTTGAAGTATTTCTTAAAAAACACCACGAAAAATAACTTTCGCTGCACATTATGTTATTTATTATTTATTTTATAATATTGAAGTAGAGAAGGGCAAAATCTTTCTTTTAAATGAACGATTCATTGTATCTGGTTCAGTTCAATGATCCGTTCATTTTGACCCGTTCACCGTTCATTCTATTTTCTAAAGATAGTTTTTATTTAAATGTAGTTAAGACAATGTTATTTTTCATTAAGATTATTTAAATTGTTAATAAAAAGATCAGATTACTGTTTAAAAATGGTGATGCCTTTTTATTATACTTTATTTTAAGAAACCACTTATTTCTTTACGATATTAATATTTAGTAGTTAAATTATGATGGAATGCTTTGTAGAATCACAAAAACCTATGTTATGATATATCTAAATCACAATTCACAAAAATATTACGTTTGTTAAAAATTGTTTAATATTGAAGCCATATTTTAATAGACATTGGATGTAAAAATTCCTATTTCATCTAAAAACAAAATAGATGTAGGCCTATTCTCCTTGTGTGCAAAAATATGTGTGCCTTGATTATTTGTTATCATTAAAATTAAATTTAAATTTGCTGATTATGATTTGTCTTTGTCTAATGAAAGGGTCAGTGGGCCTATAAATGTGAAATCATATTTTAATTATCTAACATGTACCGGTATATTTACTATTTATTAATGTGATTTGTTTTTGTTTAATGACAGGTTCACTTGTCCTAACAATAACAATATAAAATAATAATTAAACAACCTATACATTTTAAAAGTTTCTATTTAAATGTTATTAAAACAAAACTATATTGGACATTATAAAACTAGTAAAAGTAACTTTTTTTTTTGCTTTAAGGGTCATTTTACTTTATAGACTTATTAAAATTGAAAACAAAAATAATCGGCATCGGTGATCGGCCTAATCGGCAACAAATGATCGGCATCGGACTAATCGGCAAAATAGCTTATCGGCCCAGCTCTAGTTCAAACACCAACCTCCCTGCCAGTTGAAAACCAGAAAAGAGCAAAGTGACACCTTTAATCGTGTTCCAGCTTTTGTGGATCACAATTACAAAAATATATATATATAAAACACAGGAATTTAATTGCTAATAAAATCATTAGGTTTAATTAATGAGACTATGTGCTTATTTTTTTTAGGGGAAACATTTGGTAAAGTCAAACTTTTCCAATTAAACAGAAAAAGTATTATTTCAATAAAAAAATCAATCTATTTAAATCCAAGTTTTTTTTTTACCCATGCCTTAAGGTTGAATGTTACAATGATTGGGGGTGGGGTTATGGTTGATGGGAGGACCATTCTTGAATAAATAAACAAAAGAAGAGACATGACATATAACTCTGGTGATAGAGAGAAAGCTTACCTTAGTGCTAGTCTCTGCTCAACTCATATGACTCTTATTGAAAATGGAAGCTCAAATAAAGGTGAGCTAGGTTTTTTGAAAATAACAGATAGTGGGAAACATAGCCTGAGAAAGGAAATAGGAAAACTTCACGCAGTGTGGTCCACGGGTTTAGGGGGAGCAGTGATTTCTTTAAGTAGATCTCAAAACTTAAATATGGGATGAAAACACACATATATATAACACTGAATACATTGGTTGATATATACAACAATACCAAAGAGCACTTTTCACAAGAGTGTAAATCACAAAACCACACAAAAACTAACTTGTCGCACGACCGACACCATAATACCAATTAACTACCTACACATGATGGGAGAAAGGGTGAGGAAGAGGTGGTAAGATAGGCAATACTGTTCCCACTAATTTACGACAAGTAATCCATTTCCTTACTTGACCTCTAGCAGAATTTCCAAATAACAAAATGGTTACACCAATGATAATGTTGACTTGTGTTGCTAGAATTTAGTCACAAGTACACAACAAGCATTGTAACTAAACAAAAAAAAAACATATAATAGAAACATACCAAGGAGCACAACTTCATGTGAAAAGTATAAGGAAATACCTGGGCAGCAAATATGATGACAGCACATAAGCCCAGCCAGCTATGAAGAGAGTAGATATTGGGTATTTTTTTATTATTGTGGGAGTCAAATGCTGCTTGCAGAGCCACTACAGCAATGATAAAAGCCAGCAGGTTTATAGACATATGAACCAACTTCAAGCGTCGTTTACGATTATTTCGGAAGGCTCGGTAAACCATCATGGCTGTTCATGAAAAAGAACCCGTTAAAATGTTATGATTGATTTCAAAGATACATTTTCATTGGTTGCAAAATATTTTCACATGATAGGAGTTAATTTAATTAATGGAAATACTAAATACAAATAAATTCTCCTTGTGCACAGTTAAAGGCACCTTGGGGAAAAAAAATTACCTAGAAAAATCTGTATTTTTATAAACATGTCTCAAAAAATTATTTTTGGAACTATGGGTATTACATGAAGTCATCTTTAATCAATAATGCGCAACCTGTTATTTTTCACAAAGTTATCATTTTTAAGCATTTCGGCCGCAACCCGTTTTTTCCCCCAAAGTCATAATTTTCTACATACTTCCACCACACCTGAGTCAGATGCTTTGTTCTGGTCACATAATATTCATCTCCTGAGGTCTTCTGGAACATTTTACTTGTGCTTGTCACTGTTCCACAAATGGCCTCCTGAGAGAGAATCACAAAGAGATAGAGGGTGCCAGATCCATGTTATTGGGCGTATGAGGAAGAACACGCAAGCCCAGTTTTACAATTGCTTCCCTTGTCCACAGAATGGTGTGGTGGGGTCATGTGTAGTCATTCATAAGAGGACCTCATTCATGTTTTTGTCAAGTTGAACTCTACAGATGCATGTTTCCAGCTTTTTCAATATTTTCCACAAATTGATCTGAGTTATTCGCGATGCCTTTCTCAAACAGTCCATAAGCAAGATCTCAATATCGAGTGCGGACATTCAAATAGTAGGGAACTAACATTGTTGTTAAACCCTTAAGTGACCGGTTAGTGATGGCAGTGACAAAAAAAACAAACGAAAGTTGAGTTGGCAAGATTATCAAAGTGAAACACAGCATCACAACACATGAACTATCCAATGCAGTAGTTTTTCAGAAAGCCAGCTGTGATGATCATCATAAAGAAACTCCGCTACAACAAGATTCAAGCCGAAAAAACATGAATGAGGTTATTCTTATGAATGACAACACATGACCCCACACCAAAGGGAGGTGATTACAAAACTGTGATGGAGTGCAATTCCTTGTCCCACTTATAATCTGGATTGCGCAGTAAATAACTATCACATCTTCGGCCCACTCAAGGATAACCTCTCTGGATTGCCATTTCACAGCTGGTGACGAACTTAAGCTAAGTGTTCATGAACACCTCTTGAGTTGAAGGGAGGAACTTTGCGGGAGAAAAATATAGCGTCAGACTACAAGGCAGCAAAAGTGTAAAGGAAAAGGTGATTTCATAGAAAAATAACAGGATGTTTAATAATGATTGAGGATTACTTCATGTACACACCATCATTCTAGAAATTATTCAGTTAAATGTTTAAATTTACAGTTGTATGTCCATAAAATAGCAAAAATAAGAGTGTGTTATAAATCTCATATTTTAAATATTACAAAGAAAGCATGAGAATATATTTGGAAAGCTTTCCATAATGTCAAAGAAATTGTTTTAGCAGCAATAAACACAAATCAGTGTGAGCAATGAGCAAATTATCTATATTGTTACATCCATCACTATATCCAGCCTGTGGCTTGGGTCAGTTTTTATTCAAGCTATATTTTCCACTACTAGCTTGCTAGGCTTGTCGTGGCTTCATTTGCCTCATAATCTAACTTAACACTAGGATAGGCGATACATCCTGTCCCCGGCTGGTTATTCATCAATGTGAAAGGGTAAACCCACATTTCACCAATGTTACATTTTTCGGCCATACCGAGAATTTAAACCAGGACCCTTAGCTCAGTAGACAAACACGTTGCCAAATGAGCTAAGGTGTTATATATATTGTCAAGATCATTAATATATTGCAATACCAAGATTGATCATATTTTACCAAACTTGTCTGAGAGAAACCAACTTTTATTTTATACAAAACGGCATTGAAAGTAACTGCTGCTGAAGCAACTTGACATACTTTTAAGGGTTAATTCCATGTCAATTCATCTAATAGTCGAGGAAATGCAGCCCTCAATTTTAGATTTTGATACACATAGTATCTTTGGATGGTTTTGTATTATAATTTAGATTTGAGATAATCTAACCAATAGTATTCAAGTTATGGAGGCGCAAATATAACCTAAATCACCTTGCAAACTTAAATTGAATAGGAGGTGCAAAACCATAACTAAATGAACAAGAAACAATCAGAGTGGGTCGCTCGAGTCAGAAAGAGTAACAAATGCTTGAGAACAAATACTCGTCACTCAAGGACACGCAACCCATCTGGTTGTGGAAAAAATTAAAAGCCAATGGCCATTCTCCCCATGTAACTATAAAAATAAAAACCTGATAAATTCAAGGTCAGGGCAGTGAGAGGTTCACCAAGATAAAAAAAAAAGTTGATTTTATAATTTATTAGCAAAACATTATGATATAGGTAAGATATAATAATACCATAGAAAGGTGCACAAGACAAATTAGTACTTTCTCTTTCATTAAATAGTACTCAAAGTGAATGACTTTAACTTACTTTATCTTAATTATACAGTCACAAAATCATGAAGGACTCCAATAACATTCATTAGGGAATGTTTTAAATATTTTGAGATTCACAAAATTCCAATGTCAAAAGCTTTTAAATAACATTTTCATCTCTCATTAAAACTCAATACATTCTCTAAGTTCTAATTCATTATTAGATACAGAAGCCACACTAATTATATCTTTTACCAGAACGTCCATCTAAATCTAGTTAATATATTTGGAAGTATTCCCGTACCATGTAGTCAGAAGCTACAAAATCAATAATATTCATCCTAGCTACTACAAGGGGGTAAAAATAATTTTAATTAGGCTACAAAAGTGCCAACAGCACGAACTAACAATAATAATCAAGATATCTAAGACTTTCGAAGAAACTTCTATTTTCCAATTAGCAAGATCAAACTCAAAATAATTAAACCCATAAACTATTCGTCCCCAACACCTCCAAATATTTTGTCACTATTTATGTCACAAAAAGAATATAGAAAGCCTTCTTAAATTATGGATACTTTTCTCAATAATAAATATTCCTTTTTAAAAAAGTAAACCATAAATACCAAATGGATGTTTAAACTTGCGTTAAAGTAAACTCCATATTTCAAGAACCGAGTTTATTTCAAATATATGAATATATATCTATCCCACATAGGTGAACCTAGTAACCAGTCAACATTATAATGCAGAGATGTACATCTCCTATTTATTATTTATGACCAAGCCATTTGTTAACATTTAATTCTTTTTTAAAGTTACTAAACGGCATGTGATATTTGTAAAATACCAGTCAGAATAACAATTTAAGCATTATCAACAATAGAATCTAAGTTCAAAAAAGAATTTGGAAAAGTATAATTGAAAAGCTGTACACCCTGTTTATTATAAAATCAATCAGCTAGTCTAATTATATGTGAAAACTGTATCCCACATAATATTATTGTAAAGTTTCCTAATTTTTAGATATATCTTGTAAGAAATTTGATTAACTTAATCTTTATTTGAACTACAAAGAAAAGGGGTTAAAAATTATATACATACATATATATATACACATATATATACATATATATATATTGTTCCCATAGGCATATTTTCTAGGAACATCCCCCTGAATTCATGGCAGTTTGATAAATAATGTTGTATAAAATAAGAAATTATGCATCAGACATCTTAAGTATGTGTACAATCCAAATAATATTTAAGAGCACAGGGCAAATTGTGGTCTTGTCCATCAATTAAATAAGTTGGACCTAAAGATCATTTATTGAAGAAGTTTATTTAATTTTCCACTTGGCACCTATACCTCGTAATATGGACAAAAAATGAGTCAGATCCCCTAACTTTATTTTTAGATCTATTTATTACATAGTTGCTTAGGACTCTTTTACAAAATTAGCACAAATCTAAGGTACTTCTTGAGAAATATGAAGGACTGAAATTATGTATGCACATGGACATATAATGGCTTAACAAACATAAAAATTTATCGCTTGGTAAAATAACAAGAATTCGTAGACTTAATAAAATAAATATGTACTTTTGTGGAATTTTTTTAAGGTTAACAATAATTTTCATGTACTTGCAATTCTTAGTAAAATAAATTTCATGGAAAATAATGTATGTTGATATTTGTGGGCAAGCTACATTTAATAATTATTTGTACATTTTATGTCTGTGTGTTCATGTAAAAATAGAATGGGGAAACCACAGTGAAAATCAAATGTGGAAAATCACCCTCAGTGCCTTCAGTGTTCCATGTAAAACCAAAGTTAAATAAACCTTGAGAGTATTACACAAAACTTAGATCAGAAATCTTTTTTTCCCTTATACAGAATGTTCGTAAAATTCGCGGATACAGACTGTACCACACAATTCTCTGGCCTAAGCTAAATAGAAAATATTCTTTGGTAAAAATGAATTAGGCCCTTTATTTTTGAGAAAAATTATGTGAAAATAGAGAAAAATACTTTATTCCACTCTAAGCACAGCAAGTTTCATCAGCTGTAATATTGTCGAACCTTCAAAACAGGTGTTCGAAGTTTGTTCCATGCATAGCAATGCATTTTTCTGCACGTTTAATGCATGTGGCATGCACATGGCATTGCATGTGGCATGCACATGGCATTGCATGTGGCATGCACATGGCATTGCATGGGGACATCAACTGTGCTGATAGCGGCATGTAACCGTGCGATGATCTCCTCGGCCGACTGCAGCAGGTTGTATGTTAGGTAAACTAGTGATTTTAGGTGATCCCACAGAAAAAAATCTAGTGGTGTGAGGTCTGGCGACCTCGCTGGCCATTCCACAGAACCCCCATGCCCAATCCACTTGCGGGGGTAGGTGTAGTGTAGCAGTCGGCGCACTATTGCTGCATAGTGAGCTGGGGCACTGTCACACTGAAACCACATATTCTGGCGCACAGGCAATAGGACTCCTCAAGCAGGCGAGGTAAGATGGTGGCAATAAAGTAACGGTGATACTGTGAATTCAGTCACTCTGGTAGTGAACAGGGGCCCACAAGTGTATCCCCCAACAATACCGGCCCAAACAATGATGCTGAATCGCTGTTGATAGGCAAGAACTCAAGTGGCGTTCGTGTTAGCAGGTACCTAGAGGTGGTTGTTGTGGGAGTCATACCATCATGTGTGAAACAAGCTTCATCAGTCCACAGTATGTGACTGACGAAATCCTGATCTCCCTCATGTTGTTGCAGAGGCCACTCACCATTGCACTGTGAAGGAAGATCACCTGCAGCAGATGCTGCGTTTAGGGTATAGTAGTATGGGTGGTAGCCCTCATCATAAAGAACCTGGTGTACCGCTGACTTTGATATGTTTGTAGCCCGCGCAATGTCATGTGTGCTGCGTGCTGGTGCCTGTTGGACAGGAGTTAGTATAGAATCCTCAAGATCTGGTGTTCACACAATGCGTGGCCATCCTGTATCCATGTGTTGTGCTGATCCCATTTAACCAATCTCTCGGCAACTTAACTCTAACCGGCGAAACACATTTACAGTTGGGTGCCGTCTGTCGAAATAGCAATCAGCGTACAATAGTGCCACAGGTCCAGCTTGGCTGTTTGATGCACCCATGGCCATTGCCATGTCCCAATACTCTAGTGTGTGTACTCCATGGCCTATTTGACACTACTAAGCTCCAATATTTACCTAGCCCTATGCTTTACCACCAACTCGTAATTTAAGGCACAGCGTTGCCACATAACTTCTTTCTTCTACTGTTTTCAGATTCCGTGTAGTTTTTCTCGGGAACCGATGGCCTAACGTATTTTTACCAAAGAGTATTTTCTACTTAGTTTAGGCCACAGAATCGTGTGGTACAGTCCGTATCCGCGAATTTTTGGACACCCTGTATATTACTTCTAACCCTGTTTATCCACATTTAATTACACTAATGTAGTTTAAATGATGAAGATATAATTTCAAAAAAATGTACTTTCATTTGTGTGGAGAGAGTGGAAAACCACACTTAGTAAACTTTTGTCAAGATTTGAACCCAGACACTAAGTTTGTATGGGTAGAAATTACCGGGAATGTGATTGTTCATTTTTTTTTCAAATAGTTCCAAACTATTCATCTAAGACTGGAGTTTATAAACCTCTCAGTTAACCAATCCAATGGGGACAATTCATCATAGTCATCGATATTTTTCTAATTATTAAATAAGTTGCAAGCAGCATCCCCGTGCTATGCAAACCCCTTATGACATAATTTTAGAGTTTTAGAAAAAATATATTTTTCATACTTACAGTTTCCATAGAGAAATATCATGCTAACAGTCATTAGAACAGGGTGCCAGTTAAATTCTAGGTCTGGCTCCAAGGAACTCCAACTATAGCCCCCTCTATAGTGGCCAACCCACACAGTCATCATTACTACCGCCAATGCACCAAGAAACTCGGTTGTTCCAAATGCTATTGAGAATCCTTTAAGGTTTGTTTCTGGTGAGCTCTCCATACTGTTAACAATATTAAAATAAATGTAAATTTAACTGTTCAGTAAACATAAAATTTTCTTAAAAAGCTTGTTTATATAGGTTACAGGTAGGCCTAATTTATTTTTAGCATATCTTACACGTTGGCTATTTTTATGATTTTCATGAGGTATACTGTTTATAAATGTACACACATAAAAGTAGAACAACATAAATTAATATATATATTATTCTAATGGTAAAAAAAAAAATTAGTGGAGGAAACCATATTTATTTCCTGTACATTATCTTTAAATCAAATCTAACAATAATATTTCAAGCCCTATTTCCATTTTATTTTTTCATATTCTTCAATATATTGTTATTCTATTACATTTATTTCTAGTTCTACATATGAATGGGGCTTTTAAATACTATTAGCTATATACCAATCTAATTAACTTAAATCTAACTAGAACTAATGCGGTTTTCTGCATCCACACGCAAAGATGTCGCACAGTTTCCTGGTTGACCTATGGCGTGATTTTATTGATAGTATTGTGCTGCTATTGATTGAACTGGTTGACTGCTATGCAGGCAGCCCTCAGGCCTAATGATGCGCTGGTTGTCTGCGAATGCTGACCTCGGATTATACTTGTTGACAAGTGTTTAAAAGCCATGGGGCTCCTTAAGACAATCCAGTCCTCCTTCACATACTTGTCTCAATGTTGGTATGGTTTTTTCCTGCCGGCATATTGGGGTCAGGCTCCAGTCATCAGAGTAATTGCTGTCTATGGAATCCCAGACTCCTACCCCTGTTCTCGGCAGACCTCTCCAGGCAACATAGAGAGAGTGAGACTTATAGTTATTTCCACATCTCGTAGCTTACTAACTTGAGTCCTAGATGGTCTGTCTGTGGTCTTTAAAATCTTCCCACTGATCTTACAGTTGACGTGTTGCTGGTTCTCTCAATCACTGTCCTGGTCTATGATGTTGTCCTCACTATCCCTTCTGTACTGTATTTTTCTTCTTTTAATTTGTCAATGTAATTTTGTGTTCCTTAAGTGAGATTTTTGGTGAGACCTCATCAAGGAGTTTCCATAAGACCCCATTAAATAGAATGTTGTATATATGGTGGCCCTAAAGTAGGGCCTCTTGCTGGTTCTTCAGACGTTGGGTGTTACCACATTCCCAAACAATATGCTCGAATGTTGCCTCCTCTCTACGGTCATAATTTCTCATCTCTGTTAGTCCACGGTCATGGCCCATATCCTATTAAAGTGCACAGTCCCTGGATAGGTTGCAGGTGTTTTGAGTCTCAGACGTTCCTCTACACTAGGAACTCTTGCAGAGTTCTTCTTATCCGCGCCGACGTCATCGTTTTGACTCCTATAACCAGTGTGACTCTCAGCATGTCTGTAGATGTCATCTAAAATGCACCAGAGAGCCTCAGAAGTATAGCCCCTGAATTTTCCTTTGTATTTTTAATGGTACAACTTCTCCAAACGGTGTGTCCACATGCTTGTCCTGTAGTCCACAATGGAGACAAGTAAATCTTTGCGGTACCTCTTGATGGTATGCATAGGAAGGTAAAACCTTACCTGCCCTACCTGCTCTATATACAATTTAAAATTATATCATGGCCATGGTGTGTAGCCTTCTATCTAATAAGATCAACTGATACATTAGAAGGAAAAACCATTGTTGTAATGTAAGTCTATTTATGATTTGTGAAATTAAACTACTATAGTTTGTTTAATTTAAATTTCACTATCAACACTATAATGCAGTCTAAGTGGGAACCTTACCTTGGAGCAGTCTCTAAACAAAAGTTGCAATCTGAGGGTTTACTTATTATTACCACAATGACATCCTTCCAAGACAGGTAGATGGGGTAACCTATTGGCTCAGAGGTTCCTCCAATTTTAATGTTCATTAGCGTTTCGACCATACCAAATTGTTGGAAGTGGGTATTTTCAAAGGGGAGGCAGAGAAATGTGAAATGTCAAGGGGAAAAAAAAGAGAAAGAAAACGAAGCAAAAAAAAAAGTTCAGAAGGAAGTTTTGCCCTTTTTGAAACCTATTATAGGTAATGTAGAAATATAATAATCCTGACAAAGGAAAAAAAATTTATGAAAAGTCATCAGTGACACACTTTAGGATGTTGCCTGGCCTCATTAATTACACAAAGATAGACATCACAATACAGGAATCCCTCTACTTTCACTCTGAAATACACCATGCTATATGACACCTCTTCATTACTACCAACCCTTGAAGATAAAAAAAAGTATAAAGATTTGAAATATTGTTTATTATTTTTCATAATTTTTTTAGGTTTCAAATTTTTGTTCACATGTTCAGTCATTCCTAAAAAATTGTTCTAATTATCATAGAGTATGGAAAATTTCCTGCACATACATACTATAAATACACACAAAAAAAAAAAGACATTAAGATTATAGCATAAATACTTCTAAAACATGAGAGATTAGTCAATTTTTACTGAGATATCAAATTTAATTTTAATGGGCTGAAATGAGAAGTTGAAATTTAGCTTTTTAATGTTAGGCCTATTTTTGTAGTTAGATATAAATTTACAATCATCATTAGCATGGGTGTGGTGAAGTTATAGGATAAAGGAATTTATTTTAGTATAGCATATATTCCTTTTGTTAAAAAAGTCTTTATTTAATCTCCTTTTTAAAGTGAAACAAATCCCTCAGCTGTCCCTCTTTACCCTGTTCAGGGTGGCCACTCAAACCTTAGAATAAAATTTCAACATAGTTCCCAGATTTTCTGGCAAAAATTATCATTTTTCTCAATTTTTTTAAAGGATTTTCCCCCAGTTATGAGGCCTTGAACCAATTATTCTATATACAAATATTTCTTGAACAACGATTAGTAATAAGAATTTCTACCCAATGCCTAGGTTAGTATAATATTGAAGTCTTACACAATTCATTACCCTAAAACCTGAATTTTTAAAACACTTTAAATTACTTAAACTGGGTGTCTACTTGACTATAGTTTTGAGATTCCAGTATATTTCCAGTGTTTCCAGTATATTTTTTTTTAAGAAATCCAGTATGAAAGGTACTAAGAGACAAACAATCCCTATTTCAAAATCATAAAATAATAGAAAGTTAGGGTAGGTCTAGGTATGTCGCAGTTAAACATTTTTACATCAAGAATCAAGTGTATTGACGCATATATTCTAGTATATACTAAGGAAGGGATCCTAGAACATACAAGGAATATTCATGGATTCAAGACTCAAATCATAATTATTTTTTTAAATAGGTACTAAGTTTGAGTTATTTTTTAAAGGTATTAAAATAGTTAAATAGTTTCTTGTGGTTAAAACAAAAATAATGATAGGGAAAACCTAACAACCAAACCCCAGATCATTAATTTACCATTTAATGTAAAAAAAATCAGAAGTGAAGGAAAAAATCCTAGTTATTGGGAAAGTTAAACACATAAGCTTACATTATTTTCTAAAATTCAAATTTCAATTAGGGATTTTATGGCAAAATGAAGTTTCAGATTTGAAAATTAAAATAATATGGTACTATGCTTTATTTATACAATAAAATAAAATTTGTAACTTATTCACACATGAAAGGTTTGAAAGCTTAGTAACCTATCATAATACCGTAGTGAATAAAACTATGTTGACTTGAATCCATTACATCACAATATAAGTATATCTTGTATAGATGTGTGCAAAATGTTTTAGAACCGTGATAATTGAAAGTAATTCTCAAGAAATCATCTGTAGGGCCCAGTGGTACGGTTTCCGCTTTCAAGGCCATGTTAAGTAATGAAAGTAGAGTGACCATAATTACTTAAGTCAAAAGTGGGACACTCGTGCATTCTGCTTCCCCCCCCCCCCTCCCCCCCCCCCCCCACCACACACATACAAAATAGGCTAAAAATTTTCTTAGAACTTTAGTAAAGATACAAGAGTGACAAATGTTGAACTAAGTCCGGTGCCTTTTAAAGGGCCAGTTCTTACTTCTGTCAATAGGTGGAAGGGTGTACTATTTATAATTTTGAAATTTAAAATGATTCATTGTTTGACTTATATTCACCACTGGAGGGTTAAAGTTAAATCTTAAGAAAAAATGTATTTTTATATGTTGTTATTAAAAGCTGGGACAAAAACAAATTTTCTAAACGAAAAAAAAATCAAGACGAATTTCTGTGTCCCCAAAACGAGACCAGCCCAATTAATCGGGACGTATAGCTACACTAAATGAAAGGTCACCTAATTGAGTTTTTTTTGTTGAACCTAGCCTTTTACACAATAAAATGTTTTTCCTAAAATTTTTGCCACATGCATTTTTATGATGATGATTTCGAGACATTGTTTTTCAATACCTATAGTAAACTGTGTCATGTCACTTAAGTGAGTAAATATTTATTTTTAATTATATACAATATTTTCAAACAATTTTAGCATAGGTAGGTAGCCTATTCTTAAAATTTTTTTGGTTAAAAAAACATTAATTTGTTTATATTATTACATAAAAAAAATGTTTTTGGGTCATTCCGAAATCTAGGGACAATTTATGTAAACAGTGTTTTTTATATATTTGTGTTAATTATTTTAACACATATACAATTGTTTTAATACAAAGGATATGTAGCACAGAAAATAAAAAATGTACAAGTTATTACAAAAAAGATTATAAATATAAAATATCCTTTTTCATGGTGAAATGTCACCTCCATGTCATGTCACTACCCCCATGTCACTAGATTTTGAGGCTTCCAAATTTATAACAGCTTTTAAGAATCCATTATAAATAAATGAGATGAAGTCTAATATAATACAGTAATTCTAGGTTGCAAATGTCATAATTGTAATGAATTTATTAACTAAGTAATCTAAATCTCAGGGAGTGTTCCTTGTTACAATGTCACCTCCATGGTCTGAACAGAACTTCCTTAAAAATCCACTAGATTGTGTAGTGTGGACAAAGGAAGCATGTGAGAGAAAGCCCTGAGTAGCCATCTTGTATTGTGTCTAATTTCATTCCTATAGGTGAGTGTTTTAATTGTCTTATTTATGAGTTATTTACTTGTTATTGAAGAATATTTTTATTGATGTTCACCTCCATGGTGTTATTAAATTGTTCTTATATATATAAAAAAAATGTTTCCCTTTGAAATGAGATTTAATGACTTAACATTGGATGAAAGCCAAAACCATGTGGCTTAGTAATTTATAGGTTAGGTTCTTTGTAAATAAAACCTCAAATCTGTCACCTCCATGGTTGTCACTTCCATGTACTTAATCTAGCATGGAGGTGACAATATATTCATGGAGGTGACATAATTTCAAATTTACTATTTCACTCTTTATCTGTGCTAAAGTAAAGTATCATTTAGTTAGTGAATATAATTCATTTATTTACTTTTTGATTCATAAATGATAACCTTGCAGATTTTAGTGCATATATTTGGGTAATTATTTAGCTTTGCTGAATTAACAGTGGTAGTTATGTGATTTCAAGGTTTAAAAAGTTTGGTATCTCTCCATCATGGACATAGTCAATGTGTAAGAAATATTTCAAATTTAATTCGATCAAAAACAGTTTGTTCACTAAATGTAAACAATTACAAGTTTTATTTGTGAATATTATTTTCTTCCTGCATCATAACTTTTTCGAGAATGGAAAATTTATATTGTGATGTTTTAATATAGGGGACCCCATGAACAATAGGAGTGGACTTAGTATAAAAATCTGAAGTTTAAATCATTACAATTATAATGTAAATTACATTTACTTTATACAAAAAATATTCATATTAATTTGTTTTCAGAAATAAACATGGCAAGAAAAAAAAGTCTGATAAGAATTTAGTAGATGTTAAAAAAAAGAAAAGAGATTCAGAAATGGAGCGTAGGAATAAGATAAAAAATGATCCAGTACGTTATGAAGAATTCAAAAGAAAGGAACGAGAGAGATATAATAAAAGAAAGGAAGATGGGAAAATAAAATAAATTTCAGATTTAAGTGAAAGAGGTAAGAGACAGCAAAGAAAAAAATGGGTTGAAAGGACGACAAGACATAGAAAGAGGCAGAAGGCTGATAGGGAAGAACTCAATAAAATTTTAGTGTGTGGCACTCCGTCATTAAGTGGCACAGAAGCAAGAGAATTCACTGTTTCTGCTGCTGGGCCTAGCAATGGCATACTGGGGAGGGCTGGCTCAAGTAGGAAGAATGCAGGCCGTAAAAGGGTTTTAAGGAACAGATCACAGGCTCACCGAAAGATAAAAGAACTTGAAGGAAAGCTTAAAAGGCTTTCAAAAAGTGCAGCTAAATATAAGGCAAAGTACTACAGATTACGTAAACAAAAGGGGAATAATGAAAGTCCACGAACAAGAGTTAGAGAATTCTTAAATGGTGAGAAAGTGTCTACTAAAGTAGTGAAACGTTTGCAGTTCGTAGAAGCACTTACTAAGCAGATAGCCTACAATTACAATGCAAACCAAGATTCAAAAGCTCGTCAGGTTTTTGATAGAGTTCTAAGTGGCAAAATTACAAAAAAATACAGGCTTCTTTCTCACACCAAGGAGTTTCTTTCACATAAGTGCACAAAAAAAAAAAAATGAAGGGAAGAAAATAAAGTCTGTTTTTGTAAAGAGAAAGTATGACACTAAAATTTCATTGCATTTGAAAAATGATGTTGTTGAATTTTTTGAGAAGGATGAAGTTAGTAGAATAGAACCAGGAAAGAAGGATGTTATAACAAGAAACAAAATTAAAAAACAGAGAAGAATACTGAACAATAGTTTAAGGGTGCTACACAAACAGTTCAATGAATCACATTCTTACAATATTGCTTACTCTACATTCTGCTTCCTGCGTTCATTTTGGGTCCTTTCACCCAATATTCATAAGCGGGATACTTGTCTCTGTACAAAACACGAAAATTTTGACATGATTTTTGAACGTCTGAAGCACCTCAATATTATTGAGTTCAAGAGACCAGATGATTTGATTAAAGTATTAATTTGCAATGAGAAAGCCAGCAGCGAACAATGTTTGGAAAGGAAATGTGATGACTGTAAGGATAATCAGGTAGTAACAAAGGAGTTTGAAGATAAAGAAACAACATACCAGCATTGGTCAAGGAAGAAAGAGAAGACTTTTGTTAAAGGAAAAGAAATACAATATGTAAAGATTTTGAAGGAAACTGTTTCTACAAATATGAAACAATTGTTCAACCTGCTTGTTGATGCATTGCCTAGTTATATGGGGCACATTTCTAACATCAATCATCAGTATGAAGCAATTGCTGACTTAAAGCAGAACCTCAAATGTACTGATGTTCTTATCCATATTGATTTTGCTGAAAATTGTGTGTGTAAATATGGAAAGGAAATACAAAGCATGCACTTTGGTGGATCTCACCAACAATTCACACTACACACATGTGTTTTTTACTATAGAGGCAATGACTCGTATGATCTGAAGGTGCTACCAGTTTGTACCTTATCAAACAGCCTGAGACATGATCCCAGTTCAATCTGTGCATACCTTAAGCCAGTACTCAAACACATTTCCAGTTTTGTGCGGCCTATTGTAAACATCCACTTCATAAGCGATTCCCCGTCAACTCAGTACAGAAATAAAAAGATGTTCTTTTTCATGACCCGGTACCTGAACCAATTTACCCAAGAAACACTAACCTGGAACTACAGTGAGAGTGGGCACGGAAAGGGTGCTCCAGATGGAGTGGGTGCCACTCTCAAGAGAACAGCAGACCAGCTGGTGGCTGAAGGCAAGGATTTGGACTGCTATGAGACCTTAATTGAACAGCTGAAGGAAAGATCTAATATAAAAATATTCACGGTAACACCTGATGAAATCACAGAGTTCGATGAAATGCTACCAAATCAAATATCGGGGTTCAAAGGAACAATGATGACCCATCAAGTTTCCTGGAGCATGAAACAAAGCCAAGTACTGCACCTGAGACGTCTTAGTTGCTTCCATTGCTTACCAAACAAGAAGTGTGTACATTACCATATTGGTGATTACTGCCCAGGGAAAGCTGCACCCTCAATTGAAACTGTTGTCTGTATCCTTTATTGCTTTTAATCATACAACTTTTGGACCGTTTTAATCCATCTCATTAGATATAAGCATTCATGTCAGGATAACCTAGCATCCATTTTGCATTATTGGTTTCCTTAATGAAAAATTCAGATTCCAAGCCTTTACCAGACAGAAACACTAAACTGTGCTATAGTGACATCTACACTGATTCATCAGATACTTCAGAAGCTGGCGACACTCCAGTTTTGACACTCCCTGCTGTGCCCACCAACAACAAACTTAGACTTCACAGTTATGTTATTGTAGAATTTCAAGGGAAAAAAAGGATACATAGCTACATCGGTCTAGTAACTTATGTTGATGATGCGCAGCATGGAGAATATACAGTCAAGTTTTTAAGACTTGTTAAAGACAATACATTTGTTTTCCCTGTAAAAGATGATATAGCTGTTGTTGATTTTAATAACATTAAAGGCATACTGGCTGAGCCAAAACTGAGCAGGAGAGATACAAACATATTTTTGAACGATTTGTCAGGCGTTAAAAATCTTTGTTAGATTTGTAGTAATTTATAGAATCAGTTCTCGAAGTGTACCATGTTATCAATTATGTATCTCAAATCATAGATTATTACTGAATAGACTATATGTGATTTATTCTAAAAAATGTAAAAATATTCAGTACAGCTTTGTTTAGTTATTATTAATGTTGAGTAGGCCTACTATTATACATGTTAGTTTTTAACTAGTGAGTAAAAAGTTAAGTAGTTAAGTTTGACATTTTAGTTTTATCTATTATTGCATTTAAGGTACAGAATACCACTATTTATGTTTATATGGACACCTACATTCCAACTGTCCAATCCTCCATGTACTGTATTGTCACCACCATGCCAAATTGTGTCACCTCCATGTTTGTTAAAAATAAGTTTTTATGTTTATTTACCAAAATAAATGTTCTTGATTTCATTCTATAGTATTTTTGTAATTACCAATCAATTATGATCACAACCATAGTATAACTTGTACATTTTATTTAATTTTAATTTTATCCAGTTGAAAAGTGTAAATTGTCCCTAGATTTCGGAATGACCCTTTTAATTGTTTTAGGTTTGCGCGCAATCCCCAATGATTGGGATTGTACTAATCCATCATAGGCTATTAAGTATAAGTTTTTAAAAAAAAAATCTTTTAAAATGACAACATTTTATGATCAAACTTACATTAGCAAATAAATAAGGTGAATCAGTATATAAGTTAGTTTGTATAATTAATAAACAATGAAATCTACAAAAAAAAAAAAAAAACTCTGATTTTTATAGAAAGTACACTTTCCACCACCAACATCGATTGAAAGTCAGTAAAATTTGGCAGGATTCAAGAAATATGTCTTATTTGAGTTATTAATAATAAAAATTATCTAAGAAGTTATCATAAGCTTCCACTTAACTTTTTCATGGGAATAACTGTATAATTTCCTATTTATATATAAATTTATTAGCATCATGTCTTAACACAGGTACCCATTAGGGTTGGTTATATGCTAATAACTAATAATGTTAAAGGATTAGGAATGAGGAAGGTCAAATTTCTAGAGGAAATGTGCCCACATTTGTGTGGAGATACAATGGGAAACCATTTACAAAAAACCACCCTAAATACACCCGACTAGGATCAAATTCCAATCTCCTCAGTCATCGGCAGTCTAGTCTATTGCGAAAGTAGTGCTTTAGGACATGTAGGCCTACCCACATTTGCATGGAGGGAGAGTGGAAAGCCATTTTGGAAAAACCAAACTCAGTACACTCGATCAAGATTCAATAATCAATCTCATCATCAGGAGTCTAGTCTACTACAAGAGTAGCATGTTTAACCATTAGATTATATATATGTGTGTGCGCGTGCACGCACGCACGCACGCACACACACACACACCGATTTCAAACATTCCATCATTTATAGATATTATTGTTCTTTTCTAAGCTTAATTTAACCTTTATTGAGTTATTGGATTAAAATTTTGAATAATATGAATCAAATAAACAATTTAATGTTTATAGGAAGATATGACATCATACAGCTTAAAGGATAATGTGATAACATTATAGGCAATGAACAAAAGTCAATATCCACTTAGGTGGCCACATGGTCTAAGGAATCACTCTCGCTATCGATTAGATTGCCAATGACACGGAGATCAGGGTTTGAACCCTGGTCAGGTGTATTGAGGGTGGTTTTTCCTAGATAGTTTTCCACTCTCCCTCCATACAAATATGGGTTGCCTCCCCCACCCACACACACTCCCTTTAAATTCAACCCCTCACATTCCTAACCCTCTAGCATAAGATAATTGTAGCCTATATAACCTGACCAGGTGCAAAAGACACAGTGCTAATAAAAAAGATGGTCCGGTAAGTATATCTCCAAAACTTTTTCAATATTTAAGTTTCTAAGTTTATCTAGTGATTTTGGTGAGTTTTGTTTCAGGCTAATTGTATGATTATTACTCAAAATTTTCAAACTTAATAAATCTGTAGACCTAATATTATTTGATTTGCCCTAAGCCTATGCATTTGAAATAAGATAGACTTGTATTGCAACAAATCAAAGAGAATAATTTTTATATGCACGGCATCAAATATAAGGTACTATTACAACATATTGGAAAAAAAAAATTAAAACTGGTTAACTTAATATGGTAGGCCCTCTTTACTCTCGCTTAATTAATGTTAACATGATTTATGCATTTCATCTGCAACATAGCCTTTGAGTAAATTTGAAAATAATAAACATTATGGCGATAGTTGGCCTACATTTCATCCACCCCATTTTAGGCCTTTTTCCCTTGTTATGGCACAACGTTTAGATATTATACTCACTTTATTACACACACACACACACACACACACACACGTGTATTTTGAGCCTGATGACACCAAGATTTATAACTTACACATCGCCTAAATCACTTTGTATATGTTAATATTGACAATATATGTAACTTTCCTGTGCTGCTTTGCGTTACACCCATGATCATGCACACTAAATCAGTTATGACTTTGTCCCAATATGTTTTGTGTTACAACCGTAAGACACAATAGAATGTGTACCACCCACATTTACTATTACATTAAATAGTTTTTATCAATAGTTTTTAATTTAATTTTTTCAAATGAAAGGTTGGGTTAAAATGGATTGGGAACGTGTCATAATAATGACCATAGGCCCCTTAACTAGTTATCTTATTTCCATAATGTTATAAATTTTCTGTTCCAGCAGAGATACTAGCTGGTGAGTGCCACCTTTTCATATGATTTTTTAAATTTAAGTTTGTTCTAGTCAATTCTTGGCTTACATCTTTAGATGTTTGCGAAAATGTTTAGCTGATATCAATATTTTGGTTATTTTAAGAAAGAAATGGCAGAGAATGGGACGGATCTAGCGTACAATCCCCCATATTAATTTAGCAGAGATCAATAAACTGGCCTGGAAAAATAAATTAAGCATTATTATTATTATTATTATTATTATTAGCACCGCGTCTTACTACCCGTTCGGGTTATACGCACTTACGCTATTGTGTAATGGTAGGGTGATTATGAGATGAAATGGAGGACCTACAGTTTAACGTGGAATCCGAACCACGGTGGAGGCCTGGCATTCCTCACATTCACAAGTTGTGATTAATACACGTCTTGTCAGAGGTGAAGGAAGGGTTTGCAATCAGATAAATCTGTGCCGGGACCGAGGATTGAACCCCGGACGCCAGCTCAGAAGTCCGACACCTTACCCCTAGACCACCAGGTCACCAATATATTAAGCAAAAACACTAATAGTGTTAGTGCAAAAATTTATAAAACAAACGTAGATATCTTATATGTAGATTGTAGTGTGGGTGCTCGTGCACAAAACCTTTATTAAGTGACCCCAAGTCCAAAATAGGCCTATTTAAATTTTCTGAAAATTTGACAGACCATGTATTTATTAATAATTACCTGCAATAAAATGTCTGGTACCACGAACAAATAACTATATGAAAAAAATATTTATATTAAATAAATTAGATCAAAAAATTACGAGACATTGAATTTTTAATAAGTGATATAGGAACCAAGTTTGAGATCAACTAAATTTTCTTTCTCAAATGACAGCCAAACTATGTCGTTAAATTTTAAGGACTAGCAACTAGCAAGTGACGTCTTGACGAACAGACGAAGACGAATGAAATATCGTATGAAATAGATAGCATCTATTTGTTGATTTGCTATAAAACCAATTTAAGCGCTAGTGTGGCTAATTTTCAAACTAATCTCAATATATATATAATATATATATATATACATACCCAACCGAAATAGATTTAGCATTAGTTGTAAGAGTGTTTAAAAGAACCTTCAAATGATTTGTAGAAAATCCAAGTACAAGCTTAAAAACAATTTAAGACAAATAGGTGTTTTTATCAATTATGTGGTACCGTAGCGTTAAAATCATAAAATACAAAATTTAATTATACTCATTTCATGGAATGGCTGTTCGAAAGTAGGCTAAAATACTGTAATTGTAAACATGTGTGTCCATCTTTTTACATATAAAAAAGAACTTGGCTACTTTAACGCGCTCAATTAATGACAACTAAAACCAAGTTGACCTAAGTCTAAGGAATTTTTGGTTTTGTTTACTTATAATTAGCATCACGGCACGGGAGGTTTCCTGGATAGCTCAGTGGTCAGGGCATTGACCTACTAAACTAAAGGTCTCGGGTTCAATTCCCGTATCCAGGTGTCAATTTTCCAAATTACAGAATCAAGAAGAATATTAGGATATCCAACCTAATCCCGCAATTCCCTTACGGGGTAGGTAAAACTGTGCATATAGCTCAAAAAACAACAACCAAATGTTTTGGTATTTATTATAAGCTCTAACACGATAAAATAATATTGAATAATATTTTTACTTTCTCTCTATCTTACAGGTAGAGAAAGTATGGTGATCGTCAAAAAAATCGAACTCGAGATTTTGATGAATCTTGACGTTTCATGACTCCCTGAAACCGAAAAAGTGGTTTTTGAATTTCCGTCTGTCTGTCTGTCTGTCTGTACCTCCAACTAGAGCCTAAAATATTTTACCGATTGAGCTAAAACTTGATATCTTGGGTTTTCATAATGTTCCCCCGAGGGATTTTTGGAATTGGATATCTACCCTTAAAATTAAGGGTAGTTTACTTAAGGGAAAAAAGAGAAAAAGTCGATTTTCTCAAAATCGGCTCTAACGATTTTGATTAAATTTCATTTATGAACATTAATAAATATTTCAAACAAAATGGCTACTCTCAATATTTCGGCAAAATGGCTTTAAGGGCTCCGGTCTGATGCGTAAATTAACATTTTTTATAATATCTCCGAAACTATTTGAGATATGAAATTACTTAGCATTACAAATATGTATATATATTTATAATACAAATATTTTATTCGAATCATATTTTTTTTAAATCAATAATTTTCAATCTATATGCAATTATATATATATTTTTAACTTTTTGGACATTAAAGCTTAATTATTGCGATCGTAAAAAAAACTAACCTGAAATGTTGATGGATGTCGACGTCTCATGATCCCCCGAACCCTAAAAAATAGTCTTTGCAATGCCGTCTGTCTGTGTGTCTATTAAAACTTAAAATTAAGGGTAGTTTACTGAAGGGCAAAAAGAGAAAAAGCCGATTTTCTCAAAATCGGCTCTAACGATTTTGATTAAATTTCATTTATGAACATTAATAAATATTACAAACAAAATGGCTACCCTCAATATTTCGGCAAAATGGCTTTAAGGGCTCCGGTCAGATGCGTAAATTTACATTTTTTATAATAGCTTCGAAACTATTTGAGATATGAAATTACTTAGCATTACAAATATGTATATATAATTATAATACAAATATTTTATCCGAAACATATTTTTATAAAATCAATAACTTTCAATCTATACGCAATTATATGAATTTTTTTAAACTTTTTGGACATTAAAGTTTAAGTATTGCGACCGTAAAAAAAACTAACTGGAAATGTTGATGGATGTCGACGTCTCATGACCACCACAACCCTAAAAAATAGTCTTTTCAATGCCGTCTGTCTGTGTGTCTATAAAAACTTAAAATTAAGGGTAGTTTACTAAAGAGCGAAAAGAGAAAAATTTTGTTTTCTCAAAATCTGCTCAAACGATTTTGATTAAAATTCGTATCTAGTCGTTGATTAAGATTATAAATAAACTGACTATTTTCATTTTCCTATGAAAATGATTATTAGGGTACTTTACAGAAGCGTTAATTTCCGTATCTCCACAATTATTTTAGAAACTAAACAACTTATCATTGCAAAATTGTAGGACTATTAGAAATAAAAAACTTTTATTTGACATATTTTTATAAAAGCAACAGTTTCTGAGATATTTGCAAATATATTAGTACAATTTTGTGAGCTTTAGTTGTAAGGATATACTACTTAAGTCTTAACGCAATATTTCTCCAATGCCATAGAGTAATTAAATATAAGTATCTAAAAAAAGTATGTTATTTTTCCTTAAAGCTCTTAGGAGAAATGTTTGCACAGCAATGATCTATCTCCATTTTAGACTCAATAGTCAATTTGTAGCATTAGCCGCTGGCTAACTACAAAAAATGAAGACTTACCCTATTCGATTGAGGACGTCTCCTGCCCGCTCAAAGGTAAACACGCCCGGCCCACTTGTACGCTCACATCTCATCGGCCCAACTGCCTTCAACATACTGAAACGAGCTCAACTGTATCCTTCGTCACCGCCCTCCAGAGTGAAAGAACTTAAGAAGAAAAGAAGTACAACTCCGCCAGTCCCACGATCGTGTTCTACATCATTCGAGATGGTCGGCGAACATTCTACTCCCAATCTATTCTCTTTGGTTTTTCCCCCCTCGTGACGTCCTTGGGCCCTGTGTTCTGTAAGCTGTGTTCTGTATATAAGAAGCACCGTGTGACTTATATGCCACTCTTGGGTTGGCAGAGAAGGTCGCTTGACCAAGCGATCTCTACAAATTTCAACGATGTAAGCTAAATTCATTTTCGGTCATAATCTTTGCTTTTTCTAAATTCTTTTTTGGCTCTTTTGGGGATTATTCTTATTTAGGGGTATGCGTTATTGTTTAAACTCTTGCTGCAATTTTCCTATGGAATGGGACTTAATTTATTACCATTTAGGAGACTTGTTTTAAATACTTTGGCGTCATGTTCGCTTGGCGAACAAACGATCTGAACTTGGTTAAGAACTTTAACACAAATAATACGGACAAATCATTAATAAGAAATTTGTGAGGTTAATATTTTGACTTTGTTTATCATAAATATTATGAACAATTATTAGTAAGAGTTGTGTAGGTTAATATTTTGATCTTTTTAAGTACTTTAACTTTGATAATATAAACAATTGGTTATAGGATTTTTTGCGAGGTTAATATTTAAAATTTATAAGCATTAGAATTAATCTTTAGATTATGTAATGGGTATATTCCTTTTTGACTGGGATTAGAAGATGTGTTATGATATGTATTGAGACTAACTATGAAAGTTAGAATGCTGTTTAAGGGTTCAGTTGTAGCGCCCAGCTAATTTTCTACTCAGCTAGCGAATGAGATACTTTATATTTTTTAAAGATGGCGCTCTTAATATGAGGCCAAGGAGTAAGATAGTAAAGTCTTTGTTGTTAGTTTTTTTTGAGAATTTAAAAATTTAAAAGTAATACTTTTGTCGTTCTTTACATATACATATATATATTTATTGTTATTCTCGTTTCTTGAGAAATAAAATTATGATATAAAAAGGAATACTTTTATTGTTGTTTACAAATATTTATGGGTTTTTTTTTTGTTCCTTTCTTAAACAAAATAAAATAAAAGGATAATAAGAATGAATAAATAATCTACTGATAACTAATGGTGTTAGTGTCCTCTTCCTTCGATCATGGTTTAGTAGTTACATTAATTTACTTGAGGCAAATGATATTTTTGGTGATGCGCAATGTTCTGGGGAACAAAGTAACCATTTTAAGAAGGACTATGAGGGCTTGTCTGAAAGGTTCTTATTGCGCGTGCTATGTTTTGGTGGCATAGCCTTCTTTTATTTTCACTTCTTTCTCACCTACTCATTCAAAGATTCTTTTCTTTTTTTTTTGAATCCCTGTAATCCTCTTAGGGATTACAAATATTTACATTTTTTATTGGTCAAAATGTATAAATGAATAATTAAATATCAATGCGATGACTTTAAGATCTGCAACACTTTATAAAATGTTAAAATTTTAACCAGAAATCGAAATTTTAATACGAAGTGTTGACCCTTGTGGAAGACATTAAACTGTTTGAAATGTTCCTAGGTGGACAAAGATGCGCCTTTTTTCTCATTGATTATATATCATTGTATATTATTTTATGCGTGTTCTTAAGTGGAGTGGTGATGATACAATGTACTTATTCCGTTCAGAAATCTTACGAGTTTATAGAAAGAGAGAGAAAGTCTGTGCGGTGCACCGTACCATAAAAATCGAACTCGAGATTTTGAGGAATCTTGACGTTTCATGACTCCCTGAATCCGAAAAAGTGGTTTTTGAATTTCCGTCCGTCTGTCTGTACCTCCAACTAGAGCCTAAAATATTTTACCGATTGAGCTAAAACTTGATATCTTGGGTTTTCATAACGTTCCCCCGAGGGGTTTTTGGAATTGGATATCTACCCTTAAAATTAAGGGTAGTTTACTTAAGGGAAAAAAGAGAAAAAGTCGATTTTCTCAAAATCGGCTCTAACGATTTTGATTAAATTTCATTTATGAACATTAATAAATATTACAAACAAAATGGCTACTCTCAATATTTCGGCAAAATGGCTTTAAGGGCTCCGGTCTGATGCGTTAATTAACATTTTTTATAATAGCTCCGAAACTATTTGAGATATGAAATTACTTAGCATTACAAATATGTATAAATATTAATAATACAAATATTTTATTCGAAACATATTTTTATAAAATCAATGATTTTCAATCTATACGCAATTATATATATATATTTTTTTAACCTTTTGGACATTAAAGTTTAAGTATTGCGACCGTAAAAAAAACTAACCTGAAATGTTGATGGATGTCGACGTCTCATTACCCCCCCGAACCCTAAAAAATAGTCTTTGCAATGCCGTCTGTCTGTGTGTCTATTAAAACTTAAAATTAAGGGTAGTTTACTGAAGGGCAAAAAGACAAAAAGTCGATTTTCTCAAAATCGGCTCTAACGATTTTGATTAAATTTCATTTATAAACATTAATAAATATTACAAACAAAATGACTACTCTCAATATTTCGGCAAAATGGCTTTAAGGGCTCCGGTCTGATGCGTTAATTAACATTTTTTATGATAGCTCCGAAACTATTTGAGATATGAAATTACTTAGCATTACGAATATGTATATATTTATAATACAAATATTTTATTCGAAACATATTTTTATAAAATCAATGATTTTCAATCTATACGCAATACGCAATTATTATTTTTTTTTTTTAACTTTTTGGACATTAAAGTTTAAGTATTGCGACCGTAAAAAAAACTAGCCTGATATGTTGATGGATGTCGACGTCTCATGAACCCCCGAACCCTAAAAAATAGTCTTTGCAATGCCGTTTCTCTGTGTGTTTATTAAAACTTAAAATTAAGAGTAGTTTTATAAAGGGCGAAAAGAGAAAAAATAGGTTTTCTCAAAATCTGCTCAAATGATTTTGATTAAAATTCGTATCTAGTGTTGATTAAGATTATAAATAAACAGGCTATTATCATTTTCCTATGAAAATGATTTTTAGGGTACTTTACAGAAGCGTTAATTTCCGTATCTCCAAAACTATTTGAGAAACTAAACAACTTATTATTTCAAAATTGTAGGACTATTAGAAATAAAATTTTTTTATTTGACATATATTTTTTATAAAAGCAACAGTTTCTGAGATATTTGCAAATATATTAATACAATTTTGTGAGCTTTAGTTGTAAACATATACTACTTAAGTCTTAACGCAATAATTCTCCAATGCCATAGAGTAATTAAATATAAGTAAGTATCTAAAAAAAGTATGTTATTTTTCCTTAAAACTCTTAGGAGAAATGTTTGCACAGCAATGATCTATCTCCATTTTAGACTCAATAGTCAATATTTACATTTTTTTTGGTCAAAATGTATAAATTAATATTTAAATATCAATGCAATGACTTGAAGATATGCAACACCTTACAAAATGTTAAAATTTTAACCAGAAATTGAAATTTTAATACGAAGTGTTGACCCTTGTGGAAGACATTAAACTGTTTGAAATGCTCTTAGGTGGACAAAGATGCGCCTCTTTTCTCATTGATTCTATATCATTGTATATTATTTTATGCGTGTTCTTATGTGGAATGGGATGATACAATGTACATTATTCCGTTCAGAAATCTTAAGAGTTTATAGAAAGAGAGAGAAAGTCTGTGCGGTGCGCCGTACCATTTATTTTTTTCAAATAATGGGTGTTTATTTGTGGCCTCTCTCTAGTAAAAATATGTTTAAAATGATTTTACTTTTTAACGCTCCTTGATGGCACCAAGCGATACTCGTGTTGGAGGTCTAAAGCTCTCTCACGGAGCCATTTGAACCTGGAGGTTGAGTGTCTGGTGTATGTTTGTTTGTGACCTAGGTAGTACCAGCACTACAGGCTTTCCCGCTCTGTGTAGATGTTCACTGGCTACCCCGCACCACATCTATCTTATCTATTCCCCCTCTTGCACTCACATTTAAAAATAATATAATATATTTTAGAATTTTTATGTTTAACACGTGACCATCACCACCTGCCACCTGACAGTATGTACACTTTGTTTACCACTGAAAGGTACCAAGATTCACTTGCATGATTCCACTATGTTGCAACTTATAAGATAAGGTCATAATATAGTCCGTCAGGGTAAGGCTAATAGCTTTCAGGTTTTGTCCTCTCTTTGCCCTTCTATGTGACCTGATGTGACCTGTCGTGGGTTGACTGGCTAGAATGATGACAATCCCGTCGCGGTAGTTGTCTAGGGCTCAATATTATTGAATAGTGGGCCGGAACAACGTTGCTTAGTCCGGTCGCACACTTATTCGACATGTCACCAACATTTTTGTTTTCGACGAGTGTTTTATCGCTTGTCGCATTAAAATATTGTAAAAAAAATTGTACTCACACATCATTTCGATACATCACGTCGTCATCTTCATCGGATGATAATTAAGATGCTTTAATAATGATGTTACGGATGTTAAGGAGAAATAAAACTAATAAACGAAAATATTGGGTCCATCCATATAGTACAGCTAATCTTCAACGAAGTATACTGAAAAGTTGTACTAGTGAAGAAATGATTGAGGATTCAGAAAAATTTCACTCATTTTATAGAATGTCTCGGGAGACATTTAAAGTACTTTTGAAGAAAGTGGGTCCTTCTATCACAACACTGCGGTATGTATAAAATACATTTTTATTTTTTATTTACAAACTCAAAAGGAAGTTTTATTTTTCGTTTACAAACTCTGTAAATGATTAACTTAAATGATGAACTGCAAATGATGAACTTAGAAACTCATAATAGGAATTTTGAGATTCTAAATATGTACCGGTATACTCATGAATGTAGAACGTGTAGATTGTACTGACAACATTGAAGAGGGTTTGTAGTGTATATTTGGTTTAGTTGGAGAAACATTACTTGTTGGTGGTCTATAGAGTATTTCACCAATTGTTTGCATAGTTTTCAACTTTAATTAATATTTTTAGACTTTAGCCACTAGATGAAAATCTAGCAGAAGACTTTTTAGAAATAATAAATCGTCATTTTCCGTTTTTTACAGATTGAGTTTTATTTTTAAAAGCAAAATAATCCACAACACATATCCCCAATGGATCCATTTCTTTGCACTTTATAACTTTTGGAGTCGATGTTTTTTGAGTAAATGAAAATTTATTTGTAGTGGATTCTTCTAAAACATGCTGGTTTTCACCATCTACGTCCTCTAATTATTGGTTTAGTCATTTTTGTTCTTAAGAGATGGAATACTACCCTTTTGTTGTCTAGATTTAGTGAATGGTGTGAGGAAATGCAAGTAGTTTGCTAATTTTTTTTTGCTGTTGATGCCGATCCACCTGGTGGTTTTTTTTTATCAAACATCTTGTAAAAGCTGAGCTGAAATTTTTCAATTTTTCTTTGCATGCAAGGCCTGATTTTTTTTTTTTTTTTTAGATATTTGGAAACCTGAATGAGTTTCAAACAATTAGCCTTCCAATTTATGAGAGGAGACTCTACAATTGGACTAATAATTGAAGAAGTTTCATATAACATTTGTTCAGGCTTACAAGAAGAACTAATTTATGACCATTCGTAGTGAATTGCAATGGATTAAAATATGACAACGCTTTGAAGAACTTTGAAGTTTACCAAGTTGTATAGGAGGTATTGACGGCAAACAATAACACATTAGATCGTATTGACCATCCAAAACAAGATCTGCCTATTATAATTATAAACATTATTTTTAATTGCAATTATTAGCTATAGCAGATGCAGATAGTAATTTCATTGCAATTGATGTTGGAGACTACGGAAGAAATGGTTATGGTGTAGTTTTTAGAAATTCAAGTATCGGACAAAACTTCAAAGCAGGCACATTTAATATTCCACCACTGAATCCTTTACCCAAAGAACTACAGGGCAAGCTTTTCCCTATTATTTTGTCACTGATGCTGCCTTTCCTCTTTCTAGACATTTAATGAAACCTCATCCTTCAAGACATCCAACCAATCAAAAAAGAATATTCAACTGTAGATTGTCACATACTCGTCGTAGTGTTGAATGTGCTTTCGGTATAATGGTGTCAAAGTTTAAATAAATACTAGAAAGACCCATTCTATGCTCGCCAAATAAAGCTGATAAATAGTGAAGGAAATTTGTGTATTACATAATTTTGTAAGAAAAATGGATAGAAAAATAGAGAGTCGACAATTGAGAAAGACAGGTTAAATAATGGGCAGCAAGTTCTAGAAAATCTTCGTCCACAAAGTCATCGAGGCAAAGATGAGGTGGATTACTACGATATAGGTTATGTACTTATGTAAATCAACTTTATGCAGAATTACCTTGGCAGTATCAATATTGTGTTTAATTGAAATATAACGGATTTTGATTGGTATTACAAAGTGTACATTTTACAGTAACAGTTTATATTTTTGGCCTACAGTTCCTCAGATTGTGCACTGTGGTTAACTTGCAGAGTACGAGGGTTGAAAAAAGCCCAACTCGGTTGGTTTTTATTGTTGGTTTTTTGTTTTATTGGGTTTTTTGTTTAATTGAATTTATAATGTATGTTTACTGGTTTAACCAATCAAGTAAATATAGTAATTACTAAGGATCAAGTGAAACATGTTTTATTTTTAATATATTCACGAAAGTAGAAAACAAGATAACAAATAATGCAACAATAGTAATTATTGGCAACAATTTAAAAATCTAGCATGTTTAAGGGGGGGGGGGGATGTTTGTGTGTAGAATGAATACATAAAGGAATGTTGGGTAGGTGTGGGGTGGGGAGGGGGGAAGAGACCAGGCATCAAAGTTCAGCTGCAAAATTGATTAGTTGCTTTCTTTACTTTAATGTATTAAAATAAGACAATTCTTTAAGAATTTTTTAAAAATGTTTGTAAAAGCTTTGTTACATAAATTATAAGATAATGCTTTAAGCTTAAATAAATGTATATGTATTTTTAGTATTTAATAAAATTTGTTTAATCTAGGCTTATATTATATTTATCTAAAATTATAATCTACCCTGTTACACATTTATTAAAAACAATTATTAGGTATTTTAAATTATAAAAATTAAATTAGGCGGATCATTTAAAAAAATCAATCACACAATTGCTTTAAAAGCAAAATTAATAAAGTGGGTTTCATAGGACGCATCACATAATATATAATGTATTTATTATATTTATATTTACCTGTCTCATTTATTTCTTTTCCGACCTCATTCCATGTTTTCACTTGTACTTGTCTAAATGTTGGATTATCTTGCCTATTGTCAACAATCGCTTGCACTGATCACAGACAAATGACGCTTTAAATTGGAGCAAGAAGTGTCATTTAATATTTGTGGTAGACATGTCTTATTTTGTCTGCAACGTGTTTGCTTGGTGTACGAATCGCCATAAAAAATACAGGTGATGGAACTGAAGCGACACTTCGAAGACAAAGGTCGATTGTGCTTCAACTATCTTTATGCATGACTATTTCTATTCTTATTTTTCTTCTTCTTATTATAATTATTATGACGAGAGATGCTAGCCTGTCACTGTGGTGGGGTGTGGATGAATGGATAAGGGGAAGTCAGAGAAGAGGTTTAATCTTAAGCCCAACATTAAAGCTGTTTGTGAGAAGTTTTGAGTTGGTGTCATCTCTATTTCTATGGGTACGTATGACAGTAGCCATTTGTAGAATTATGTTGGTTGCTGATGAGCTGAACTCGGTTCATAAATATCTAATAAAGTAATTAAATGTGCTAGTTGGAGAGGTAAAATAAAATGAATTGAAAAGCACGAAGTAAAACTTTGGTTCCTGTCTTGGACTCTTGCCACCAGGGTGAGGTAAACAAAGCAGATGGTTTTATCGCCTCTAGCTGGAGAACGATTATACTACGTGGCAACCTATGACGCTAGTTGGGGAGCAAAATTTTAATTCATACGTGGCCATGGCTGAACCTAAACCATTGTTCAAAACAACTTAGCTTTCAAATAAACGTGGGGTATTTGGACAATAACAAATGTTAATTACTCTTTTCAATTTGGAGGAGCTACGTGTAACTATTAGATGCCCGAGAGTGGAATAAACTAATAAGTTGTCATTTCAAAAGAAGTGTCTGGTAAATATTCACTAAACTGCTTCCATGAGTCTTTGCAATTATTGTTTGAAGAGAGACAATGGTTATGGTCCAGTGAAGGTGAAGAGACGAGAATGTTAGAGTGGAGTTTTGGAATTAGCTCGATGAATGCATGTGAATCAAGTGAAATAATTAGCTTGTTAGGGAATATGAATGGTTGGGTGGGTACCAAAAGAGGAAATCCAGAGAGAGTGTCTGAAACGTATGGTGATGACAGAATGAACGAGAACGGTAATTAGTTAGTGGGTCTGTGTCTAGAACAAGTTTTATTTGTGTTGAACACATGGATTAAGCACAAAGTTATTCACTTGTATGCAATGCAAAGGGGCGATTTGAGAACGTCGATTGATTTTGTTGTCTATGACGAGAGATTTAGAAGTTTAGTAAAGAATACTAGGCGGTTGCGTGGAGCTGAATGTGGAATGGATTACTTCCTAGTGATCTTAGTAGTTTAACCAGGTAGGAATTTTGTGAAGAAGCAGCGCAAGATAACTAAGCAATTAGGAGTGAAAGTGGAAAAATTATGGATAAAAGTTTGAGAGCGGAATATGAAAGATTTCTGAGCGAAAAATTAACTTTACAAGTGCATGCATAGAATCTCTAATTAAGTGATGAAAATAGTAAAAGAGAGCGATGGCGAAAGTATTTTGAGCAATTGTTTGGTGAAACAGTAGATAAAGTAGCAGAAAATAAGGAAAATAATATTATGAGTGAGAGAATTACGAGGCTGAGCTGTTGAAAGTTATTAAAGTGTCAAAGAATGACACAGCTGAGGGAGTTGATGAGATCATAAGTGAAGTTCTTGAGTGTAGAGGTACTGTACTGTACTACTTGCCAGATTGTGTGAGTTATTCAATGTGTGTGCTTGGATTTCGAATGTTCTTAATGACTGGAATATTTTGGTCACTGTTCCTTTGTACAAACGTAAAGGCAGTTGGAGTGAATGTAAGAATTATACGGTAATCAGTCTGTTGAGTATTCCAGGCAAAGTTTTTGGGATAGTCTTAATTGAGATAATGCATGAAAAAACTGCGGACAGATTTAGGTCGTGTAATGTGGTTTCATGCCAGGTAGAGGCTACATGGACCATATATTTCCACTGCAACAACTGATTGAGAAATATAAGGCAATAAGGAATAAAGTGTATTGTTTATATGTTCATCTGGAGAAAGCATATGGTCGGGTGAATATGAGTATGTTATGAAATGATCTGAGAATTTATGGTGTAGATGTGTGTTTAGTAAATGCAATTATGGCAGTGTATTTTAGAAGTAAAGCTCGCATTAAGTTGGATGGATTTTTGAACGTGTGATTTGACACTAAACAAGGTGTTATGCAAGATTATGTTAGGTCTCCATGGTTGTTTATTGTATTCATAGATACGTGTATGAAGAATGTTTGTGAAGGCGCGGTTGGTGCGCAAATGGACAATGTGAATGTTAGAGTGCTGCTTTATGCTGATGATGGCGTATTAATTGCTGAAAATTAAATTAACTTACAAAATGCATCAAATCGTTTGAATGTAGCGATAGACAGAATTGATCTTTGTATAAATGTCTCCAAATCTAAGGTGGTAGTTTTTGATAAGGATGGATCAGGAAATGATTGTCAGCTTAATAAAAACGGGAACTGTTAAAACAATTGGATGATTTTGTGTATCTGAGCAGAATGTTCTGTTAAAATGGAAGGATAGATGGTGAAATCAACAAATGGTAAATTTACCTCAGAGAGTAGTTGGATGTACGTTGATGGTCTATCGTAGAGAAAGAGGCAAAGTCTGCAGTATATAAAAGTGTGTTAACGCCAATATTGTTGAATGGATGTGAAGAATTGGTTTGTTAGGTTAAATACAAGATCAAGGTGATGTGGTTGGAAAGAGATATATCTAAGAAATTTATATGGAAAAACTCGAATGAAAAGAGTCAGTAATGAATTGGTGCTGAAGGAGTGTGGTTTGAAAGGGAATCCAATAGATCAATATGAAAGAAGCGCCTCACCTAGTAATCATTAATTACTTTATAATAGTTAAGATTTAAACCTTCTCTAACACGCAATGTCTGAGTATATATTTTATAAATAAAATATATAAAAATATATATTTATATAAACTATATATTATACATATGTAATTTACATGTATATATGTAATATAAATTATATGTACGGTTATATTATACATATATATGTTATGTACAAGTATATATATACCTATATTTAATGTATGTTTATACATTCTAAAATAACGTATACATATAGTATATTATATACATGTATATATTACATCTACAAACACATTATATATACTATATATACAATATAATATATATTATATATACAAATATACTATATTATACATACATATATAATATAAGGTGTATGTATACATTAGGTATATAATTTACGTTATATGTATTCATAATATGTGTAAATTATATAATTTACGGAATATGTATATGCATATGTAACATATACATGTATATTCTATGTATGTATGTTAGATATAAACATATCTATACATCTAATATTTTTATCTAATATATACAGGATGTTCGAATACTCTGAGCTCAAACTGCACATATAGCTTGTTTGAACCAAAAGTAATACAAAATCCCTACACACTTACATCAGGAAAACTATGCTAATACCATTAAATTGTGTTCAAAGTTTCAGCGTACAGCGCCGGGAGATCAAGCTGTAAGCATGCGTGTACAAGTTGCATAGGAGTTTGGCACGTGCCACTCCACATCTAATAATGGCAAGCACTTTCTGTGATATAATGATCCGTTAATGATGACCCTAAAAACGTATTCCCATTTCTAGATGAACTGGTGTGTTGTTTACTATTAATTGTGGTATGTTCTGCTGCCGTGCTCAAAATGTCGATGTGTGTAGTGCCGTGCGCCTAGCTCCTAGGCAACTTGTTGTACACACATGCTGGAATAGCTTTGCTCTCCCTGCGCTGTACGCCGAAACTTTGAACACAATGTAATGGTATTAGCATATTTTCCGGATGTAAGTGTATAGCGATTTTGAATTATTTTTGGTCCAAACAAACTATCTGTGCGGGTTGGGCTATGAGTTTCCGAACACCCTATATATACCAAACCTATATATATAATTATACATATATATATAGGTTGTATCGATTTAGGGGGAATTAACTTAGTTGTGGATAGTAGACCTCAAAACACAGAAACACAAAAAGTCCATATGAACATATGTCCTACGTTCGATGGTTCTCCGGGATAGGGCTTTCAACGTTTCTGCTGGAATTGTTAAGAGCCCTAATTGATACATTCCTGTTGCAACTTTTGTAAAGATAAATCACTACTGGTACACAGATTTGGGCGACAGCAACACGAACAGAGGATTATCAACAATGACTATTAATAATTCCAGCAGAAACTTTGAAAGCACCATTCTGGGGAATCATCGAACATAGGACATATTTTCGTAAGGACGTATTTTTTTATTCTGAGGTCTACTAATTGCTTCTGTACGATAAGGGGGAGTCCACCATTGGTTTAGGACACCTTGTTGTATTAGTTAAGTTTTCATTTCTTTTGTTTTGATTTGCATTTCTCCCTCCGATAAGGGGAATTGATGTATTATGTTAGCCCAGCATCAAGGGCATATTTTCAATTTTGTTTGATGTAAACATTCTTTTATTAAAGAGTTTTATCCACACCCCATTACTTCCCACATAAATTGACACACCATATATATAATATGTATCACATTTATATATAATATATACTATATTTCAAATAAACGTAGCACTATACACTAGCCACTGCCCTTATTACAGAACACACTAAGATGCAACCTTGTTCCACGTTCCTCAATAGGTGCAGATATTGCAGGAAAAAGGATCTTTCACTTACTAGTATATTCTTTCCCAGTATCTCTAGACCCCTTTCTCACAAAGTAATGCCATTCTAAAACATTATAGCTCAGCTTTTGCCTCTAGTCAGTTGATTCATCATAGTCACAGACAACTTCATGTCAGTGGACACCGATATTTTAATAAGTCATTCAACGTTGTTCCAGGACAGCCCATTTTTAAAACCCTATTTTCTTCCTTAATTTGCAGATTTAAGTGTTGTCAGGGTATAAATTGCGTCCCAAGTAACCTTTTTATATGCAGAACAGGTTTTCGGCCAAAATTTATGCTGTGCCAAAACCCTGGACCACATGGTCCCAAGTGCATCACCTGGCCCGACGAACCGCCTCAGCCTGGCGATGTGCTTCCGCGCTGAACAGATGCAGGAATTACCAAAAAATACACAAATAGTGCTTTAGTGCTTTCAGGCTTGTTTATTATTGCCGCGTTGTACAAACAAATTGCTTTCATTCACGCACGGCCACCAAAAGCTCGTCTCCCCAAACTTCTGGCTCGAGGCGGATGCTCTGCTGGAAACCTCTAGTCGGAAAGACTCTACTAAGTCAAGTAGCTGGGAATGAACACCGACCTTCCAAGCCGCACCACGCCAAACTACACGAGCGTTATCTGGAGGTGACGTCACCAAAACCAGAGCCAAAGGTGTTATAAATAAATATAAGAACTTAGACGTAAACGTTCGTGAGAGAACTGGCTTAGTCAGGAATACTTGAACAGTTGGCTCAACTGATACCTATTGCAACCCCCTACAGAATATAACCCAGTACCCTGGGCATGGCGGCTGCCCTCTAGTACAAGTATCACTGATGACCTGAAGTTCTAATCCGTATGGTCCAACGACGGGTAGAGTAATTGCCTCGGAAAAATATATTAATGTGTCAGCCCCGATAGCCATAAAACAGAAGTTCTTATAGCCCAATGCGGCCCAGTTACTGCACAACTGGGACAAGACTGTTGTGAGTAGTCAGCATTCTTTCTTAATGTTTGATAATTCACCACAAGTTTATTGGCCAGTTCTTTCATTCACATAGATTCAACAAAGTTATGCAAAATAAAATAAACATCCCAATACAGCTCAGGGTTGTGAAACTGAAATCCATAGCTTATTCAACATAAACAATCTTTTAATAAATTTACCTCTTCTCAAGTTATTCAGTACTTATAATAATGATTCAACCACCAAGTATCAACTCAAGTAAAATTCTATTTTTTCTAGCACCAAGTCTTACTAAACCCCTTCAGATTATACGCTTATGTACTAATTAAGCTAATGGTTTTTGGGATTAGGAAGGTTATACTTAATTAAATGTACCAGCATTTGCGTAATTTACTACCGCAAACAAATGGTGCACCCTCCCAGCCTAGATCCAAAAGATCTCCGAGAAGACCGCCAGTTTTTGTTAGCCGTGGCCCCATTACTCCTCAAAACGCCAAAACCCACATGAGCACTGTGATGCAAATGACACAAATTTTATGTAACAATAATAACAAAAAAGTGTAAATTTTCTCCTAAAATATTTCCTCCAACTTTTATTTACAAAAATACTCCCGATTCTAGTTAACTAGATTTATTCGAAATGGCATAGTATGTAGATAGTAGTCCATCTTAAAGTGTTTTTAAATTCACCAAATCATCTAGACGAATTGTGCCACTGTTTGTTTGTATGGTATATTTACATAACACTCGACGAACAGATTGACCTTTCACTCTTCCAGCGTAGAAATAATACTTTATATTGACACAGTCCTTTCAGGTCTCGAGAGAACGCACACACCCTAATCGACTTTAACCCCAACACTAGCCTAAACTAACTTTACACTAAACAACACAGACAAAATTATAATTTTACGGAAAACAACATGTACTGTCAATTATAATAGTCTAGATGTTAACAACATATTTACAATAAATGCTGAAATCACATATTAAGCTAAATAGATAGTAATAAATACTCCAAATACTGTAAGTAATGAATAGGAAACAACAAAACCAAACCCGCCTCGGTGGCGTAGTTGGCTAACGCGCTAGTCGTGTTGAGCCCGACTGCCGAGGACGGCGAGATCGAGGTTCGAATCTTGGTCGGGTGAACTCGGGATGGTTTTTCCTAAATGGTTTTCCACTCTCCCTCCACGCAAATGCGGGTTCACTTCCTCTAAATTCAACCTTCCCAATTCCTAATCCATTAGCGTAATTAGTACTTAAGCGTATAACCCGAACGGGTAGTAAGACGCGGTGCTAAATAAATAAATAAATAAATAACAAAACCAAGCCTAGAGAAATCTGGTCCAGCAACCATTAACTGAACCAGGTTTTGACCTATTACGAATTTTTTTATTTTTGGTATTGTTTGTGTATGGTATAAACAGGCACGTAGCCAGGATTTCATTTGGGGGGGGGAGGTTATCCAATGCTATGCAGCACATGCCGGGAGACGATCCACCAATTTGAGAATTGCCGAATCTTATTGATGACCATAAAGACGACAAGATATGGACGACTGTGAAGACAGTTGCGACAACTGCTAGAAGAGGGCTCTAAAGGGAATAAATAGACCAGAATTAGTTGAGATACTGGAAGTAGCCAAACCTTTTGAGAGTATTGGAATATACATTGTTGATCCCCTACTTAAAACGTTGGATGGAGATAAGTACATTATTACAGTGTTATATCATTTTTCAAGAGACTTGGTGATAAAACCGCTATTAGATAAGAAAGGAGCGATTGTTGCTAAAGCATTCATTTCCGAGTGGATTCTGAAGTTTGGAGTTATGTCGAGTATCCTGTTAGACGAAAGGACTAATTTCATGTCGGATATGATGACGCAATCGTGTAAATTGTTAAAAGCGAATAAGTTAGACACGAGTCCAGGACATCCACAGTGTAGTGGTAAAACGGAATGAGTAAATCAAACCATCAGTAGAATGCTGTCACATTTTGTCAGTGTGAATCATAATAATTGGGACATCTATTTACCTTTTGTAACTACAGCATTTATCACCCAAGAACATTCTAGCACTAAGGTAACACCGTACGAAGTGATCTACGGGAGGAAGATGATTACGCTATTTACCAGGATCAGGCTACCTGCAGGATTGTTCAACATCTTAGTATTAGATGTGCTGGCTAAGCTACAAGAACTATGGAGGAGAGTGAACAAGAACAGCCATGATTCGTTCTTAAAACATGCAAGGCAAAACTACAAGAAAGCACAACCAACTAAGTGTCACGTCGGTGATTAGGTCTATTTAATGCGTAGCACCCTGAAAAATAGCCAGACTAGGAAGTTCCAGACAAAATTTACGGGTCTTTGCCAATCTTAGAAATCCTAAGTAAGTTCACCATACGCCTTCAGCTCCCATATCACTCAGTAATAGTTAATGTGGGAAGACTAAAACCATTTTTGTCTAGGAATCCTATTCCAGTTCGGTCTACAGATCCAGAGATTCGTCCAAGTGGTAGACCATGAAAGGCATCTATCAACCAGGAGGTTGACAGGAATTGAAAGATGTCCAGCCTTCATACTCTGGAGACGACACCAGTGGCATTTAATAAAAGTGTGAACCAGCCTTGAGTTCCCGATCCATAGCTACCAACTACGCTCATGTAAGCGTAATGTAAGATAGTGCAGTGAGTGTGTAGAGTTATTTCTCTGTTAGAGTAAAAGTGAAAACTCAGGAGAAACAAACTACGAGCGAGTCTTGTAGCTTCGACGAGCTGTGTTGGAATGTGTTGAAAATTGGAAAGATGATGGACAGAGACTAAAGGGATCTTGAATGTTTGTTTGTTTGTTTGTTTTGTATCAAATAATATCAACCTGTGTTTTGATATCTTGTAATTATAATTATTATTATTATTATGTTTGTTGTTGTTGTTATAACTTAGTAATTATGTTTTTGGGGAGAGTAATTTTAACGCTCATGTTGGGAAAGTCATGGGGTTCGACCCCAACAGGATTCCATTTTCATCCAATCATCAGATTCAGGAATAGCCTTTTAACATGCAAGAGATGTATTGTCAGAGGAGAGCTATTAAAAAATTTTGGTTTTGGTATAAAACCCTTATTAGAAGAGCATATGCAATTGAAGGATTCCATTGAGATTGTTTAAAAATTAGGAACGGTGCTATTTTTATAGAAGCAATGGAGCGTTACTTGCGCAGTTACCTTCCGAGATTCTTTAGATCAGTTAAAGGAAGTATTTCTATAAATTTAGTGTGGAACTAGGTAGCCTAATTTGGTACCTACCAAGGGTTCCCGTAATGAAAGGTCCTTGTTCAATCTAGGTGGACAAATACTTAAGAATTTTTTGGAAATTTGGATTCCGAAGATCTGATTTTGTTACAGGAAAGATTATATCAGCTAGATCTGGAGCAACACGAACTAATAGTGAACCATGTAAATCAATCACTTCTAGTTTAAATGTGGCGTAGTTATTTTTGTGAACATAGAGGGTACGATTGGCGTACGCTACTGTATGTAATTTTCCTTCCCTACTTTGGAATAACACCCCCACAAGTCTCGTGGACGACGCATCCGTTTGAAAAAATCAACTATTTGGGAAGTCTTCCATTTTAACAGTGGTGCTCGGGAGAGAAATGTTTAAAATATCTCAAATGACTCTTGAATTTGGGGACTTCAGATAAAGGCACCTTTAACTTCTTAGATTGGTGTAAGTGATTAGGCTATCGATGCCAGTTTGGGAATGATCCGTTCATAGAAGTTGATCCTCCCCCAAGGTATACCCAGTTCCCACGACGTATTGCGAGTGGGGAACTTCCGCACGGCCCGTGTATGATCAAGATTCACTGACACCCCTTTATATGAGATGACAGGACCTAGGTACTTGATCTCTTTCCCTGCCATCTTTAGTTTAGGTGATTTATTGACAGGTTGGCCTCCATCAACCTTTTTAACTATTACCTCTCGTAGATGTACTTCGTGGTCCTGATAATTTTGAAAATAATTCATTAAGTCGTCAAGACACGAAAATACAAACTCAAATTTAATACAAGGAAATAAAGTATTTATCAGTCTTATGAGTGAATGATCCCCATTACAAAGGCCAAAAGGAATACAATTAATACGAAAAGTCCTATGTTGGTCACAAAGGCCATGTAAGGTTTGTACGACTCCTTTGAATGTAAATGGTAATATGACTTGTTTAAGTCAATAACGCTAAAAAACCCTGGCCTTGCCCAGATATTGAAACACCATCTCGATCTTGGGTAAGGGAATGGTTTCAAATTTTATTTTATAATTAAACTTTCTATAATCTACTATCAATCTATTTCCTTTATTTTCCTTGGACCAAAGAAAGGCCGGTGATGCATACGGACATTTTAATGAGCGAGCTATCCTCATTTTCACTAGGTCGAGGTCATGCCGTTTAAGTATTTGAAACTTGGGAGGAGCATATTGATATGGATTAGAACTCACTGGAAATTCATATATAAGTTGTATGTCTAAGATACATCTTAACCCTTAGGATAATACATCCAAAACTCTCCTAACATGATTTCGAAAAGTTTAGGAAGCTTGTCCCCTTTTTCCCCGGGCACTCCTCTTCTCCTATTCAACGAGGATGGTAATTTAAATCTAAAGCCTTCCACAAAGTCAAATGAAATACTGTCCTTGATGAGGTTAATTTTCACTCCCGATCTGCGTGTAAATTAGTTCTCCAGTATCATACGGGCGATAAAAGACGGGGCAGTTAAAAACCAACATGGCCAAAAAAACTTAGGCCTATATTTTTAATGAATAATCTGATTCTTTGGTTTAAATTAAAAATCACTGGATCAGCAATATCGAACTGTATGTCACAGGCCTCCGACTTTACAACCAACACTTTACTTGCCAGGTTTTCTTAACATTCCTGAGAACAAATATTATGAATCTCCCCGGTATTTAAAAATTTAAGTAAGTTCTCTCCCATACCGTTATAGGTATACCACTTGGAAAGGTTTCGGAAGGAAGATTCCCGGTTTGTACATAAGGCTTGCACTAGGCTCGCAAGCACCACTTTATGGAACCAACGGGACAAGTGCAAATTAAGTGATCATGAGCATAGCGCCTAAAACACTTTCGCTTTCCTGGAGCCCCATTGATACATTTATCAATTTTACTGTAGATTGCGTCGCGACCTCGTTTCGTTCATTCCTCTCTGTTAAAATGTATGTTTGGCCTTGTTCTTACCCACGCATTCTATAGATAGTCTAAGCTGTGGTACTAATTATGGGTTGTATTCCTCAATTAGTAGTGTATTGTAATTGGCAATTTCATATTGAGCAAACTCAAAGTACGCCACCATACTTAACAATTGGGGAACTGATTTAATTTGAGTCCTAAAATTATATATATTTTAAGATCTGGCCTCATATTTCTAAATATCCGATCTTGTTCCTACTCCTGGGAAAAACCTCCGTGTCTTCTCATAAGAGTTTGCATTTCGATAACTTACTTACTCACTAACTGGATCTACGGGCTTCTGTACTCTACTGTGAATTTCCTCTTCTAATAAGTCCCGAGAGTGATATTAAAGAAACTAAATTCAAATAACTGCGTGAACTTCTCCCAGTTAAACCAGTTCCCTTTGTTATTCCTCAAACACCATGGCTTGCGCTCTTGAAAAAGTTTGGGAAGGGCTTTAATTACCTCTCCATCAGTTACCATATAAACCATTCTTAGCTCATTTAACCTCTCCCAGAAATTCATTTGGTCGGAGAGATTATCAAAACGTAACTTCCATTTACTTTATGCCCAAATTGTGAAAGCTCTTGTTTTATTGAAGTCGTTGCTATCGATTGCATTTTGATTAGTTTTATTATGTCCACGCAGATCTAAATAATTGTTGTCGTTAGATATGCCCTCATTTATTACATGTGCTGATTCGCCCAGGCTTCCCACCAGCCCTGTATTGGGTGATGGAATTATGGTTTCCGAATCACCTCGTGATAAATAACATTCTCCTAATTTTAAGCTCATTTGTTTCCATTAATCTAGAATTCCTCTCTTTTCCTTATTTAGCTCTTCGTCATCAACTATGACTCTATTTGTTCTTAACCTGATGTGTGACAAAGTTATAGCTAATTCTCTTTTCTGTCTATGCCTTTTTGTGTATAGTTCAGTATCACCTATTATTATCATAAATAGCCTTACGCGATGTTAAATAAAAGTTACAGAAAATTTTAAATTATTATTATTATCATCATCTTAATGATCAAGCATAATAAACTATGTACAATCTTAGTGGCTTAACCGTTCTATTCTTACAAATTGTATTCCAACTACTGACTCCTAAGAATGTCATGTCCTCTAATTCTATTCGTTCCTATGTGAAATACTATTATAGTTTATTTTTTAAGATATAATTTTTAGGCATCCCAGTATAATATATACAGGTGTCTCAAAACTTACTGTTCAGTAAAGTATCACGTTCGATACCTCATTGCAGTTTTTTCTATAACATTTGTTGGAAATGTCCCTCCGAGCCTGAAAACATGTGTCTACACTCCTCTTCATTTGATATGATATGAAGAGCTGTGTTCGGATATGTCTTCAGGGCCTTGGGGGACATTTACAAAATCTGTTATAGAAAGAACTGGAATGAGGTACTGTACAGTAACTTTGGGACACTCCGTATAAAACCATGTTAATCTAAATAGATCACATCCATCATCCAAAAGTATGCTATAATGTTCTAAGACATATATTTAAAGAAATGGTGCATATTGTATTTTGCTTATGAGAAGCGGTCAATAAGACCACTAATGGTGTGATAGGTATATGCATGTTCTTGGGCCCCAAGTGTTAACAAACGAACAGGGTTAGTCACATGGTATGCATTGGGTGCATTATTTTACAAAGTAAAATATTAATTGACTTAAGTAACCCTAATTTTTTGTTTTATATTCTTTATGCAAGCCAAAAATAATCAACAACTATCAGATTCACATTTTTATAGTAGGTACCAGTAGAATTTGTTCAGAAAGTGGCGTAAACACATTAGTTACTAATTAACATAATTTATACAAGATACAAAAATCAAGCAACTTTTTCTAAGGGATTGGCCCTATACACATTTCGTCTGAGTTTTAGAGTTTCACCTAGATTAAAATTCTGATTTGGTAGTCTATTAAATAATTATTTATTTTGTATCAATCAAATCACCAAAAATAAGTTAGTAGGCCAAACGAACTATCAAATGAAAACTTAACCCAAAGAGCATACTAGAACAAACTGTCCCTATATACAGGCTGGCGCAAAAGTAACTTGACACTTTAATTTACACAACTAGTTTACTTTATATTGTTAACTAAAAATTTGTTTTTTATGGTTTCTTATGTTAAAAGTGTTTCCCATCTTCAAGAATGCATTGCTCAAGTCTGTGTTAAACAATTTTACACAATCTAATACATAAATCCTTATCAGAATCCAAACCCTGGAATGCGTCCTCAATGTAAATTTTAAGCTGCTCAATAGTAAATGGCTTTATTGAGCACACTGAATCTTTTATAATACCAGAGAGAAAAAGATCCATTGGGGTAATATCTGGTGAGCATGGCATGTCGACCTATTACTCTTTGGTTGAAAACTCCATTCAAGCAGTCGCGGAATGCAGTGTCATAGTGAGGTGGGGCACCAACGTGTTGAAAGAAAATTTTATGAAATTAGTCAACGTGCATCATGTGGGGTACCCGTCATTTGGCCTAAAGTGTAGGCCAAATGCCTTTAGGCCAAATGACTGCTAGGCCAAATGACTGTAGGCCAAATGACTTTAGGCCAAACGACTTTAGGCCAAATGACTTTAGTGAAATTAATTTTTAGGCCAAATGACTTTTGGTTTCATTTTTAGGCCAAATGTCTTTAGGCAAATTATTTTAGGCCAAATGTTCATTTAGGCCAAATGTCTTTAGGCCAAATGTCTTTAGGCCAAATTCTTTAGGCCAAATGTCTTTAGGCCAAATGTCTTTAGGTCAAATGTCTTTAGGCCAAATGACTTTAGGCCAACTGCCGCGTCCCCATCATGAGTCCTGGGACCACATGATTCTGATGCATGTTAAAATAAGTATAAGTACCTTCGAGAAAATAATGTTCCAGAACACCAAAAGACGATTGTTAAAGACCATAACATTGTCCTATACAAGTACATGCTATCACAAGTAGTGATGTCAGAAAAAATCAAAAGCATGCTCAATATAAAAGATAAGTGATGTACGGTATATGCAAAATACTGGAAAGGCAATAACGGTCGAGCAGCTAAAAAAACAACTTAATAACATGAACTCGTATGTAAAGAAAAAAAGTGACATTCCAGTGACTTGGAATAAACCAATGAAACTACTTGTATTGGAAATATACTTTCTTTAGCTTATAAAGTCTGGTGATTTTTTTTTGCCTACGTCCATGGAGGCGTTAGTTTTGAGTGAATAGCGCTACTACTACCAACTCTGTAGAAGCAAATATGCCAACAGAACCCCTACGAACTATCGTGGTAAAAAATAAACCTAAAAAACAGAAATGGAAATGGAAACTGAGGAAACCGCCAATTTATCAACAACTTATCTGCAATGCTTACTTTTGCTGGAGTTACGACTGACTCGATTGCAAATCAAACGTGATTAGCTACTTTAAAAAGAGTGAGGAGTCAGAAAATGATGGCCAGCAACAAACAGCCGTGTTAACTAATTTTTGTTTTGTTTTACATTAAGTTAAATATAAATGCAATAAATATAATAGAAATTATTACTATTAGCATCACGTCTTAATACCCGTTCGGGTTTTACGCACTTAAACTAATGTGCAATGGTAGGGTGATTGTGAGATGAAATGGAGGACCTACAGTTTAACGTGGAATCCGAACCACGGTGGAGGCCTGGCATTCCTCACATTCACAAGTTGTGATTAATACACGTCTTGTCAGAGGTGAAGGAAGGTTTAGCAATCAGATAAATCTGTACCGGGACCGAGGATTGAACCCGGACCCCCAGCACAGAAGCCTGACACCTTACCCCTAGACCACCAGGTCACCTATAATTGCAAATAAAGTCAACATTTTCACTTTCGAGCCATAATGATTACTTAACAACAATCAGGACTCGCTCATCCTCCAGCGATTTCTAAAATGTTTTGTGCCACGCAAATTCATAAATTGGGCTATATAATAATGGGCAATACCAACACGAGTAGGCCCTATGGGTTCTACCAACCTTGCAAAATTATCAGGATTTACTTCCAGACAGTAGTGCTTACTCGTTTTTATTCACAGCATTGCAAGTAATTGCTTGCCTCTTCTGAGGGTTTACTTCAATAAGGAGTGTTTGCTTTTAAGTGCGAGTGTTTACTTTCAATGTGAAGTAAATATTCTTATTATTCACTTAGTCACAAGAATTTACTCGCTGAGTGTAAACGTTCACTCGTTTATATTCACCTCATCCATTGTCTCTAGAGTGAAACTGACTGAAATTAATGGTAAGTTCTCTTTTGTTTAAAGATGGAGTTATTTGCTCAAAATGTGTAAAATATGTGAGCTGAAATAATAGACAGTGTTTCAGAAGCATTCCATCAAAGAGAATAAATGAAAATACACCGTTACATAAACATATGTATTAAGAAAATAGTGGCAACTATGTTCACCAAACAACATAGCAATCAATATCCCTAACCTCAATTTAAAAAATATATTTGCCAATATCACAAGAAATATTGGTTTTATAAAAATATATTTCAAATAAATGTTTTTTACTTTTCATAGTAGCCTGTTACAGCTTTTCGATGATAAGCCGCGGGGATATGATCCAAATAGGAAATTTCCGCCTATGTAAAGTACCTATACTTAGAGTAATTTTTATGTGAAAATGAGAACTGCCATTTTTTTTGTAATCTTAAACAATGTCTTGATACGAAATTTAATCAAAACCATTAGGGCAAATTTTGAGAAAATTGTACGTTTCTATTTTTTCTCTTAAGATTACAGCCCTTGATTTTAGGGCTGGATAGATATTTACAAAAAGTCTCTGTGGAAGCTTATGAAAACCCTAGATATACCAAGTTTTAGCCCGATCGATAAAATAGTTTCGGTTCTAGTTCCAGTAACAGACGAACAGATGGCATTGCCAAAATTACAATTTCAGGTTTAGGGAGTCATGAAACGTCCACATCAATCAAAATCTGGTATTCGATTTTGTTGATGATCACAACATTTTTCATACCTGAGAGGTTACGAGAAATTAAAAAAACACACCGAAAATTGAGTTAACAATTTACATTACAAAACTGCTAGTTAATCTGTTGATCTTTAATATGATATATATTTTAGTTTTAATAGATATACATTTTCAAACATATGTTACATCTCTCCAACTTACTTTCAAATTTGAGGAGTAAAAATCTAATGTTTTTTAGCACTTACTACCTATTCGGGTTATACGCTTCCCAAATCAATGTACGGTTTTTACTTGAAAAAATAAATGAACAAACACAACTTAATGTTCAAGGCTGTGAATATTAGCCTAGAAAATAAAGAGAGCCAAATCAACTTGGAAAATAAAGCAACAGGTTGTTGGTTACAAATACCAACTGGAGATAAAATATACAAACGTAGGCCCTATTGTAGGACTTGTTTATATATTTACCATCAAGTCAGTGCAAAATATTGAATTATCTCTTACCCCAAACTGAAGGAGATGCAAAGAGTTGATAAAACTATTTTCCTCTGTCGCAAATCCGTTATCAATTGATAGTAGGCAAAGCTGTCGAATGAATGTGTCTCTATCGCTGAGCAGGAAGTTTCAACATCCACCTCTTCAAGAGACAGCAGGAACTCTCTACCCCAGTGCTATCTGTTAGGTGGTGGTCGATCTATTCACAACATGGTTATTTTAAATATTCTAAGTGTGGGTTCAAATATAGTGCAATTGACAAATATTTACACCATATCTCTCTAGATAAAATAAATGAGGTGAATGTATTTGAATAATTCATAATGTAAAACCCACATCACTGCACGCGTGGACTAAATATCTGACTTGCCTAAAAAGGGAAGGTTAAGGTTCTAATCCTGGTCTGCTGTCCTGTGGTCACGTTTTATAAAATTATGTCCCACTCTTCCTTCACAACAAATGTGGGTACTTTTCCCCTAAACTATACCTTACTTTGTCCTACCAAATTAGAGTAATTAAACTGCTTGCAACTGGGATGTAAGCTAGGTGTAAAATAAATGGTACGACACAATCGCACTTTCTCAATAACTTAGTGCATTATAGCTTCGAATAAAATGTTCAAAAACGGGTTTTCAGTAAACTACCCTCCTAATTACGTTTTAGTTATGAAACCAAACACAGTAAACTACCCTCCTAATTATGTTTTAGTTATGAAACCAAACACATACCATAAGCTACACAATAAAAACTATTGATTTATAAACTTTAAACCAAATTGTTTAAATATTTTTGACAATTTTATATTTCCAAAAATAAATTATTTTTAGACTTTTTTTTTATCGTATGGCATATATTACCGGGAGTGACATGACATACAGTTTGGTCGCTGTGTGTAGACTATTAGCCGCTCTTGTGGCACACAGCATTGCCCAGGGTACACCATAGAAAGCTATCTACACGTCGTACCGGCAATGTGATAGTGTGATGATAGTGATTATTATGTTGTGGGGCTGGTGTGAGTCTAAACCTGACTAAAGTCTAACTAACCAAACCCTGGTGAACTTAAGGATCATTCCCCTTAAGGTACCAGCAGAAAATTGAACCCGGAAACCTTAAGTTCTTAGGCAGTTGCACTGACCACCACACCACGGGGCCAGTTATTTGTAAAATAACCTAAAATTATTTTTAATTTGTGAAAATTAAAACTCATTCTTATTTATTACTAGCTAACCCGACAGACGTCGTTCTGTCAAACGCTATTGGACTGTGGCAGTCCCACAAACTTATCTATTCTGGTCAAGTTCTGGTGATGGCGTCGCTTATAAAGTGCACATGTCGTGATGACATCTTTAGTTTTAAATAATGGTCACCAGGACAGATAAGTTTGTGATACTATACAGTCACAAATGTAATTTAAACAAAAAATTGAATATAAACGTATTTCAGAGTGATCACTTTATTTATTTACTATCAAATAATTACCGTGGAATAAACAATAAATTTGCATTATGTTAATATACTTTTATATGTATTTTTAATGTCATAATCATAAACAACAAGCTACTTACAAAATTCAGTTTTCTATTTCATACACTGCAATACTTTAGTAATATTGTGTTAAATGATATTTTTATTGTAATGCTTTATGGTACACGATATTTTTTCTTTGATTACCTGGTGCGTAAACAAACAAAGCTGATGGTTTTTCCAACACGGGAACAGGCAACATACAATTGGCCATGCGAGAAACATGGGTTTTCAAGATTAATGCCGCAAACACTCAATGACTGCCCCTGGGATTTATTTATGGTCATAGCGAAAGCAAGCCGCACTGGAAACTGCAGTCGTTTAAATTCAAATGGTATGTCAGTCGGAATCATTGCTATGCGTGGTATCAAAACGTCTTCTCATTTATACTTTCCCTTTAGAATGGTTGCTTCGATCACGTTGTTTAGTAATTTTTCACCGTTAGTCTGTGCCGTTACAAATACGCGGTTGGTTGATATTTCGTAACATTATGATCACCGATCCGACCTTTAATTGAAGATTGTGAGGCGGCAATCCTGGCAAATCCAGCGAGTTCAAAAATTCGGGTGGATAGTTGACGACATCATCTTGGTTAGTAGAGGAATCAACTGATTTGTATGTCCTCAATTCACCGGCAATTTCATTTTGAATTTTGAAATTTAATTCATTTACATCCATGTTTTTGGGAGCCAGTATAGCTCGTTCACTCAACCAAATATGATCTCTGTAATTTTTAGCAATGTTTGGGAACACATTTTGAATGAGTTCGGTTTTTGAATCAGTAAACTGACAAAAATTGTCAGGAAAGGTAACGCAGCCAGTGAAAAAGTCTAAAGCGATGTTGCCATTACCTATGTCAATGAGTTGTTTTGAAAATATTTCTCTAGATCGATGATTTTGCAACTCGACACGCATATTCTTGCTTAAATTTAGTTTTTTTACGTGTTTCCACAAAACGGAGGACTTTAAACATGCATTAAGTTTATCAGCTGGCGTTGACCGTGGAATCACTGGCAATGTTTGACGAAAATCTCCTGCTAACAAAATCATCGCACCACCAAATCGGTTTTGATTGTTCCGCAGATCTTGCATGGTTCGGTCTAATGCCTCCAAAGACTTTTATGTGCCATCGTGCATTCATCCCACACTATCAATTTAACATTGCTGCAAAACCTTTGCCATTGCAGAGTTCTTCGAAATGTTGCAGATCGGAGTTTCGTTGCTTTGCATATTCAACGGCAGTTTTAGCGCTGAATGGGCTGTGCGACCGCCTTCCAACAATGTAGCTGCAATGCCTGATGAAGCAAGTGCGAGTGCAATTTCAATGTGTGAGCGAATTGTTGCTAAAATCAAAGAAATCAAAAAAGTTTTGCTGCTGCTAACATACCGCCCATTTGGTATTGGGTAACTTCGTCATTGTAATTCTCTGCACCAACTCCAATCACAGCCATTTCACTTCCTTTGGTTACATATTTACAAATGTATTTGATAGATTTCACGGAATGGCAAGATTCAACATTGATGTGCGCCTTGAAATGTCTTTGATAGGATCGGTGAATATGGAACAATCCAACGATTATCAATTTCAATGTCTTGTTTATTAACTTTGATAATTGTTGATCTTCCGTTGTCTGCAGTCGATCGGCGACGATACAATGGATAACCATCATTTCCGGTAATTGTTTCTGCTACTAATGCCCGTGGATAACGCTTCGAACATTAACCATCCACCATACACGGTGAATTTTGATTAAGTGTTCCACAGGGACCATGAATCATGTTTTTAATAACTACCTCATGCAAGCCTGGATCTACTTGTACATCAGGGATTTCAGCTGATATCACTTCATCAACTTCATTTGGTCTTATCTTCTCAACCAACCAAATTAGAATATGTGCATGAGGCAATCCACGTTTCTGCCCCTCCACAAAATACATCCAGCAGCGCGCCTCGCCAAACACGCTATGTTTCACAATGAAATCCATTAAAGATTTCAACTTTTGTTTGAAGACTCTTGCCATAATGTCAGGGGGATCAATGGGTGATTGGCCAGGGAATAACTCAAGTTTGATTTCTATCCACTGCGGATTGCACGTGAATGTGATAAATAAATCTGCTGTGCCATAATGACGAACATATGACATGGCATCTTGAGCATATTCATGCATATGTCGAGGACTTCCGATGTATGTTGCTGGAAGAATTGTCATCCAGCCGACATTCTCTGCATTTCCATCAGTATTAATCGCATCTCGAAGGTGAATATACTCTTCAGAACGGAGTTTGGTCTGGTTCAACCTGATGAATGTCAATCGCTCTGTTTCAATTTTGACATACATATCAACAGCATATTGGTGAAATAATCGCCGACATTTCAAGATGTTATTGTCTTCATTTTCACGAACCATCAGACGGTATGAATAATAGTTCATTGAACTGACTTTTTTGTTGATTTCGGCACCTGTAAATAAATTATTGTTTTAATGACAGTGATTGAACTTGCATATGATACATGTAATAGCTGATACAAAATCTCCATTGCTAAACCAAATTTTTAATTACCTGTAAGGGGAATGTCATCTTGATTGAAAAGTGATAACCATCTTCACCTTGCCAAAACATGATGGGATATTGTAGCGCATCATATGAGCGGTGTGTTTCATACACACGCTGTAACTGATCATTCTGGCGATGTCAAACAATATCACCGGCTTCCAAATTTTCTCCAACTATAACAATGGCAACTTCATCCATTGTTGGTGCATTGAAACGTCTTGCATGTTTGCCCACAGGAGTTTTATCAGCTTTGATTACAATTTTGTGATAATCATATGGCATGAGATCCAGTGCAGTTTTGAACAATGTAATCAACTGATTGTGTTGATGAAAGAAAGTTTGTAATTCTTCCACAATAGACCTCTTCATTGAACTGTTATGTGCACAACGCAGATCAATTTCTTGTGTTGAATTGCCCATGAAATAAATTTGCAGGAATTTGTAGTCGCCATCTGACACCGGCAACAGTGAGCCTGCTTGGTGATATATTTGTCCTTGTATCTGTGAATTAAAAAGACAGGTTTATTATTATTGTTACAAAAACTATAAAATAAAATAAACAAAGCAATACGGGGGATAAGTCTGCTTGTTATATATTACCTTGAAAGTTGGCATGAAGTTGTCCCGAACTACATTTGTTGCCCCAAATGAAGTCATTTGGAAGCAGTTGTTATATTTTTGGATATTAGTAAGGAAATGTATTGAATCCATTCCTGTTCCTGAAACCAATGAGTACAATGGCTATGGTGGTGGAACCAATGGCACTAATTTCACTTTGCCATTTGCACAACACAATCCAACGGCTTCATTTTTGTATTTCAATGCCTTACAATGTGGGCAAACTGAGTTCATAGATCCAATAGCAACGCATTGGTGGACACTGTAGTCAATTCAAACATCGTAACTGAAAGCAGCTCGTTTCAAACCTGCAAGATCATTAGCTGAATGACGTGCTGCACGGATTTGTGATATCCGAATCCTTTCGATTTCATTTCACTCTTCACGTTGCTGTGTAGTCCGATTAGACTGAAAATTAGCTTGTTTTCTAGCATTTAGAGTTCTTCGACCCAAATTGCTCCGCCCGCGTCTTATAGGCGGCATGAGTCTTGAACTGAGTATAAATGGAAACACACACAAAATAAACCAATCAACCAAAGATAAATCGAGGAACTTGTTTGTCGATTGAGAAGCGAAGATTTAAAAAAAACCAAGAAAATAACACGCACTAATTGAGAATCTACTGAAAAACTGTCAAAGTCAAACTGTATAACTGTATATCGTAGAAAGAGAAATTGTCAAATCTACGGATGCATTCAAGTAGTTTATATTAATTTTAAGGTTAAGTTCATAATTATAAAGTTACTAATTAAATTTCAAAAGTTTTTCTTTATATTATGGTTTGGTACTCTTTTGTTTTATTTGAATAAAATGAAACAATAAGTAAATGTGTTGATTGAGAAGCGAAGATTTAAAAACAACCAAGAAAATAACACGAGTTAAAAACAACCAAGAAAATAACACGCACTAATTGAGAATCTACTGAAAAACTGTCAAAGTCAAACTGTATAACGTAGAAAGAGAAAGTGTCAAATCTACGGATGCATTTAAAGTTACTAATTAAATTTCAAATGTTTCTTCTTTATATTATGTTTGGTACTCTTGTTTTATTTGAATAAAACGAAACAGTAAGTAAATGAATTGAAAGTCGATTTTAGGGTTTCTGAGATCGATTCACTTAATCGATTCATTGGTCAAATCGATCTTCACGAGACAAAAAAAATCAATTCTTCGATTAATCTATCTCAGTTCGCCATCCCTAGACAGCTAGAAACAGTTTGAATGGGAAAAAGAAAAATGTGGTTTTTACGTTTTTCAGTGCAATTTTTCCAATTTTTCTCTTCATAAGAACCTTCCTCGGACTTCAACAAATATTAGAGAAAAAAATTAGCCGAATTGGTCCAGCCGTTCTCGAGTTTTGCGGTTAGCAACACATTTAGCCATCCATTTTTATATATAAGATGAAAAACTATTTCCAGATACCCATTTTCAGCTCAATCTTTATGATCTATTTCGAAAGATTTCATATTTTTTATAAGTTGTCTTAAGTCAAACACCATTAAATTAATTTGTTTTATAAAAATAAAGATACGTTATTCATTATCATGTAAAATAGTTCCCCAGTAACAATTTTTTATCAAAATCAATATAGATAATTTCAAAAATATTCAAAATTAAAAGAAAAATTCAGTATTCTGCTATCAAATTTTACTTTTGGTAAAACCAATACCAGTATGTATAAAATTGTTAATTAAGTTGTGAACTTAACAGATACCCATCTTTAAACAATTGCTGTAACAATTTTTTTAAATATTCATTTTAAAAAAAGTCATCGTAAACCACCCTAAAACGAATTTAGCCCCCAATAAACAGGTAAACAGTAATATTTGGCATGCCAAACACTCCCAAGATACCCATTTGATACCAAATGGTTTGAGCCATTTGAAATCACTCGTCAGTAAACTACCCATTTGGAACCAAACTGTTAAAGCCATTTGTAAAAATATTAATTTTTTGAAAAATAAGTCATTAGTAGATTGCCTATAAATGGGGTTTTCACCCAAAGCAAATATAAAATGTCATTTATCATACCCCACAATCCCCAAACAAGCATTAAAAAAACCCGTTAGAGCTATTTTTGATATAGTTCGAATTTTCAAAAATTTTTACCCAAAAACCAAGCATACAATGCTATTTATCATTTCAAACAAATCCTAAATATGAATTTCAAGTAAAATCATTAAAGAAATTTTCGAAAAATTTGGAATAAAAAAATCATTCAATTGAAAATTGCTCTTAATTTTAATTTGAGGACTTTTTGAGGTATAGCTCTATTAGATATAAATATCAAGTTTGAACAAAATCCATAAAACAGTTTTAAATCCATGGCCAAACACACACGAACAGACAGACATACAAAGAAAGACATGGGAACAGACAATTCGTAACATCCAAATGTTCATGTTTCGATCCATATAAAACGTAAAAATTCATCTTAATCTCAAGATCTATTCTTTTTCACGCTTACAATAATTTCTCTTGTTAAATAATATCTTAAAAATATGTATTCGGAAAAAGTTTGTTTTGGGGACTTGATATTTATGTGTTTAAAGAAATGCGGTGGAACCAAAATTCCTGAGTACCAAAGCAGGCGTGGTCTATCCATGCAAGTATTGAAAGCACTGCCTGCCTTAAGCGAAATAAGACCGTATTTTCTGATACAGTTTTTTGTTAGCATCTTTATATGCTAGGTATCTGTCAAGCGTGACTGTGTATCTGTCCTCGCCATGAGGATCTACTAAAAACCAACTCAAACTTACTTCTAAAGCATTCAAATGGTACGAGGTTTGAAAGGGAAAGAAAGATGGTAAGAGGTAAGCATATCCTTAGAGGAAAAAT